>JBBGZY010003079.1:0-323419 GCA_037952925.1 Lithobates clamitans
CCCAATCCCCCCTCTCTAATCCCAAACCCCCCTCTCATCCCCCCTCTTTCTCAACCCCAACCACCCTCTCTCATGCCCAATCCCCCCTTTCTCTCTCATCCCTCCTCTCTCTCATCCCCAATCCCCTCTCTCTCTCATCTCCAATCCCCCCTCTCTCTCATTTCCAATCACCCTTCTCTCTCTCATTCCCAATCCCCCTCTCTCTCATCCCCAATCCCCTTTCTCTCATCCCCAACCCCTCTCTCTTACCCCCCTCTTTCTCATCCCCAACCCCAACCTCTCTCGTCCCCAATCCCCCTCTCTTTCTCATCCTCAATCCCCTCTCTCTCACCTCCAATCCCCCTTTCTCTCTCATCCCCCCTCTCTCATCCCCAATCCCCCCTCTCTCTTCCCCAATCCCCCTCTCTCTCTCATTCCCCCTCTCTCTCATCCCCAGCCCTCCTCTCTCTCTCATCCCCAACCCCCCCTCTCACCCCCTCTCTCTCATCCCCAATCCCCCTCTTTTTCTCTCACCCCCAATCCCGCTCTCTCTCTCACCCCCAATTCCCTCTCCCTCATTGCCAATCCCCTTTCTCTCTCATCCCCCCTCTCTCATCCCCAATCCCTCCTCTCTCTTCCCCAATCCCTCTCTCTCTCTCTCTCATTTCCCCTCTCTCTCATCCCCAGCCTTTCTCTCTCATCCCCAACCCCCCTCTCACCCCCTCTCTCTGATCCCAAATACCCCTCTTTTTCTCTCACCCCCAATCCCCCTCTCTCTCTCATCCCCAATTCCCTCTTTCTCATCCCTAACCCTCCCTCTTTCACCCCCAATCCCTTCTCTCTCATCCCCAATCCCCCTCTCTCCCATCCCCAATCCCCCCTCTCTCTCATCCCCAATCCCCCTCTATCTCTCTCATCCACAATCCCCCCTCTCTCTCTCTCGCATTCCCACTCTCTTTCATCCCCAATCCCCCCTCTCTCTCGCATCCCCCCTCTCTTTCATTCCCATTCCCCCTCTCATCCCCAATCCCCTCTCTCATCCTCAACCCCCCTCTCTCATCCTCCTCTTTCTCAACACCAACCCCTCCTCTCTCATCCTCAATCCCCCTCTCTCTCTCATCCCCAATCCTCTCTCTCTCATCCCAAATCCCCCCTCTCTCTTTCACCCTCCTCTCTCTTTCACCCTCCTCTCTCTCTCACCCCCTCTCTCTTTCACTCACCCCCTCTTTCTAAAAGACAAAACCAGAGAAAATCCCCAGCTCAACTCACCAACCCCATCTCTTCTACCTCTCTCTCCCACACCTCTCTTACACCACACTCTCTCTCGCCCCCTCTCTTTCATCCACCCCTTCTCTCTTGTCCCACTCTCCTTCCCCTCTCTCTTTCACCCACTTCTCTCTCTCACCCCCTAGCCCACCCTCTCTTTCTCTCTCTAACCCCTCACTTCCACTCATCACACCCCCCAATCCCACCATGCCACTAATACCATTCCACCCCTCACCACCACCACTGCCCACACCCCCAGCCCCAGCAACCAGTGGGTTTGCGGTAATGATGTGCAGTAACCTCTAGCAACCAAAACCAATCAGCAAGCAGAAATTATGTGCTGTAACCTCTAGCAACTAATTAGTGAGCAGTAATGTTATGCTTTAACCTCTGGCAACCAATCACAATTGCTGTCTGATTTGCTGCACTGAACTGGTTTGGAGTTTAGCTGCTATTTACTGTATGTCTCAAAGCAGGTGGAGAGCAAAATTGCATTGTGGGGGGGCAAACAAAAAGTTTTCCCAGGTCCAATCAATATTAAAGACAGCCCTGTGTGAAAGCACTGTTATCCATATAGTTGGGCCTCTGCAGCTAATGGTAAAGAGGAAATACACTTCATCTGAGCACCACAAACCAAAAATGGTATTTAATTTATCTTTAATATTCAAAGCAAACTCATTCTTCCATCCATGTATCCATGCTTTATTTTACTAAAGAATCACTTTGAAAAACACTCCCTAGCATTTCTGGCTATTGTCATCTTTAGTCAGGGAAGATGATTTATGTAACATTTACTTCCTGGAATCCAACTGCCCTTAGCTCAGGAATGCTCAATAGAGGGTGCGCTTAGCTGAGAAAACCCCTCCTCTCCCTCCTGAAGACTCTTGAGATGTATGACACAATTTGCTCAGTCCTGGAAAGCAGGAAGTAACTGAATAAATGTAAAAAAAAAGTTTAACCGCTTACTGACCAGCCGCCTTCATTATACTGCGGCAGGTCGGCACGTTCCCGTGAGCCGTCATAGCTGTACATCAGCCCTTTAATCGGGGAGAGCAGGCGCGCATGATCGCGGGCACGACAGCCAGAACAGGAACGTGTGTGTGTAAACACACAGATCCCTGTTCTGTGAGGAGAGGAGAGACAGATTGTCTGCTGCTACTTGCTAGGAACAATGATCTGTCATCTCCTCCAGTCAGTTCCATCCCCCTACAGTTATAACACACATGAGGGAACACGATTAACCCCTTGATCGCCCCTAGTGTTAACCCCTTCCCTACCAGTGACATTTATACAGTAATTATTCCATTTTTATAGCACTGATCGCTGTATAAATGTCAGTGGTCCTAAAACTGTGTCAAAAGTGTCTGATCTGTCCGCCATAATGTCGCAGTCCCGGAAAAAATCGCAGATCACCGCCATTACTAGTAAAAAAAAAATAATAATAATAATAAAAATGCAATAAATCTTTCCCATCATTTGTAGACGCTATAACTTTTTTACAAACCAATCAATATACGCTTATTGTGATTTTTAAAGAAATATGTAGAAGAATACATATTGGCCTAAACTGAGGAAAAAAATTAGCTTTTAAAAAAAAAAAAAAATTTAAAAATATTGTTTTGTTTTTTTTTTAATTGTTGCTCTTTTTTTGTTTATAGCGCAAAAAAATAAAAAACCACAGAGATTATCAAATACCACCTAAAGAAAGCTCTATTTGTGGGAAAAAAGGACGTCAATTTTGTTTGGGTAAAGCGTCGCACGACCGCGCAATTGTCAGTTAAAGCGACGCAGTGCCGTGTCGCAAAAAATGGCCTGGTCATTAAGCAACCAAATCTTCCGGGGCTGAAGTGGATAAAACAAGTAAATATGATATACTTTTCTGTCTATTTACTAATGCTATTAGCATAAGGATAAAAAATAGTCAATGTGTATTGAAATAGTGAAGTTTTGCTTGAATTCACTTGTAAACTGAAAGGAAAAAAAGGACAGAAGATTAGAAAATTAGATAAAACAAATACATGGCTGCATATGTTTGTTTTTCAACAGATCTTTAATCTGGGCCAGTGTTAAAAAATGTTCTCTGGCCTGAAGAGATTTGGCAGGCTAAAGTGATGTGCCAGCGTTGGCACTGGCAGAAATACTGGTGTGTTGGAGAGGATCTGTGGGCTTTATGCGCTTCTCAATATAATTCATTTCATAAAAAGCAAAGCACAATTTACACCATAGTCTGTAATGGCAAAATGTGCTGGCAGATGCATTAGGAGGTCCAGTATATAAACATTATTTTTCTTTAGTGTTTGCTTTTTAAGTTGTGTCACATAAATTGCCATGGATTGTGCACTACAATCCAATCCAGAACTAAAAAAAAAAAACAGTAAAGTTTATAGAGTTACATAGCAGGCTACAAAAACATTTTTTACAGTCTAAAGTCAATTTGTTTGGCCTTCCTATTAGTTAGTGCCAATGTTTAAAAGATGTATGTTTTGTTCAAAAATCTGAATAATAAAAATACAAAAACACACTATTTAAACATTAAAAAAAGAAACACAACTAGAAACACAAAGGTAAAATGAATGTGCTGTAATTAAAAAAGGTGACCCACATACATGCACGATCATCAAGTGACTATTCCAATAGTAACTGTGAATATGATTTTAAATTAAAACTGTTAGAGACAGTGTGACAAGGCGTATTTTTTCAAATTACTAAATTTAATTGGATTTAGCATAAGCGATATTGGCAGAGATTTACTAAAACTGGTGCACACAGAATCTGGTGCAGTTGTGTATAATAACCAGCTTACAGGTTTTATTGTCAATTGTTCATTGAATAAGCTGAAATTTGAAGTGGATTGGTTACTATGCACAGCTGCACCAGGTTAGGTGTGCAACAGTTTAAGTAAATCTGCCCCATTATTTCACGTTAAATGCATGCATACTAAGTACAATGTGTATTTATTACCTTTTACAGAGATCACAGTACTACCCCTGCAAATACACTATATTACCAAAAGTATTGGGATGTCTGCCTTTACACGCACATGAACTTTAATGTCATCCCAGTCTTACGGGTCAATTCACAAATAATTACCGCAGGCCATAATGTATGCGCATGAGTAATATGATACCCTTATCGCATGCGGTAAATAAAGTCCAATTCATAAAAAAATAAAAATGACATCGGGGGACACTATGTTTTAATTTTTTAATAAAGGAATTGTCAAAAACTGTGTGTGTGTTTTTATTACTTTGTGACAATTTTTTGGTGAATGGGTAGGGGTACTATGTACCCGATACTCATTCACATAAGGGGGGCCAGTATCTGGGGGCCTCCTTGTCAAAGGGGGTTTCCAGATTCCGATTAGCCTCCTGCCTGCAGACTACCACAACCACCTGCCATGGTTGTGCGGATGAGGTCCTTGTCCCCATCAACATAGGGACATGGGGACAAGGGGTTTTTTCATGGTCAGCCTTTTTTTTTACATTCAGCTGTCAGTGGGTAACCCGCTGACAGCTGATGAGTCATTGGTTGTTAGGGACGTGGCAGCCGGCAACCAGCCCAATGCGGTAAATTACCATATTAACTAATGTGATACTTAATACTAAATCGAACAAATACCACATTCGATATTTAATTCAAAATTCTTAGTGAATTGAACACTTCCACAGTTGTTAACTCTTAGTGAATTGACCCCTTAGTCTGTAGGGTTCAATATTGAGTTGGCCCACCGTTTGCAGCTATAACAGCTTCAATTCTTCTAGGAAGGTTGTCCACAAGGTTTAGGAGTGTGTCAATGGGAATGTTTGACCATTCTTCCAGAAGTGCATTTGTGAGGTCAGGCACTGATGTTGGATGAGAAGGCCTGGCTCGCAGTCTACACTCTAATGCAGCCCAAAGGTGTTCTATCAGGTTGAGGTCAGGCGACGTCAGTCATGTTCCTCCAGCCCAAACTTGCTTTTCTGGCAGCCCAAATGCCCAAAAACAAAATAGTGTGTTCATAACTCAAAATTTTTTCCTATTGCTAATTCCCTGCAAATTTAATTAAAGATACAAGATTTTTTTTTTCAAAATAAGAACTATTACTAATAGATTTACAGTAGAATTGTAAAATAAAATATATTTTGTAGGGATATTATACTAGATAAATGCCAGGCAATTATGTGTGGAAATGTTTCTATCATGTTAACTGGTTTAAAAGTAGCCATAACATTTCTCTGTGTTCTCAAATGCTAATTAATCTCTCTTATGCTTCAGAGCCTTTGATACATTTGTGACAGACGTGGATTTAGTATAGCTGCAATGCTCCAAGAGGACTTTGATGTTAGTGCACTTCAGCCAAGATTCATGAAAGGCATATCCGCCAGCGTGAGGAGTGCACCATTCATCTTGTCAAGTGGTACTTAGGTCCAAAACTCAGTGGGGACCAGCAAATTCTGTGCACAGTTCAAAGTCCTGGGCTAACTAAATATCAACAAATGACTTGGTACAGTTTACATTTTCATATTCAACACATATACAACTTTTGAGATTTGTGTTCCTCTGTTGAAAAGCAAACATGATTGTGAGTGACAATGGATCTACACCAGGGGACATTTAAAAAAAAATAAAGGACTTGTCAAAAACTGTGTCTGCATTTTTTGTAAATACCAAAAAAGTTTTTGAAAAACGCTGAGCAGTATTTTACCGCACATTTCATAAATTGGTAGATACAGCTTTGTGAATGGAGCCCAATGTTCCTCATCCACCATCCAGCTTCCCCCCTGTGCCTTCTTTCACGAGAAAATTTCCTCTATAGAAATAAATTATGATATTGCTAACAGAGAATTCCTGCCTGTTTAATGGGCCTAGATGAATGGTGCCATTCGGTACCCGTGTCTGGGCCCGTATAATCATGTATACTGTATACTGACAATAATCATCTTGAGTACATCAAAACAGACATTTGAACTCCAGGCAGAAACGTTGGTCTCTGTTTTTCAACTGTTTATACTTTCAAATCACTTATAGACCTATCTCCAAAAATGGTAAACCCAGAAATCATTACTGTAGTTTTTAACCATTGATTAATACTCCTGCTGAGCCCCCTAATATCCTTCCATCCACTCATATCCTGAAAGCATTTTTTTCTCTCATTGTTCTCTCATTTTTATTTTCATGTCACTGAGGCAGGTACTGAAGAACCTCTAGTTGGTAAATTGTTTCTTTAAGACCCAAGGTTGTGCTAAATGCTCGGAATTCCTAAGCAGCATGTCTTTCATCTCCAAGACCATTTCTCACTACCTATAGTGGCCCTTGTTAAGAAAAGATATGACTCTCTACATTCAATTTTGCGAAACCTGTACCAGGTTTAGGTCCTCAAGAACCAAACATTTTGGCCTCTTAATGCCTCCTCCTATACCCATAGACCCACTTCTCCATGGATTTTATTGTCAACCTCCCTCATTCCCTTGGCTACACAAGCATATGAGTTGTGGATTGATTCAGCAAAACGGTGCATTTTGTGGCTTTACCTAAGCTATCTTCAGCTAAACAGCTAGCCTCTTTGTTTATACAACACATATTCAGTTTGCATGGTGCTCCCCTAGACATTTTTCTGACTGTGGCTCACAATTTATTCCCAAATGTTTGTGAGCCTTTAGTGTCCATGGTCTGGAGATTTCTATACCCCTATTTCTGCCTGCCAGTTTATTAGCCAGACTAAAGGACCAGTCAGTTAACGGAACTTATACTTCGAGACTTCATGACATATAACCAACTAGACTGGGCATTCCTTTTGCCATGGGCTAAATTTGCTTATAATAATCATCCACATTATTCATTCAAGATTCCATCCTTCTTTTGTGTATATGGATGATGATAAAAACTCTGCTCCTTGCCCAATTTATATTTTATTGTCCACAATGATGGTCCAAAAACTGTTAGTGCCAATCTGACTTCTGCAGCATCCTCCCTGAAAATTGTTCCTGATGCTCATCATCATCCATCTTCTGAATTTAGGGTTGGTGATTCTATGTGATTCTCAACATAAACATTTCTCTAAAAGTGCAGATACTTGCTCCTAGGTTCAATGGCCCATACTGAACTATCCATTTCAAACTGCCTTTCTCTTTAAAAATCCCTAATATGTTTTACATTTCTTGTCTGAAACCCGTGCAAACCTCAGAGTACCGTGGCCTACAAATCTCCTCTACTAGTAAACTATCAGGAATAACACAAGGTACAAAAGATTTTGGACTCCAGAAGGGTGAGAAACTCCTTTCAGTACCTCATCTATTGGAAGGGCTATGACCCTGAAGAACTGTGCTGCTCTGGAATTTCAGTTCACATGAAATGTTTGATAAAAAAATATTCCATTTGTGATAGTGGCCTTGCTAATCAGGTGCTCAAGATCTGTCTGTATCACTGACATTTGCCTATTGCTCAGATTACACCTACCGCCACCTGCCCTGACCTTTGCTATGTTCCTCAATTACACTTGCTGTCTGCCACTAGCCTTGACCTTTGACACAATTCTGGATTTCGCTTGCTGTTTGCCACCCACCATGACCTTTGCTATGATCCCAAATTATTCCTGCTGCATGCCACCTCCTTATCTTTGCTACATTCCCAGATTACTCCTGTTGCCTACTGCCTGTCTTAAATTCACCTCATCCACCCATCTAGTGGTGTGCTTGCTATCTTGTGTGTCTCCATCACTGCAGGGTAGGTCTCCCTCTTACTTACTTTGGGTCTGCTTGTGACACTTTACAGTCACAGTATATAGCTTTGTTTGCTTGTCCTGAGGACAACCTAGCACTGCAGGCCTGCTTGACCCACTATAAAGGAATGCTGCTATAGGTGATTTTTCTAACTATGTCCTGCCCTTACACTCCAGCACTCTATGCTGGCCTAGACAACATTCCTCATCGCACATGTCATCTCACACATACAATTTTTCTGGATGTTCTAGAAAGTTTATAGATAGGCAACTCCTATCCTCATATTGATTCGTGGTTCCAAATGAATAACTACTGCAGTAGGGAACAGACACAAAAGATACGCTCAGCATCTTCCTAATAACTTCCTAATAACTTCCTAATAACTGTTCTGTTCTGTTTATTCGGCACAGAACAGGTAGGTATCACATTAGTATTACAATTGTACTTTTATGGTAACAAAGGGGGTAGCATAGGCAGGCTAAATTCTAATCAGGACTTGAAAGCATGCAACATGTAATCAAAACTTTATTAGTGCTGTGTGCATAATGAGTGCAGTGTGCAATACAGTACACACAGTAGGCAAAGCATACAAATTAAAATACAGTTTTATAAAGAATGTACTATTTCTTTTACAGTTAAGAAGAGAGTGGGCAATGTCTGTTCAAGCACTTTTAGTATACTGTGCAACACTTTCAAACTCTGGTGCCTATTGCACTGTGTATTCATGCCTGTGTCCTTCGCGGTATGCTGTGGTTCCACCTGCCAGACACTACTTCACTACTATGTCTCTTGGACACACTGGTGATATACTGTAGCTTCCAGTGAGAACCACAGCACTGCAACAGGAAAATAGGCATCCCACACACCAAGAAGTTTTGGATGATTAACACTCTGCTGGTGGCCCAGCTTTGGAAGAGAGCAGACTTGAGAAACTGTGTTTTTTTTTTAATGAATTTTTTTATTTGGTAACAGAGTTGTATTAAAGTAGAACTTTAGGTAAAACATAAAAATGGATGAACAGGCAGGATTCTTAATGCAAAAGAGGCATGTTTTGTCTCTCCTCCATTAAAATGACCTACCTGTCTGTCCATCCCTGTAAAGTGAGCTTTACATACAGCTGCAGCTCACTGTAGAAATTCAACAAAGTTGATCTTGGGATACGATTACGTCTTGGGGGATCAGGAAGGAATTTTTTTACCCCACTGGAGCAAATTGCATCATGCTTTATTGGGGTCTTCCTCTGCATCAACTGGGTATAGGATCGTGTGTATGGAGGTTTTCAATATTTTTGTGCATTTTTTTTTTGTTTAACTGGATGGACTTGTGCTTTTTTTTCAACCAGATTGACTATGAAATTGCTAAAGCTGATTGAAATCCCAGGTATGCACAGGAGTGACTTAAACCCCACCCAGCCAATGAAAGAGGCTAGCGTTTGTGACCTGAAAGCAAGGAACTCAAGGATGTTGCATCACTGGAGCCAAAGTGAGCACAGTTCCACTTTATGGATAGATAGTTAATCAGTCAGCAACTGTCAGGCTTCAATTGATATTTGACCCCTAACTCTCAAGCTAAAGAGTCAGAAATGAAAATAAAAATGACAGGGCAACTAGATATCTGTGATAAATAAATCAAATAAGGAAATTTATGTCAGCACAGAGTGGTGCTGTGGACATATACAGATATACTGTGCCACGTCCCTGGATATCAGAATATGTTTGGAAATAGAGAAAAAGAATTGGGACTTTATTGGCACCACACTACAAGTAGATTTGAAAAAAACCCATATATTTATATCTGTTTTTAAAATATTTTTAAAATAAATATGTTTAAAAAAAAAAATCTACTTGTAGTGTGGTACCAATAAAGTCCCAATTCTTTTTCTCTATTTCCAAACATAATCTGTAATAAATAAGCCCACATATCTATTATAGTTCAAGGCTAAATAATCACATTTTTGCATTGGTCCAGTTCAGATGTTTTTCATTTTATCTTTTTTTATTTATTATCCTTGAATATTGTGTCTGGAAGTTATGCTACTTGACAAGGGTCACTCTGAAGATCCTAATGTAAGGGGGGGGCGGGGCGGGGGGAGGGGGTGTGATCCTAATGTAAGGGCGGTGACTGTGGGGACCCTGATGTAAGGGAAGTGGTTCTGGGGACTGTGATGTAAGAGAAAGGGGCTATGGGAACCCTGCTGTAAGGATGACTTTGGGGACCTTAGTGTGCTCTGGAGACCCTGATGTAAAGGGGATGACTCTGGGGACCCTGATGTAAGAGAGGTTGACTCTGGGGACCCTGATGTAAGGGGAGGGGACTCTGGGGACCATGATGTCAAAGTGATGTTTCTGTGCAGAAATGCATATTTAATGGAAATGTTACATTTTTAAAAGAGGATCCTGTGTTTTGAGGTTTATGTGCAGCTATGAGACTCTCTCTTGTGACATAGGAGTATAGTATGTAGGTGTATGTTCTGGGTACAAGAACTGTGGTATATGTGTGCAATGTGAAGAGTGACTAGGTACAAATTCTGTTTAATCATCCCCTTTAAGCCCTTCCCGCTGTTCACCACAAAAACCTATGTATGCCCCAGAACTTGTTTTCCTGCTGTAGGGTGCCCAAGGTCTTTCATTATTCTAGTTGTAGTACACCCCCCTAGGGAGCCGCAAGTGTAAAGGGATCCCCCACCCTGCACAGCCAGGCACACAAGATTTTCCACAGCACACATTAGTCAGAAAACAGTCCTTACAGCTTTGTTTTTGTGTTTTTATTAGTGATATTGATCTTGGATGGGGAAAGAGGTATTATGGGATGCCCACTTGAATTTAGCTGAACTTTCCAGTGACAACTTCTTCTGTACAGTCTATTTACGCTCCTCAGCTTCCTCCAGCACAACTCTTGCTTGCAGCAATACCAGCAGGCACTGGTAGCAAATAGACATGTGCACAGCCAAAAAATTTGTTCATTTTCGTTTCATTAGTTTATTATTTTTTTCATTTTTTGGGTCATTCGTTATGATCGCGATTCGTAAATTCGTTCATTCGTAAATTCGTAAATGCGTTCATTCGTACATTCGTAAATTCGAACATTCGTTCATTCGTACATTCGTTCATTCGTTCATTCGTTCATTCGTACATTCGTACATTTTTACATTTGTAAATTCGTACATTCGTAAATTCGTAAAATCATACATTTGTAAATTAGAAAATTCGGAAATTTGTAAATTTGAAGTTTGAAAATCCAAAAACCCGAAATTCAAAAATCTGAAATAGTAACTAAATATTAAATTATAGGTATTGTAATTTCCTTTCAAATTTGACTGTCAGTGAACGTAACAAATACGAATTTATCCGAAGTTACAAATTATCCAAAACAAATGCTGCATCTAAACAAATGGAACAGAACAAATTAATAATAAATAATAATAATACGTTGTTATTATTATTATTGTTATTTATTATTATTAATTCATTACGTTCCATTCCGTTTTTTCGGATCATTCGTAACTTTGGATAAATTTGTATGTGTTACATTCACAATTTACAAATTTACAAATTCACTAATTTACTAATGTACGAATGTACATTCGTAAATTGTGAATGTACGAAAGTACGAATGCCCCGAATTTACGAATGTCCAATTTTATCGAGTTTGCGAATATTCGGAAAAAATTCGTTAAACGGGTTTTCGTTAATTCGGATATTCCCGAATTAACGAATTTGTCGAAATTCGTTAAAAAACAAATTCGGAACGAAACGAATTGCACATGCCTAGTAGAAAATGCCCTTTACAGGCAGGGACTGCGGGCCCCTTGTTTGTGTAGCAAAGTTCTAGTGCCCAGCTGTCCTTCTGTGGCTACTGATCCCAGCACCACCTCTTTAGGCACTACCAGCCCACCTGACTGCAGCTGCCCCTTTCTCCAGCCCTCTTGGCTAAACTTCCACAGTCCTCCTAGATTGACTCTGCATCCGTCCCAGACTGCTCTCACCCACTATATCACTCACCAGTCAGCTGGCTGTCTTCCTCCCTGGACATTTGCCTGGCAGCGTTCTCCTCCTGCTGTCCTCACACGCGCTGCTATGACACTGGTCAGGACACCTCTGTGTGTTATGAAGAGGGTCCCTTCTGCACCCGAGCTCCCATCTCCACGGTCACCCCCCCAGACGAGGGGTTACCCTCAAGGGTCTCTGAAAGCCTCCTAACACTCCATCTACCTCTTCCACCCCGTCTCCACTGCCCCAGTTGGACTTACCCAGAGTATTTGAGGGGGCCCTGCCAACACATCTGTTGGGGATTTGTCAGGGCCCTCATGAATACTCCAGGCAGCTCCTTCTTACCTCTCTCCCATTCTTCTGGATGTTTCCAGCAAGTTCCAGAAAAAGGAGGAGGTACCAGAGGTGCTGCCAGCCAAGCCTGAACATTTTTCCAACAAAAACCTTAACACCTACCTATTCTAGCACACTAGAGGGTGCTACATTGTCATGCTCATATTTTGTCACAATGTTCTGCTTTTCTAATTGTTGTGGGTATTATCAAAGTTTACATATTGTTTATACTGTATAAAATATAGATTCTTTTCCTTTTTAATAGGCAGAAGCTTCTCTCATATTTCATGTCAGTAAAAATGTGCTCTGTCAGTAAATGTTTTATGCTTTGTCAGTAAAAAATAAATAAATAAATAATGGTCTCATGGGCTGTATACAGTATACTTCTGAATGCATTAGCTATTTTCAGGGGTTGTTTTTCTGCTCGTCTGTGTTGGTCATTTTCCTTTCATCTTTTCTCATTTATTTATTTCTTGCTATTGTGTATTTCAATATGATTTTCTAATTTCACACTGAGGGATTTCAATTTATTTGATTATGGATTGTTTGATCATTTGAAATTAATATTAATCGCGAGCTTCATTTTAAAAAAAAAGTCTTAACCTTTTAATGACACATTTTTTTTACAGTTTATTCATATGAATTGCACTATGCACTTTTGTTCTCAACATGCTTTCCAGCAATTGATGGATTTACAAAAAGAAGTCTAACCCTTAAAAGGTAACTCCAATTTTGTGAGAAAAAATAGCATATTAACAAAATTAACATAGCATTTACAATTACAGCGCATTTACAATTGCTATACAAGTCATATTATAATTGAAAGTTATTTAAAAAATTACCTTTCCATTTTAGCCTTCAGCGTTGTAATTTTCTGTAAAATGCAATACAAATGGCAGCCTGGAGGTGTTTTATACACAGATGGTGTACAGAAAGTCCCCCAGAAATGTCATCATTTACTGCTTTTGTGATTGGCGTACTGATTTTCTCAGAAGTCTGCAAGTCAAATTTTAGGCATCCTCTGCAACAAAAATTTTAAATCACATCTAAAAGGGAATCAGCCTTAACACTTTCCTCATTAGAACCCTGCGGGTGTAACAGCTGATCAATAATTAAAAAGTCATTCCCATTCACATTCAATTTGCACATGGACACAGACAAACAAACAGCTATTTCTGTAGAATAATAAAAGGTAGGAATCTGCAACAAAGGTTGTTAAAATCCTTGAAATGTACATACCGTATATACTTGAGTATAAGCCAAGTTTTTCAGCACTTTTTTGTGCTGAAAGTGCCCCCCTCGACTTATACTCGAGTCAAGCACTTTTCTGGTGCAAAGAATGACATTTTCTGAACTGCCTTTGGGGCCCCGTATCTCAGGACCACTTGGTGCTAGGAACCTCAAATTTGGTGTACAAAATATAAGGAATATAATTCTGAGAACAGCGCTATCAAATTGACTGATATGAGATTATCTGCCGACCTCACATAATTACTAAATAATTATTTTGGATTTTCCTCCAACTAATGCAAAGGAATAATTTTGAGAACTGTAAAGACTTATGCTTATTTTTGAGGAGACTAAACAATAAACTAATGTATTAAGAAAAAAAGCAAAGTTAGGCATGTAGAGGAGAAACCCAGGTTAAATTGATTGTAAAGTCTCTTTTTAAAAAAAAAAACAAAAAAAACAAAAACAAATAAGTTGTACTTACCTCCTCTGTGCAGTTGGTTTTGCACAGAGCAGCCTGGATCCTCCTCTTCTCGGATCCCTCTTCCCTGCTCCTGGCCCCTCTTTCCTATTGAGTGCCCCCACAGCAAGCAGCTTGCTAAGGGGCACCCGAGCCGAGCTGCAGCTCTGTGTGTCCATTCAGACATGGAGCTGCCATTCGGCAGCGCCCCTCTCCCCGATTGGCTAACTGACTTTGATTGACAGCTGTGGGAGCCAATGGTGCTGCTGCTGTGTCTCAGTCAGGAGGGAGAGTCCCGTATGGCCGAGGGATTTGTGGATATCGCTGGACAGAGACGGGGCTCAGGTAAGTATTAGAGGGTGCTGGGGAGGCTGCTACACACAGAAGGCTTTTTATAAAAACATAAAAAAAGATAAAAAACCTTATGCCTTTACAACCACTTTCATTTGACTCCAACAGACCTGTAAGGTGATGCAATGATGTGGATTGGATTTCTTCTCTATTGCTGTTTATTCTGAAAATTATTGTTCAATATGTTTCCAGTGCTGCCAAGCCAACACATGTGTATATATATATATATATATATATATATATATATATATATATATATATATATATATATATATGAATTCATACAGTTTTGTATAACTACTTTTTATTTGTATTTATTGTGGTATGTATATTCATGAATTTATGCTCGTTCTGCCTTGTGTGCATTTTATATTATGTGTTATTACTCCATACAGGATATGTACTATTGTAATGTATTCATATTTATTTTTATCTCATTAAACATGTTTAAAACACATATTTACCTTAACCAGTCAACAGCCTCATTTGGCATTGTTCCTGTTTGGGGATGTAAGTGAGAACATACCCAGCAGTTACTAGTGTTGCTATGGGTTGCATACAATTTTAACATTTGGATGAAAGGGTTGTTTTTCCATGTCTCAGTTCTCACAAACAACAAAAAGAAAAGAAACATCATCATCATTTTTTCAAAGGATATCACTTCAGGATTTTCTTGCAGTGAGGGATTTTCAGTGCGTGAATCCAGGTGAGCTTTCCTTCCAACTTGACAGCAGAACCGGTTGTCAAAAGCACCAAATGTGGTCCGTCAAATTTTGGTTCTAGTGGCTTTCTGACGGATTCCATGTGAAATGCAGTGACCCAGGAAGATCACTTTCTCTTGGCAGTATTGTAGCTTATCTTTGCTAACTTTGTTGTTACTGTTGTAGAGAAACATGAGAAGGCTTACTGTTTCTCTGCTACAAATGTCCTTTGTATCAGAACTAATAAGCAAATCATCTATGTCCTGAAGCAAAACTGTGTTTGGGTGTGAGGGGGACCATTGGTCCAATACTTGCTTTAACGCAGTATTATATTTAGAGGGGTTACTCACACAGCCTTGGGGCAATCTTGTCCATGCAAACTTTTGGGCATCATGGGTAAATGAAGAAAGGTGCCAGCAATCTGGGTGCAGGGGCACCGAAAAGAAAGCGCTTGCAAAATCAATCACTGTAAAGCAGGTGCTGGAGGCAGGTATTCCACTTAGTAAAGTGCGAGGGTTGGGCACGATCAGGGTATCTGATTCAATTATATTGTTTTTTTTTTTTCTTTCAATAATCAAATTTTTATTCGTTTATATAATACATCATTTATACAACATACTATACCCCTACATTCAATCCAATAACAGAACTACAAATTACCCCACCTATCCCATTTAACCGAGGTTTATAAAAAAAAATTAAAAAAAAGGGAGAAAAATTTCTTTATTAAAATCTATAATTCCTCCAATCACCCCTATCCTTGGTATTAATTACTCCAACTCCTTCCCCCCAGCATACAAACGTGATTGAACAATATTATAAAGTGATTACCCCTAATTATGAAAAAAAAAATACATAAAATTTTTTTTCCCCTTTCCCTTTCCCTTCCCTCTCTTTTCTTTCCCTTTTCTTCCTCCCTCCCCTTTCCCTTCCTTTTCCCTTCCTTTTCCCTCTCCTTCCTTACTATCTGTGATATCCCCTCCCCCCCTCCTTAATATTATTTACTCCAACACTTCCTCTCAACGTGCAAACGTAATTAAATGAAATTATAAAGTGATTTTCCCCCATATTCTAATTCGTGTCATAAATCCCTATAGTTCATAATTAAATTCTTGTGCATGTGAGAAAGGAGGATCTTTAATATTAATTTACCCAACTCCTCCCCCCCCTATCCAAACGTGTTTAAATAAGATTAGAACGTGAGTTTCCCCCTTATTCAATTTGTGTCATAAATCACTATAATCCATAAATAATAAATTGTGCATTCTTCCCTCCACCCCCATCCTTAATATTAATTTCCCCCGCTCCCCCCCCCCCCCCCCCACGTACAAACATGATAAAACTGAATTATAAAGTGAATTCCCCCTTCTTCTAACTCATAACATAGATCAATATACTAATTATATAATTGAAAAAAAAAAACCCACACACAACCCTAACCCCGCATCACCCTCACCACTCAGTGTTTATTAGGGGAATCGGGGGGGAATGGAAGAATAAAAAAAAATAAAAAAACCCCGGAAAGTGAGAACATGAAACCATACATTATCTTACCCCCCACCCCCTTTACTTATTTGGCATTAGAGAAGTCATGTCGATATTTAACTCTCTCTTTCTGGGCTCTTCTTCTTATTTCTTAATTCTTAATGACTATACCATTTCTACCTTCATTACCCATTAACGTTTCCCTCTTCCATTATCTCCCTGGCACACTGTTCCCACTTTGCCCATGTGCTTTCAAATTTCACTTTTTGATTTTTAACCACATTAACCCAGCTCTCTGCTTCCTTTATTATGTTAACCTCATTTCTCCATTCCCAAACTGACGGAATCCGTTCCTGCCTCCAATACTTCGGGATTAGTTGTTTTGCTGCGTTTAATAAGTGTGGGGTTATACTTTCCCTATACTTTTTGACAGGTCCGGGATTTCCATAAAAACAAATATTGTATAGGTCCGAACTCCAAGGAGTCCACTGATAGTTTCTTAATCCACGGGGCCACAGATTCCCAAAATGACTTAATTATTGGACATGTCTACCAGAGATGAAGAAAGGTTCCCCTCTGTCCACAACCCCTCCAGCACCTATCGCTAGAAGCTGAGGTGATTTGTGCTAGTTTTACTGGTGTCCTGTACCATCTCGCTAGAAACTTATATGTCATTTCTTGCACCTTTGAGCTTATGGAAGTTGTAAATGTTAACAATATCATTCTATTAATTTGTTTATCTGTCCAAGCTTGGCCCAGCTCCCTCTCCCATTCCTTTACAAAGTATGGGGGTGTCCTTTCTTGTTCCCTTAGGATCATTCTATACATTCGAGATAGCATATGCCCAGATTCTGATAACTGTGCGCAGTGCCTCTCAAATGCCGTAAGTGAGTCCATGGGTCTTAATGGTTTCGTTTTTTTGAGAAAACTCTTCATTTGGTGATATTTCCACTCTGCCATTCGTGCCTCACCAAATCTCATGACCATCTCTGTCAGTGATAATAGGGTTCCATTAGAAGCAAACTTACCACATCTAGTATTCCCATCTAGGCCCCATGCCCCCAGACCTTCCATCTCCTCCCCCGGAGGGAACCAAGGGAATCCCTCCAAAGGAGCCAGAGGGGAGGTCCGGGGGGCATATTTACCCTTACTGTTCATTCTATCCCATACTTCCAATGAATTCAGGGTCATCGGTGATGTCCATTTCGACAACCCTCTCAATGACCCTTGGATCCATGGTGCTCCTGCCAGATTTCTCCCCGCCATTGACGTTTCTGCCTGTACCCATGGTTTTTTCTTTAGGTCATGGCACCAGTCTACTATTCTTGCTAGAGTCATGGCCTTATAGTAGCATGTTATGTCCGGGAGTCCTAGGCCTCCCTCAGCTCTGCTCCTCCTTAAAATATCGTAAGCCAGTCTAGGCCTTTTATCATTCCACACAAAGGCCACAAACAGCCTGCGCATTTGCCTGAAGAGAGTCGCTGGCAACCTGATTGTTACTGTGCGCAGCACATAAACCATTCTGGGCAGTATACTCATTTTTATGGCACTGATTCTCCCGAACCAGGTCAGGTATTTACCCTTCCATTTCTTTAGCTCTTCTGTTATTTCTTTCAGTAATGAGCCATAGTTACGTTCATACAATAGTTCATAGTCTGCGCTAATTTGAACCACCAGGTACGTCAGCGACTCCTTGTTCTATATAAATGGGTACATCTCTTTCAATAACCTCTCCATCTCCGCTGAGATGTTACTAGGAAAGATGACTGATTTCTCAAAGTTGATCTTGAAACCAGACACCTTTCCAAATCTCTGTACCTCCGTCATTAATGCGGCTATAGATGCTTGGGGAGCGGAGAGGAAAAACAACAGGTCATCCACATACGCTGCTACTTTGTGTTCCATATGTCCTATGTACGTCCCTACTATCTCTTCATTCTTTCTAATTCTGCGCAGAAATGGTTCTATTACTATCGCAAATTGTCAGGGTACTCACCAGGGCCGAGATGCTGAGAGTGGCTCCCCTTGCAGCTGAGTGCACTATACCCCTGGAGGTGGCACAGGGGGCATCGGGCACAGAGAGGCATGGGTCGCCAGGCACTAGTAGGGGCTTGCGTGTTGAACTTCCGTCTGGTAGTAAATCTGTGCAGGGTACAACAGGACGGTGATCGGCAGAGGAAGCAGATTGGGGCTCCAACACCTTGGTCCTGAAGTAGACAACTGGAACAAAGTATGTAGAGAAGCCAGGGGGTCAAACACAGCAAGCCGGTAGGAAGGAAGTCCGTTTAAACAAGCCAAGGTCATACACAGGAATCAATCAAATGGGAGAGTCCAAGACAGGCTGGGGTCAAACACTGGAGCAGGCAGTAGCGAAGTCTTTAAAGAGAAGCCAGGGGTCAAACACTGGAGCAGACTGAAGAGGAATCCGTTAAGCAAGCCGAGGTCAAGGTGCAGGAGAAGTTCAAGGGTGGTCAAGGCAATCCGGGTCACAATAGGCAGGAGTCAATAGCGGAATAAAGGCACAGGAACACAGGAGCTGAAATGACAAACCAGCAATAAGCCAGAGAGCTGGGCTGCCTTTTATAGGGCCAATAGGGGAACTCACGTGTGCGGCTAAGATGCGTACGTGCTTACGTTGTTTCGCCATTTCGCCGTGTCGCGGCCCGCTGACTCGCACGTCTATGTGTGCCATTGCGCCGTGACGCGGTCTGCTGAATCGCGTACCCGCATGCGCCGATTCGCCATTCTGCCACGCAGGCGTACAGGGAAATGCCAGTATTGGCAAACAAAGTTTCTGTTATTTCTCTGACAGTGCCCCCCCCCCCGAGGGGCAGCCTCCGGATGCCCAACCTGGCTAAAATCCCTGTGTGTCGCCTGTGGAAATTCTGAATCAAACGAGGTGCATGTATATTACCGGCAGGTTCCCAGGAGTTATCTTCCGGTGGGTACCCTTTCCATTACACCAGATACTGAGTCTGCCTACCCCTCTTTCTACAGTCCATAATTGCTTCCACCTCAAATTCTTCTTCACCCTTTACCTCCACTGGTGGAGGTGGAGGTTCCTCCCTTCCTGAGAAAGAATTGGGAACAACTGGTTTTAGTAGGGATGCGTGGAACACCGGATGGATTCTAAGGGTACTGGGTAAGGTTAGTTCGAAGGCCACAGGATTAATTACCCTCTTTACTTCAAAAGGACCAATGAATTTTGGGCCAAGTTTGCGTGAGGGACAGGGTAATCTAAGATTGACAGCATATAGCCAAACCTTATCTCCAATCTTAAATTCCGGATTGTTTCTTCTCCCTTTTTTGTAATATTCCTTATAGCTGTCTTGAGCTTCCTTCATGGCCTTTTGGATCTGTAAAAAATTAGATTGGATGAGGTTTACTCGATCTTGAACTTCTGGGACGGAGTCTGGCAGAAAAGATGGGTGGAACCCATAGTTGGCCCAAAAAGGCGTCTGATTGGTGGCAGAATGTGTGGCATTATTATAGGCGAACTCCGCACAGGGGAGAAGAGTTGACCAATTATCCTGACAGCTAGAGCAGAAACAACGGAGATATTGCTCCAAGGTCTGATTCGTTCTTTCAGTTTGGCCGTTGCTTTGGGGATGGTATGCTGAAGAAAAAGAGGTTTTGATTTCCAGGGATTTACAAAGGTCTTTCCAGAATCTTGAGGTAAATTGACCTCCTCTATCAGAGGTGATGTTGTGGGGAACACCATGGAGTCTTATTATTTCTTTAATAAAAACATTTGCTGTAGCCAAAGCAGAAGGAGTACCAATCATGGGCAGAAAGTGTGCCATCTTTGAGAGGCGGTCAACCACTACTAAAATGGTGGAAAATTTTTCAGAGGGAGGTAGATAAACAATGAATCACCGCACGCCGTACCAACGATCTGATTATCACAGTTAGAGCCCTGCATAGGATGGTGCACTTACGCACCTATACCATGTGAGTACCCCATGAGGGGAATATCTATTTTTTAATAAAAGTCCTTACAATATCACACTATGGAGCTTTTCTCTTTTATCCATGATCTGGAATGCTGCTGATTGAGCAAGTTGGATTTCATCACCTGCATATCGTTAGAGCCTAGGAGTGGCTCCCAAGCGTGGTTTGGCATAGTTTAGGTACTGTGTCACACGCTCTGAGGTGAGCGCATAGGCTTTTGGGGAACACTGGAGGAGCACTGAAGCATGTTATGTGTTTTTCACTGGTTTTGATGAGCATGATGAAAAGCACTTTTTGATGAACACTGGATCTATGCACTCAGGATATAATTTGAATGAACTTTTATGTCTTTTTAAATCAATTTGGTGAAGGAGTGGATACTCTCTAGCCGGGGTTTACACCTGTATTCTCAATATTTTTCACATGTTGCACTTTATTTGTTGTGTCGCAATATTAATGTTGCATGGATTACAATAGATTTTGGGGTATATTCGTTTGATAACTATGCACTTTATATAATTACATATTTATTTCTGTGTGATTTATTACTTTTTCCTAGCGCAAATGCAATTTTATTTTAATTTCTGACTGTTATCTGCACGAATATGAAACGTGTTTAGCGTTTGCAGCTTGGTTACGCTACTTGCTCGCTTTATTAGTTATATTCCATTGCTGGCTCACAAGATCCACTTTATTATTTAGATCAACAATGAAGTCCAGAGAAACCTCACTCCAAGGTCTTTCAGGGATAGACAGGGGTCTAAGGAGGCTCCAAGCTTTAGTGTTTGACCCTTTGCTGCGTTGGCAGGTAATGCAGGATTGAACGTACTTTTTACAGTCCTGCCTCCAACCCGGCCACCAGAAAGAGCGGTGAACTAATTCAGAAGTCTTCCGTACTCCGAAATGTCCTGCCATTTTGTGGTCATGGAAAGTCTGTAAAATTCTAAGCCTTACAGAGGAGGGGACGAAAACCTTGTCCTGGGCCCACAGCAAACCATCTCTTTTTTCTAAGGAGGATATCTCTGATTCCGTGCATTGACTAGAGGCTTGTTCAATAGCAGATTGAAGGTTAGGTTGTATGAGATGAAGAAAATTGTGAGAGGATAAGGTGGTTTCAGGTTCTGTTGAATCATTGGCCTCTGGAAACATACAGGAGAGTGCGTCCGCCTTCCCATTTTTTGAACCAGGTCGATAGGAGATATGGAAATTGAACCTGGAGAAGAATAATGCCCACCGGGCTTGTCGGGGCCTAAGACGTTTGGCTGTTCGGAGATACTCCAGGTTCTTGTGGTCCGTGAAGACCATGATGGGCTGGGACGCACCCTCCAGTAAGTATCTCCATTCCTCAAGGGCAGTCTTTATGGCTAATAATTCCCGATCATCAACATTATAATTTCTCTCTGGAGGACTTAGTTTGCAGGAGGCAAAGGCTACTGGATGGAGAAGTGCTTTAATACCCCTTCTCTGGGACAAGACGGCTCCTGTGGCGGATTCCGAGGCATCAACTTCAAGTACATAAGGTAGAGTGGGATCCGGATGCTGAAGTATGGGAGCTGACGTGAACAGATTCTTTAGTTTGGCAAAGGCATCTTGAGCTTCCTGGGACCATCGGAATTTGACTTGTTGGTGGGTTAACTCAGTGATGGGAGAGAAAATTGAGGAGAACCCCCTAATAAACCTGCGATAAAAATTGGCAAAGCCAATAAATCGCTGGACTCCTTTTTTGTCTGAGGGGGCCGGCCACTCCTGGATGGCTTTAACTTTTTGTGGATCCATGGCTACCCCTTCAGTAGTGATGATGAAACCAAGGAACTGGATGGTAGTCTTTTCAAATTCACACTTTTCTCCCTTTAAGAACAGGCTGTGCTTTCTGAGGACTGAGAGGACTTTCTTGATATGATCTCGATGTAATTCTATAGTGGTAGAGAAAATTAAAATATCATCAAGATAGACAATGACAAAGTTATCTAGGAATTCCTGGAAAATATCATTGACTAGATGCTGGAACGTAGCTGGGGCGTTGCAGAGCCCAAAGGGCATCACCAGATACTCAAAATGACCGAATCTGGACCTGAAAGCTGTCTTCCATTCGTCCCCAGCATGTATCCGAAAAAGATTGTATGCCCCTCGTAAATCCAATTTGGTAAATATTTGGGCAGATCGAAACCGCTGAAACAGTTCAGGAATGAGGGGAAGTGGGTATCGATTTTTGATGGTGATTTTATTAAGCTCTCTATAGTCTATGCATGGCCTGAGAGATCCATTCTTTTTCTCAACAAAAAAGATACCAGCCCCGGCTGGGGAGGAAGAAGGACGAATGAATCCTTTTTCAGGGTTTTCATCAATGTAGAGGCGGAGAGCTTCCAACTCGGTCTCCGACAAGGGGAAAATTCGGCCAAACGGGATCTCGGAGCCGGGCAACAGATCGATGGGGCAATCATATTGCCGATGAGGTGGTAAACTATCGGCCTTTTTTTTGTCAAACGTCCGGAATTCGTGATATGCTGCAGGGACATGTGTAAGCGTATCTGGCACTGGTTGTATGGACAAACAGGGGACAGTCTTATTGGAGGTTGGCACAAAACAATGCTGGGAGCAGTATGCTGAAGAGAAGAGAATTTCTTTTTTACTCCAAAGGATCTGAGGGTCGTGTGCCATTAGCCACGGGAAAGATAATGGGAAACATGGGTGAGTTGATGATATTGAAGCAAAGAAATTCCTGATGACCAGAGTCTGTGGAGACAAGAATGGGCTTGGTTTCTTGAGTGATAGGTCCTGAGTTGGGTAGAGACCCGTCTGCCAGGTAGATCTGAAGGAGCTGTTTCTTATCTTGAAGAGAGATGTGCAGACTTTGGGCAAGAGATGCATCCAGGAAACAGCTGCATGCTCCGGAGTCAACGATAGCCAGCAGCTGAATTTCCTCTTCCGCCACCCCTTGAGTTGGCACAGGGGGTATCGGGCACAGAGAGGCACGGGTCGCCAGGCACTAGTGCTTGCGTGTTGAACTTCCGTCTGGTAGTAAATCTGTGCAGGGTACACCCGGACAGTGATCGGCAGAGGAAGCAGACTGGGGCTCCAACACCTTGGTCCTGAAGTAGACAACTGGAACAAAGTATGTAGAGAAGCCAGGGGGTCAAACACAGCAAGCCGGTAGGAAAGAAGTCCGTTTAAACAAGCCAAGGTCATACACAGTAAGTGGAGGAGTCCGCGCTTAGGACAGTGTGAGAGCTGCTGCCTATTCCTAATTGGTACCCCGAGAAGGTCCAATATAAGAGTAAATAAGGTAATAAGGGAATAGAACACGGCGCTGCCCTCAGTGTGATTGGGTAAAATATACTACATACTAAGTGAACCCAAACTATGTAACATAATGCAAATTACACTGATTGTGCAAAAGTGACCCGTCTTTGAAAACGTCCTATGACGAAACGCGTAAGGCGGGGCCACGCTCACACGTCATACCCGGAAGTGCTCGCTGGAACGCACGGTGGAACGCATGCGCCGAGTTCGCTGCTGGTACAACCCTGCACACAGCGGCGCTTGTTTTAAAACTTACATTTCGTTTCTCAGCTTGTACATTTATGGTTATGTGGAATGGGACTCTTTTTATAATATATTTTTTGCAATAAATTGGACACAACGTACTTCACCAAAGAGGCCCCCTTGTGTTTTTTTCCTCTGGTACACTGGAGTGCTGAAGGTGGTAATACGTTGCAGTACCCTGAACACATGAGAATACACCCACCCCCTGGAGTAGCGGTGAGGATTGAATGCTGCAGAGGAACGTAAGGAGACTTGGAGTGAATACCACCTGCCCCGGGAAACCCACTTTGTCGCTCGGTACCCCTGTAGGGGTGTTCATCTCTGGTGAGTGGGGTATCACTGGGGGGTGAGCACCTAAAAGTCACTCCTGAAGTGTAAAGCACGGAAGTCACTGAAGTGTGTCCCCAAGGACATAATTAACAGCATACATAGTGTTGAACTTTGTCTTCTCTATATGGTCGTTAATGGATGACCCCCTGCATGGACTTTTTAGAAACTAATGTTTAGTGTATATGTGGTTTTATGGCTGCTGTATGTTCTTTTATATAATTGACAGCTAACCAACGAGGAGGGTGTCAACAGGGTGTCACTAAAAAGGTTTTTTATGGTTCACAATAAGCTGTTGGGGTTCACATATGTTATGGTGTCCCAATACTTTTGAAGATTGTAGGAATCATTGTATACACATATGATAATGCTACACGGAGATCATAATAATACTTTATACACTTGCAATCAATTATTTTTTAGCACAACACTTTATTAACACCCCTGGCGCCATTTTGTCCCAAAACTTTTGAGTTCTGAGGAAATATATATCTATTGTTGTTTTGTTATATCACTGATATATTTTTTCACTTTATTATTATATTTATTCACTGGGAGCACATTATTTAAATTTTATTTTCCACTGTAGCAGCAGTGTCGTAGGCATTGAGATTACGGCATCTGTTCTTTGCTACTGATTTGTTTGGACCTTTTTGGGTCACTTTTGCACAATCAGTGTAATTTGCATAAGGTCATACACAGGAATCAATCAAATGGGAGAGTCCAAGACAGGCTGGGGTCAAACACTGGAGCAGGCAGTAGCGAAGTCTTTAAAGAGAAGCCAGGGGTCAAACACTGGAGCAGACTGAAGAGGAATCCGTTAAGCAAGCCGAGGTCAAGGTGCAGGAGAAGTTCAAGGGTGGTCAGGGCAATCCGGGTCACAATAGGCAGGAGTCAATAACGGAACAAAGGCACAGAAACACAGGAGCTGAAATGACAAACCAGCAATAAGCCAGAGAGCTGGGCTGCCTTTTATAGGGCCAATAGGGGAACTCACGTGTGCGGCTAAGATGCGTACGTGCTTACGTCGTTTCGCCGTGTCGCGGCACGCTGACTCGCACGTCTATGTGTGCCATTGCGCCGTGACGCGGTCCGCTGAATCGCGTACCCACATGCGCTGATTCGCCATTCTGCCACGCAGGCGTACAGGGAAATGTCGGTATTGGCAAAAAAAGTTTCTGTTATTTCTCTGACACAAATATCAAAGGGGACAGCGGGCACCCTTGCCTGGTACCGTTTTGGATGTTAAAACATTTGGATATTGTACCGTTGACCTTAATTCTTCCTCTCGGCTTCCCATATAGAGACATAATCCACCCTAACATTTTTCCCCCCAGACCTATCCTCGACAATACTTCTCTCATAAAGCCCCAGTTCACTCTGTCGAAGGCCTTTTCGGCATCCATCGACAGAGTGATTCCTGGGGCTCTATCCGGACCATGTCGCATCCATTGCAATACATGGAGAGCACGGATGGTATTGTCTCTGGCCTCCCGTCCCTTTATAAACCCCGTCTGGTCTGGATGAACCAAGTCGCCTACATGTTCCTGAAGTCTCAAGGCCAAGATTTTTGCCAATAATTTAGTGTCAGAATTCAGCAGAGAGATAGGCCTGTAGTTAGCACATACCTGGGGATCTTTTCCCTCTTTTGGTAATACCGTTATATATGCCAGTAATGCTTCTGGAGAAAGTGGGTTCGCAGCATTAATAGAGTTAAAATAACTGCAGAGTGGTTTTACCAAAACTGGGAGAAATTTCTTATTATATGAGTTTGTCAGTCCGTCTGGCCCTGAACTTTTCCCAGAAGGCAGGTTTGCTATCACTCTGCTCAACTCTTCAATCGTAATTGGGCGTTCCATCTCTTCAGATATTTCTCTAGGTATTATAAGCATGGCAGCACTCTCCATATATTCATCTATCTCATTCCTCCTTTGACCCTTGCTTTCCCCTCCTTCAGATGGTTCTGTTTTGGCGGTGTTATATAGAGCCTCATGGAATTTACCAAATTCTTTAGCTATAGTCTTTGTATCTATTATTTTCTTGCCTTGCACTAATAAGCAATGCACGTGTCTAGAGTCCTGTTGTTTTTTAAGCTGTTTTGCCAATAGCCTTCCACATTTATTTCCTTGTTCGTATGTTCTATTAGCAAAGAATCTAATTTTATTCTTCGCTCTATGTTCTAGGCATTGTGAGAGCTCTCCTTGTAAGCTCTCCACACATCTGCCATCCATTTGGTCGAGATTTTTCTTGTGCTTTATCTCTAGAGCCCTAATCTTCTCTAGTAGTTCGTCTATCTCTCTTTTACCTTCCTTCTTCATGTACGCACCAATGGCGATTAGCTCCCCTCTTACAACAGTCTTATGGGCTTCCCACACCATTTGATCTGACATTTCTTCTGTTTTATTTGTTTTAAAATATTCTTTTATCTTAATACTTAATTTCTCCACTATGTCCCCCTTATCCAACAATGACTCGTTCAGACGCCATATTCGTTCCGAACGCTCCATTTGTGTTGGTTGGAGGGACAAAGTTATTGGGGCGTGGTCGGATATAGTTATTGGTTCGATTGTACTTGTGTTAACATTCCCCAGGTAGAATTGGTCCACCAGAAGAATGTCCAACTGCGAGTACATATCATGTGTTTTAGAGTAGTAGCTAAAGTCCCTAGACCCTGGATGTAGAGCTCGCCAGCTGTCCACCAGATGTTGTAAGCGTAAGGTTTGTTTAACTCGCTTTATGGCTCCAAAAGATAAAGCGGTTCTACCTGTAGATGTATCTATACTCGGATCTAGCACCATATTGAAGTCTCCTCCAACCACTACACATCCCTCCTTAAATTCTTCCAGTTTTTTAAACATTTTTACCAGAAAATTAACAGTCCCTTCATTGGGTGCATATATTGAAGCAAAGGTATATCGTCTCCCCTGTATTGCACCTTTTACAAAAAAATACCGACCTTCTGGGTCACTTTGTACAGCTTCCATTATCCAGGGGCATGATTTCTTAAATGCAATTGTAACCCCTGTTGCCCTTGCCACTGGAGAGACCGCATGATACCATTGCTTCAATATATTCTGGGGCAGGCCTGAGATCGAGCTGCTCCCAAAATGGGTCTCCTGCAAGAGAACCACGTCAGCTCCCAAATGTTGCATCTCCACCCACAGTCTCCCTCTCTTATTTGGTGAACTCAAACCCCTCACGTTGTAAGATAATATTTTCAATATGGCTGTCATTTTCTTTTGTCCCAGGAACCCCCTGGTCTCTTGCCCATAATCTCTGGTTTCTCCTCTGCCATTCCCACCCCCCCTATTACCTCCCCAATTCCAACATTCAATACCCCATTGAACACACACCTATACATAACATAACAAAAAAAAACAAAAATATATCACATTTGTGTTATAGACATAAACTTTGCATGCTCTTCCCCTGTACCAAAAACCTCTCTTTAGGGGTATATCTAAAAATCGAGTGGGGAGCTTGCGCATGTGGGCACCTCCCCTGCGCAAGCTACCCCCCTTCCCTGCATTCTGCAGGATTGCTCTCCCCTTTAATTGGGGCTGGCCTATTGACTTACACAAGGTCCTCATTTTCCCTCATGTCCCCCCATCTATTCCCCCCTGCTCCCGGGCTTCACCCTATAGAACCCCAAAAGGAAGTACAAAGAGATGGTTGCCTCAATTATATTGTTAATGGCTCTCAAATCATGCACCATGCAGTATGTCACCTGCCCACCTTTCTTGTCTGGCTTCTGGGGACTCAGGTAAGAATTAGGTGGGGCAGGGGGGGCTGAGGCATAAAGAAGTTTTTTTACCAACCTGCATAGATTTTTGTGCCTTTACAACCACTTTAACAAAGAATGTTCTGAACTTAGAATGCAGTAGTCAGGAGTAAGAAATGTAAAACACAGTGAGGGGAATTTATCAAAACTGGTACAGTCAGAATTTGGAACAGCTGTGCGTGGCAATCAATCAGGTTTTATCTTCAGTTTGTTCAGCTTTAAAAATAAAGCTATGAGCTGATTGGTTGCCATGCATAGCTGTTCCGAATTCTGTCTGCTCTAGTTTTGATAAATTCCCCAAAGGGCTCATTCAGACAGGCGCTGAGACAGGTCCTGTATGCTGAGCCACTTGCTGCATTTGCATCCACCAGAGAGATTCACCTATAGAAGTGGGTGCACAGATCCAAATGCAGACACTGTGCGTTCAGATACATGCATCCATTCCTATGTGCATGTCAAATTTTGACATTCGACTATGTCCATGCAGCTGCTGTGTCCAAATTGACTTTGACTGGACTGCCTGCACAGGGTTGCACAGAACACCAAAGATCCCAATGCGGTACAGAGCCATCACACTGGGCATGGACACATATGCTCTTTATGATTGAGGCCTAATTGTCATGTGGGCCAGATAGTAGAAAGAATTATGGGAATTGTAAGAATCAAACCTACCTAGGTAGATGCTGCATCTGTCCCCTGCCAGCTCTAAGGCTGAGAACCGAGTATATAAACACTGCCGATCACTCAGTTCTCAGTGTTCACCAAAACACTGGGCTGTGGAGGGGGTGGGAGTGGCCAGCTCAGGCTCTCAGCAGCTCGCTGAGAGGCTGAGCTGGGTGCCGGTCCAGGTATGTGAGCAGATCTAAACCATATGGTTGCGATCTTTTTCCAGCCTGGACTGACTCTGTGACATCAGCCGAGAGTGGGCTTAAGCCCGCTGTCAGCTGAAAATGAGTCACAGGAGAGCAAAACAATCTGCACTGATGTGATCAACAGGAAAAGTACAACCAAACAGGCTTTGGCTCTACTTCTCCTTTAATAAATCTATCACACAACCTGTCTCTCTGCTCCTGTTTGGCATTACTTGCAACAATTGATAACTGTCCCCATTTTTGTTGTAAACTCACCCTCCAGGGCCCAGGCAGGCTCTTCCTCAGTCCAGGCTTTAAATCCAGGCTCTTTCTCCTTAAAGCTGGAAGGTCCTTCATGCACCCTCTTTCCTAGTCTAGAGGGCCTCCACGAACCCCCTCCCATAGTTCAGGGCCTCCAGACGCCTGCTTCCCTAGTCCAAGACCTCCTTTACTGCCCACCTCAACTTAAGAGCCTCCTCTGTACCCTGCCCTCTGAATCCAGGTCCTTTATCAACCCCACTTTTCAAGTCCCGGGCACCTTTACACCGCCCAGTCCAGGGCCTCCAGGGTACTCCCCTTCTATTCCAGGGGCTCCTCTGCATCCCACAGTCCAGGGCCTCCTCTGCACAACCCCACTCCAGCACCTCCCTCTGAACCCCCTCAGTCCAGGGCCTCCTCTGCACCCTCCCCAGCCCAGGACCTCCTCTGCATCCCCCAAGTCCAGGGTCTCCTCTGCACCCACCTCCCCCAGATTAGGGCCTCCTCTGCACCCCCCCATCCAGGGACCCCCTCTGCATTCCCCAAGTCCAGGGTTTACTCTGCGCCCCCAAGCCCAGGGCCTCCTCCACACTCCCCAGCCCAAAGCCTCCTCTGCATCCTCCATCAGCCCAGGGCATCCACTGCACCCCCCCAGTCCAGAGCCTCCTCTAACCCCCCCTCCTCCCAGTCAGGGCCTCCTCTGCACCCTCCTCAGCTCAGGGCCTTCACTGGACCCCCCAGTCCAGGGCCTCCTCCACACCCCCCAGCCCAGGGCCTCTGCCATTCCCTTCCCAGTCCAGGGCCTCCCCCCCACCCAGTCCAGAGCCTTCTTTGAAGCCTCCCCTTGTCTGGGATGCTTCACGCAGAAAAAACATGAGCTGGTTGGGCACTGGGTAGGACTAGAAGGGAGACCCTGCCTGTCCATTACACTTAATCAGGCAACAGTGACATCCTTAGAGCAGGGGTTCACCCCTGGCAGCACCCCCCTAGATGCGTCACCCGGGGCAGGCACCCCCACCCCAGTTTCAGCCCTGGCTCTAAGTGACTGATATCTGTACCAGATAGAACGTGGCTGATGCCTTATTAATGTTCTAAATCGATTGGTATCATAAGTGTGGAAAATGAATAATAGAAATGATGTTGGAGAAATGTCATAAGGCTTAAAATAAAGGAAATATGTCTGTATTACTTGTGGCATTTGTTAGCTTATGTTGCCTCCAGCTTGTGTTGCCTCCTGGTAAAACAGGCACTAAGCTAAAAAGGGAGTACAGCCAGGCCAAATAAATAAGACAAAACATTTAAATTACAATTAATAGGAACTGGAAAACAAAATGATTAAAGTTTTGATTCCCAAGGACTTATAATTAAACATGTAAAACATAAATATTCTATTTTAGTGTAAATACAGTATGAATAGAGAGAACATCATGCTTTTATTTTCTATATATAATGCATTAAAATGTCAAATCAGTCTGTCTGACAGCCAACACTTGAGATGAATCCCTTTTGTTTCATACATATAGTACACTGTTTTGTTAATAAATCTTTTTATAATCATTCATTATTATACACAAAGCAATAATCATGTCCCATTCAAAGACACCCAGAGATGGCACTAATAATGAAAATGACAATTATATGAGCTTTTGTTAACCATGTTTTCCAAAGAATTTTGTCATGTAAATATGCTGGATTTTCATATTGTGCATAATACATATCTGAATACTATTACATAGAGCAAGCTTAAAATGAGCTGCCTCCAGTTGTTTACAATTAAATGTTATTCAGTAATGCACAGTGTATGAAATGAGGGAACTCAAAACAGTCATGTTTATCCATAATATTCTTAAAGGGAAACCTTCTAGGATATTCAGCAACTGTTGTAGCCAAAGTTCCTATCCAGTGCAAGAAGTTGCTATTGTCTGGGAGGGTGGGCAGGTCAAATATTCAGGCATTAGAAATGTAGTCTGGCCAGTGGTCACTTTAAACTGCTTGACAGAACATTCCTCCCTGTTATAGCTTGCTGTTCCCTCCCTGCAATTGGTGGATAGTGCCAGAGAAGAAAGTGTCCTAAAAATTACCATTTTAAGGTATACCAAGGTTGAAAGAAGACTGCCATTGGCTTCATCTGCCCACCCTTTGTGGCAGGAGGGCAAGACTACTGTTGGTTGCAGCCAAGGCTGGGGGGGGCAACCCACAAACTAAACTCTAATGCCGCGTACACACGACCGGACTTTCCGGCAGAAAAGGTCAGACGAAATCATTTCATCGGATATTCCGATCATATGTGGGCTTCATCAGACTTTTTCTTTGGAAAATTCTGACGGACCTAGAAATAGAACATGTTTTAAATCTTTCCAACTGAATCAATTCCTATCGGGAAAACCGTTCATCTGTATGCTATTCTGATGGCCCAAAAATGACACAAGGGCAGATATTGGCTACTGGCTATTTAACTTCCTTTTTCTAGTCCCATCGTACGTGTTGTACGTCACCGCGTTCTAAACGAACAGACTTTGGTGTGATGGTGTGTACGCAAGTCCATTTCAGCGGAACTCCGTCGGAACTCCGTCAGAAAAACCGTCAAAGTTTATTCTGACAGAAAAACCGGTTGTGTGTACTCGGAATAAGGAGGAGTAGAAGAGTCCATGCTATAGGAAGAACAGCTGGGGAGCCACATGGAGTGAGCATGGCTGAGCTGCTGTTTTGCTGTACTGGGCTGCAAGAGAGTAATGGATTACATCTTGCAGCACTCCCTGGATCATAAGGCTACACCCAGAGGAGAACTGCTGCCAGAACCTGAGTTCCTCAGAGACTGTGTTGCTGACCTGTGCCTGCTCGGGATGGCGGGCTGTATGTTGCCTCTCACACATTAAGCTACTGCAGGTACTGTGCAGTGCTGCTGCTGGAGACTCTGAGAGAAAAAGAGAGACTGCCACCAAGGATACTAGGGGCTATCTGGAATAGTGAGAGCCCTTCTGGCCATTTGTTCCTGGTTTTGCTGGAACTGTTATGCTGGCCATACACTATACGAAAAAGCTGCTTTCCAGTAGGACGGGTTTGTCCGAGCTCCGGTGGCCACGGAGCCGGACTTAAGGCTGTATATCCATCTGACACTTTGTAAGTGTACATCTGTTTTTTTATCTATTTTAATAAAATGTAAAGTGGTTTTACACTATGTGAGCCCCTTCTATTTTTTGGTATCAATGCCCTGGGTTGTTGGAGTGGCTGCTGATGAGACGACCCCTGGTGGACACCGCTGCTAATCCCCATTCTGGTTTAAAGATCTCTGCCTGCTGTGATCCTCTGTAGTGGGGGGTCATGGCCTTCTGGTAAGGAGTAACCCTGTCACGAGACTAATACTCACCGAGGCCGAGATGCCGAGAGCGGCTCGCCCTTACGACCACGCGCACCCAGACCCCTGAAATGGGTACAGAGAGCTGGGGGCACGCGGAGGCACGGGCTTCCGGGAGGTAGGAGGTCCGGGGATAGGAAGCGGGTGCTCTGTAATCTGTAGGCGGGACCAGGAATGGAGACTGAGCCTAGGCAGAGGCAAACTGTAATGGTAAACAGAGGTTAATGTGAAGCAGGCAGATCTAACAGTAGGAAGTCCGTAAATGCAGGCCAAGATCAGGGGTATCAGGCAATCAGATAAAGACAAGTCCGTAATACAGGCAGAGGTCGGGGTATCAGGCAATCCAGCAGAGTAGTGGTTAACAGGCCAAGGTTTGATACACAGAGACAGGCAGGTAATGGGTTAATCCGGTAGAGTGGTTAGTTTAACAAGCCAGGGTTTGGTACACAGAGGCAGGCAGGTAGTGGGTTAATCCGGTAGAGTGGTTAGTTTAACAAGCCAGGGTTTGGTACACAGAGGCAGGCAGGTAGTGGGTTAATCCGGTAGAGTGGTTAGTTTAACAAGCCAGGGTTTGGTACACAGAGGCAGGCAGGTAGTGGGTTAATCCGGTAGAGTGGTTAGTTTAACAAGCCAGGGTTTGGTACACAGAGGCAGGCAGGTAACAGGATATCACAGGCACAGGGAGACAGGGAGAGCTGACGACGAACCAGCAACCTGACTGGGCGCTGGAGCCGTCAGAAATAGTCTCCCTGCCCGGCAAGCGCGTCAGTGTGACGCGCTACCGGGCACCCGCACGGGCTACGGCGCGCACACGGGGACCGCCGTGCACCCGCGCGCGCCGCACCATCAGGCCGCGGACGGGTGAACGGCAAAGCGCCAGGCCACCGCGCATGCGCCCCGGAGCCCGGCGAGCGGAGACGCTCCCTGGCTCCTGACAGTGCCCCCCTCCTAAGGGCGGACACTGGACGCCTAGGCTAGCCATCAGTTCTGGATGATCTTGGTGGAAAGTTTGGATTAACCGTGGAGCATGCAGGTTCCTAGCGGGTTCCCAAGAATTATCCTCAGGTGGGTAACCCTTCCACTGAATCAGATACTGTAGCTGCCTGCCCTTCTTCCTACAGCCTAGAATGGACTCCACTTCAAACTCATTTTCGCCATCTATTCTGACTGGAGGAGGCGGAGGCTCTCTTCTTCCCGGAAAAGGGCTAGGCACCACAGGCTTCAACAGTGACACGTGGAACACAGGATGGATCCGATATGTTTTGGGAAGTGCTAGCTCAACAGCCACAGGGTTAATGATCCTCTTGACCTGGAACGGACCGATGAACTTGGGTCCAAGTTTCCGAGATGGCCATGGTAGTCTAAGGTTAATGGTGGACAACCAGACCTCCTCTCCTAAGTCGAACTTTGGATTCGCCTTCCTGCCCCGATCGTACTGTCTTTTGTAATCCTCCTGCGCCTTGTGTAACATATCCTGAATCTTTTGGAAATTGGATTGCAACGAGGTTATCCGGTCCTGAACAGCGGGGACGGTCATCTCAGGAATGTCTTTAGCAAAGGAAGTGGGATGGAACCCACAATTCGCCCAGAAGGGTGTCTGGTTGGTAGAGGCATGAATTGAATTATTATATGCGAATTCAGCGTAAGGAAGAAGACTCGCCCAATCATCCTGAGAACCTGAACAAAAGCAACGAAGGTATTGCTCTAGCGTTTGGTTTGTCCTCTCCGTTTGGCCGTTGCTTTGGGGGTGATAAGCTGAGGAAAGACAAACATTGATGCCCAGGGACTTGCAGAGTTCTCTCCAAAATTTGGACGTAAATTGCACGCCTCTGTCTGACACAATGCTTCTTGGTAACCCATGGAGTCTCACGACCTCTTTTAGGAAGACATCGGCTGTGTCTACGGCAGATGGAGTGCCCCTCATGGGCAAGAAATGAGCCATTTTGGAGAAGCGATCGACAATGACAAGGATGGTAGAAAAATTTTCCGAGGTAGGTAGGTCGACAATAAAATCCATGGACACATCAGCCCATGGTCGTTCTGGGATGGGCAAAGGTTTGAGCAGGCCCCAGGACCTAGTGTTTTGGCCCTTGTTCCGCTGGCACAGGGAACAGGACGCCACGTACTTTTTACAATCCCGTCTCCATCCTGGCCACCAAAAAGACAGAGAAAGTAATTCAGATGTCTTCTTACTTCCGAAGTGTCCTGCCATCTTATGGTCATGACACATCTTGAGAGCTAAGGGCCGAGTCCCTTGTGGGACGAATATTTTTCCCTTGATCCAGAAAAGATCCTCGTATTTCCTCAAAGAGTGCACTACTGGTTCTGTGCACGAGCTGGATGAGGATCTAATGGATGACATTAAATCTGCTTGAGTTAGTCCCAGAAAGTTTTGTGGAGAGAGGATCGTGCTTGGCATTGACGTTTGAGAGTCTGCGGAGAACATCCGAGAGAGAGCGTCGGCTTTCCCGTTCTTTGCTCCAGGTCTGTAGGCTATATGATAGTTGAAACGGGAGAAGAAGAGGGCCCAACGGGCTTGGCGGGGTCTTAGTCGTCTTGCTGTTCGGAGGTACTCTAGATTCTTGTGATCCGTAAAGATCATGACCGGGTGTATAGCACCCTCCAGCAAATACCTCCACTCCTCTAAAGCGAACTTTATAGCCAGCAGCTCCCTATCACCCACGTCGTAGTTGAGTTCCGGTGGACTGAGTTTCCTAGAGGCGAAGGCTACCGGATGCAGGATGGCCTTAGGTCCCTGTCTCTGGGAGAGAATTGCTCCAGTTGCGATCTCCGATGCGTCTACTTCTAATATGAAGGGTTGAGTCGGGTCAGGATGACAAAGGATTGGGGCGGAACTGAACAATCTCTTCAATGTTAGGAAAGCCTCTTGAGCAGCTGAAGACCACTGAAAAGAACTGTGCTGACGGGTTAGTTGAGTAATAGGTGCCACGATGGCCGAGAATCCAACAATAAACTTTCGGTAGAAGTTGGCGAACCCGATAAACCTCTGTACCCCTTTCTTGTTAGATGGAGCCGGCCACTCTTGGATTGCCTGAATCTTCTGCGGATCCATTTCGACCCCCTTGGTTGAAAGGATGAATCCTAGAAACTGAATGGTTGATTTTTCAAATTCGCACTTTTCAGCTTTCAAGTATAGCTTGTGCTGTTGAAGTATGGTAAGAACTTTCTTGACGTGTCTCTTGTGTATCTCTAGCGTGGGGGAGAAGATAAGAATGTCGTCCAGGTATACCACAAGGAAGTCTTCCAGGTATTCTCGGAATATGTCGTTCACCAGGTGTTGAAAGGTGGCCGGGGCGTTACAGAGACCGAATGGCATCACTAAATACTCAAAATGCCCGAATCTGGACCTAAAAGCCGTCTTCCATTCGTCCCCAGCCCTGATTCTGACAAGGTTGTAGGCCCCCCGGAGATCAAGTTTAGAGAACACCCTAGCTGATCGGAACCTTTGAAATAGCTCAGGAATGAGTGGTAGCGGGTACCGGTTCTTAATTGTGATGTTATTGAGTTGTCGATAGTCCACACAAGGTCTTAGGGTACCGTCTTTTTTCCCAACGAAAAAGATACCCGCTCCAGCGGGTGACGATGAAGGACGGATTAAGCCCTTCTTGAGATTTTCGTCGATATATTGCTTAAGAGCTTCCAACTCGGTTTCTGAGAGAGGGAATATCCGACCGAAGGGAATCTCGGACCCGGGAAGAAGGTCGATCGGACAGTCGTAGGACCGATGAGGTGGTAGACGGTCAGCCAACTGTTTACTGAAGACCTCTTGGAATTCGAGATACTCGGAGGGTACGTGTTGAAGGTTGCCTGTTGGAACGGCCATTGTAGCACAAACTTTGGGAGCCGGAGGCAAACAATGCTGAGAGCAATATTGGGAAGAGAAGGATACTGCCTTAGTGCTCCATTTGATCTGCGGATCGTGAGCCTGTAGCCAGGGCAAGCCTAGTATGACAGGAAAGATAGGTGAATGGATCAGGTCGAGTCGTAAGAATTCCTGGTGGCCGGAATCAGTAGTTACTGGAATGGGTTGAGTTTCCTGGGTGATGGGACCTGAGCTAGGAAGGTATCCGTCTGCTAGGTGCACCCGTAAGTCTTGGTCTTTGGTTTGTATGGGAATGTTCAAACTGTGCGCCAAGGCAGAGTCTATGAAGCAACTGCACGCTCCCGAATCAATGATGGCCTGCAGTCGGGTCTCCCCTTCCGGAAGCTGTAGGGAGATAAACAACATCACATAAGTCTTGGGAATATCATTGTTTGGAAAGTTCAACACAACTGGCTGAGGGGACTTACTGGGCCTGATCGGACAGCTGCGCAGGAAATGGCCGGTTCCTCCGCAGTAGAGACATAGGTTGGACTGTCGCCTGCGTTGCTTCTCTTCGGAGGTTAGTGGACCCCGAACCAAGCCGAGCTGCATTGGTTCGACCTCGGGGCCTGGTGAAACAGTAACCGTAGTTGAGGTTGGGGTCTGTGCGGAGTGGGGTCTTGGTAATGCCCAGGTGGGTCGTGGACCTTGGAAACGCTCTGAGCGTCGCTCCCGTAGTCGCCTATCAAGTTTCGTGGCTGCCTGAATGAGTTCTTCCAGGGAAGCAGGGGTTTCCATCCTAGCCAATTCATCCTTAAGTGACTCTGCCAGGCCTTGGCAGTATTGATAGCGTAGGGCCGGCTCGTTCCAATTTGTATCGGCCGCCCATTTGCGGAACTCCACGGTATAGTCCTCAATAGGTCGTCTTCCTTGGGAGAGATGGTGCAGGATGGCTTCAGCTGTAGCCATACGCTGCGGATCATCATAGAGCTGGGACATACTCTCAAAGAAGGCCTCGATGGTGTTTAAAACAGGACTGCTCTGTTCCATCAAGCTGTGGGCCCACGCTTGGGGTTCTTCGGAAAGTAGGGAAATCGCAAATCCCACCTTAACGATTTCCGAAGAGAAGGTTCTCGGTTGGAGAGCGAAGTAAAGGGAGCAGGCATTCTTGAAGGCCCTAAACTTCTTACGGTCCCCCGAGAACCGTTCGGGTGTAGGGACCCTGGGTTCCGGGAGTGCCATGACGACAGTGGGGTTAGCGGAGGCCTGCGGAAGCGGACCTCCACTACTGGGTGCGGGAGCTGCGGCTGCGGAGGGTAGTGACCCTGTGATCTGCTGAAGGCGTTTATCAATTTGGGTATAACCTTCCTGCACTTTCTGTACCGAGTCCGCAAGAGTAGATACCTGTTGGCACAGGATCTCCAGAGGGGAGCACGCTCTGTCGGCCTCGGACATCTGGCTGGTTCGTACTGTCACGAGACTAATACTCACCGAGGCCGAGATGCCGAGAGCGGCTCGCCCTTACGACCACGCGCACCCAGACCCCTGAAATGGGTACAGAGAGCTGGGGGCACGCGGAGGCACGGGCTTCCGGGAGGTAGGAGGTCCGGGGATAGGAAGCGGGTGCTCTGTAATCTGTAGGCGGGACCAGGAATGGAGACTGAGCCTAGGCAGAGGCAAACTGTAATGGTAAACAGAGGTTAATGTGAAGCAGGCAGATCTAACAGTAGGAAGTCCGTAAATGCAGGCCAAGATCAGGGGTATCAGGCAATCAGATAAAGACAAGTCCGTAATACAGGCAGAGGTCGGGGTATCAGGCAATCCAGCAGAGTAGTGGTTAACAGGCCAAGGTTTGATACACAGAGACAGGCAGGTAATGGGTTAATCCGGTAGAGTGGTTAGTTTAACAAGCCAGGGTTTGGTACACAGAGGCAGGCAGGTAGTGGGTTAATCCGGTAGAGTGGTTAGTTTAACAAGCCAGGGTTTGGTACACAGAGGCAGGCAGGTAGTGGGTTAATCCGGTAGAGTGGTTAGTTTAACAAGCCAGGGTTTGGTACACAGAGGCAGGCAGGTAGTGGGTTAATCCGGTAGAGTGGTTAGTTTAACAAGCCAGGGTTTGGTACACAGAGGCAGGCAGGTAACAGGATATCACAGGCACAGGGAGACAGGGAGAGCTGACGACGAACCAGCAACCCGACTGGGCGCTGGAGCCGTCAGAAATAGTCTCCCTGCCCGGCGAGCGCGTCAGTGTGACGCACTACCGGGCACCCGCACGGGCTACGGCGCGCACACGGGGACCGCCGTGCACCCGCGCGCGCCGCACCATCAGGCCGCGGACGGGTGTGCGGCGAAGCGCCAGGCCACCGCGCATGCGCCCCGGAGCCCGGCGAGCGGAGACGCTCCCTGGCTCCTGACAAACCCCTTCAATACCTGGTGGTGGACCCTTCCTCGTTGTCACTGATCTGCATTGTTTACCACTTGGATTTTTTTCACTTTTATTTCCTGTTGGTGATTTGGACGCTTCATACACTTCATTGATGTTTTATTCTTTGGACTTTTTATAACACCTAATTGAGGTTTCAATTCATGGACCTTTTTTTCTTCACTATCAAAGTTCTGCAAATTGATTTATTTATAATTCTCATATGAATTTTTTGTTCACTGCAAATTATTTATTGTGTTCCACTAGCATTAGCGCAACCTATCATTTTCTTTATGCTTTTTTACAATTGATGTTTTTGTGAGGATTGCTGCTTTTCACTGTATTTATTTTAGCACTTGGTTTTTAGCACAGTTTCTTTCACCATTTTTTCCTTTATCTGTAAACATCCTAGTAACTGCTGCTCTTAACCCTTTAGACTTTAGTTTTCTAAACACATGGATATCTTTGAGTTTAGGGCACAGAGGGTGGTTGACACCACCGGGGTTTTTGATTCTAACCCCACCCCTGTTGACTCAGGAACAAGTGGTCTCTTTGTCCGTCTAAAGAATTTGACCATATCTGAATTACACACACAATGGGACATAGCCTATCTTGAGACCTATATCAGGGAGGCTATGGTCCCCAGGAGTCTGAGGTGGGAAATACCCCCTCAAAAAGGCGACGTTGACCTAGAGGGGTGGTATAAATACTTCAATGACTCCGGACTTGGCCTCCTGCGTTTCCTCGTCCAGAGGAAAACTAATAAACTAGCTCGCCTGGACGATGAAATTAAGATTGTCAAGGAGAAACTGACACCCTCTGCCTCTAGTGATGAGTATAGGGATTGCTCCAAAACCCTTCTCAAAATATTAGAGAAGGAAGAAAGAGACCAAAAGGTCAAAAAAAAGAAAAAATATCTAAGGGACAAGGAAGACTACCAGGCGGGCTTAGTCTTTGTCTGGCAGAAAAAACTTGCCTCAGAACAAGCAGAGGATACAACTATGGACACCCAACCGGTGAATGGGGGAAGTTCGATGTCCATACCAAAACCTACCCCTGTCCACAGAGAAAGGGAGTATCAACACTCCCCGGTGAGGAACACTTCCAGTAGGAGCAAAGATAAGAGGAACAATAAAACTAAGGGTAGACTCCCGGTACCGGTACCTATGTATCCCTATTCAGGTCCAACCCCCAACACATATAGTAATCACTATGATTACAGCTATGCCAACCAGTTTAATAGTCAAAGGGTTAATTCACCATGCCCTTGGGGTACCCCAAGGGGGGGACCAAGACCAGGCGGGTTTCAGCGTCGACCTGGTCCTGACTATAATAACTACACTCATTATCCGATTCAAGATAGGGATCTTGGGACCAATATCCCTATTCAAAACCGCTTCTTTCCCCTTTCTGACGCTGAGGCTCCAGGCTTTTATGACCAGCAGTCTCAGGGACGCACCTACAATGAGGGTGAGAGAAACGGGGGGCCTCATTACCCCGCTAGGTATGGAGGTGACTATGATCAACCAAGACCGAACCCCGTCCCCAGACCACAAGGGACACAGGGTAGTTCGGATTTGGGTTTTTCCAGGACCAATCAAGGCCAAAAAAGGCCAGGGGAACGAAAAGAGGAGTCAGAGGGGGGAGGCGGACTCAACAAACCAAAAAGAAGGCGCCCCTAGGAACAGGAGTATTTAACTTGAGCAAACAGGCATTGACCGACTCTGAACTACAATTATTGGATAAGGGTTTGAAATTTGCTCCGCCCAGAAATCTGAGCAAGTTCCAGACATACATGGACATACACAAATATATACGGAAAATCAATATTAGGAGGTATATATTAAATAACCCTATTTTGAGCAATGCGAGTGGTTCAGGCTCAGGTGTTAGGCACTCAGGCCTTGCTAATGCCTCACTCTTCAATCCTCCAGGGTCTATCGCCCCAGCCGTTAAAACCTTTAAGGAGGTGGTTTTGAGGGATTTGGAACGCATTAGGGTTAAAAAAACAAAAATGAGTGTGACCTTGGAAGCTGGTTTAGATTCTCTGTGCAACAACAAGTCATTGGTTATCCGCCCTGCGGATAAGGATGGGGGGATCGTCATCCTTGACCGAAGCGATTATCTTGCAGAGATGCATCACATCGTAGATGACCCGGATACGTACACCCCCCTCACTAGGGATCCTGGTGCTAAGTACAAGAAAGAACTAGAGGTAATAGTAGATAGGGGTTTCCACCAGGGTATCCTGGATAAGAGAGAGAAACTCTTCTTAATACCGAGGGCCCCTCGCACCCCGGTAATCTACTATCTCCCCAAGATTCATAAAAGCCTCACTTGCCCCCCCAGGACGGCCGATTGTCAGTGGTATCGATTCGGTAACGTCCCGGGTGGGCAAGTATATAGACCATTTCCTACAGCCCCTTGTTCAAAAGGTTCCCTCCTTTATCAAGGATACCACACAGGTCATTAACATGTTGTCTCATGTGGTGTGGAAGCCAGGTATCAGGCTAGTCACTGCCGACGTGACTTCACTTTATACCATCATACCCCACGAGTTGGGGTTTGAGGCAGTAGAGATGTATCTAACTCGAGATTCTGATCTCGTTCCGCCTCAAAGGAATTTCATCATGGAGTTACTCCATTATGCAGCGAGCCACAATTATTTTTGGTTCAATCATCAATTTTTTCGCCAGGATAGGGGAGTGGCCATGGGGGCTAAATATGCCCCCAGCCTGGCCAATCTCTTTATGGCCAAGTGGGAGGAGGACGTCGTCAAGGCCGGGACCAGACCACAGGTGGTCCTGTGGGCTAGGTACATTGACGACGTCCTCCTCCTATGGGATGGCAGTGAGATTGAGCTTGAGAATTTTATGACCTTTTTGAACGATAACGACAGGGGCATTAGGCTGAACTTTGAGATGAGCACGGAGGAAATTAGCTTCCTCGATCTTAAGGTTAAGGTCCAGGGGGATAAATTGGTGACGTCCACCCATTTTAAGGCTACGGACAGAAACTCCTTCATTCCCCTTGACAGTTGTCACCACGAATCTTGGCTGAAGGCGGTCCCAATGGGGCAATATACACGCCTCCGGCGGAATTGCACCGAAATCGAGACCTTCGACAATCAAGCAGCTTCTCTGACTAAGAGGTTTGTTGAGAAGGGCTACGATCAGGTTGCACTATCAAGATCGCTGGCACAAGTGAGGGACAAAGATAGATCCCTGCTATTAAATACAGGCCAACGACGTGACAACGAGGGGGATTTTAGTCTACCTTTTATCACCACCTTCTCCACCCAGCACCGCCAGATTAAAGATCTGATAAAGAGACACTGGCACATTCTAACTACAGACCCAGTTTTAAGCACGGTCCTACCCAGCAATCCTCGCATTATATTCAAGGGTGCATCCACGTTGGGCAACAAAATCGCCCCAACAGTGCAGGATCCACCCATTACCAATAGGTCTTTTTTTTCCACGACCTCACAGGGTACTACAAATGCAGGAATTGCCAAGCCTGCTCCCATAACAGTGATAGAGGTAGGAAAATAAATCAATTTATGTCTGCCAGTACCTCACAAGTCTATCAGGTTAAACCCTTTATAACCTGTACGTCTGAGGGGGTCATTTATCTTATTCAATGCCCCTGCGGATTGCAATATGTGGGCAGGACCAAGAGGGCCCTCAAAGTTAGACTGTCCGAGCACATTGGTAATATCCGCAGGGGTTTTGATAAGCACCCTGTGTCGAGGCACTTCGACGAGGTACATGGTAGGGACCCCTCCAATACTCTGTACGTTGGGATTGACAAGTACAGACCACATTGGAGGGGGAGTTCTCTTGTAAGGGAAATTTCCAAATGTGAAATGTCTTGGGTTTACCGACTCCGAACCTATACCCCTTTTGGGTTAAATGTTGACACTGATGTCAATGCGTTTATCAATAACTCTTAACGTATGTTGACGTCAGTGTCTGTAGGGTCATACTGTGGACTATACACATGCACAATTTTCTTCTTTTTTTACCTTAGGGTTTGTTACGAATGCCCTTTTTGCACACTATACGTCTATTGGCTGAAGTCCATTCCTAACTCCTTTTATTTTATTTTATTTTTTTATCTCATTTCATTTCTAATCCTCCAATTTTAAAGAGATATATTTTATATATACCTCTTGGCAATTTTGCTTTTGTTTACACCAGTGGGCTATACACTGACATTCCCATTTAGAATATGGATTTTTGTTGCATTCTCTGATACACCCACTAGATGGTGCCATCCATTAGGTGTAGGTGGTTGGTGACTACAACCGTCACAATATTCCACTTCCGGTTTAAAAGCCCCGGTGTCCGGGGTGGAGAGGAGCATTATTGGAGGGTGTTGGAGGTTTTGAGTGTTGGATCTTTGATGATCCCCCCTGCTCCAGTTCCTATCCACCTATCTGGAGTTAACTAACCGCATCTTTATTCATGTTGCTTTTATTTTTTGTTTAAAGTCCAACTTTTTCCCTGACTATTAGGGAAAACGACATACACCTTCTGGCGCTGTCGGTTGCAGAAGATGGGATTGGGTTGGAGGCCCTCACCGGCCCCTTACTAACCCCTCTTTTGGAGGCCCTTACTGGCCCCCTACCAATTCCCCTTCAATGCTATTAAGATTTCCGTTTAGCCCAACCCATTCAACCCAGATCGTTTGGTGTTGATTGGTGAGTCTATGGCGGTATGAATCCGAGGGATATTTTATTCCAGTATGTTTTGTTCGTTTTGTGTGAAATTGTGCATGTGTATGTATACACATTGGCCATCAGGTTCATCCTGCATTAGGCACCTTGTTGGGTAATAGTTTAATGTATAAGGTTTTGTGAATATGTATTGGTTTAGATCTGTGCTGTCTGGGCTGTGTGGCCTCCGCTGGCCGCTTGCACTGTGGAGCGCACTTCGATACCGGAAGTGCATGCGGTGGTCCGTGCGGTCCATCGTGTATGGCGATCCATAGTGAGGCTTGGTCCGGTCCAGCACTACTTAAGAGGGGTGACGCAGCGCGCCGCCTGTGCCCCTGGAAGACGTGATGATGTCACGAAACGCGTAGGGCGGAGCCAGGCGACGCGCTGACGTCACCCCCAAGCGAGCTGCTTTCCAGTAGGACGGGTTTGTCCGAGCTCCGGTGGCCACAGAGCCGGACTTAAGGCTGTATATCCATCTGACACTTTGTAAGTGTACATCTGTTTTTTTATCTATTTTAATAAAATGTAAAGTGGTTTTACACTATGTGAGCCCCTTCTATTTTTTGGTATCAATGTCCTGGGTTGTTGGAGTGGCTGCTGATGTGACGACCCCTGGTGGACACCGCTGCTAATCCCCATTCTGGTTTAAAGATCTCTGCCTGCTGTGATCCTCTGTAGTGGGGGGTCATGGCCTTCTGGTAAGGAGTAACCCCTTCAATACCTGGTGGTGGACCCTTCCTCGTTGTCACTGATCTGCATTGTTTACCACTTGGATTTTTTTCACTTTTATTTCCTGTTGGTGATTTGGACGCTTCATACACTTCATTGATGTTTTATTCTTTGGACTTTTTATAACACCTAATTGAGGTTTCAATTCATGGACCTTTTTTTCTTCACTATCAAAGTTCTGCACATTGATTTATTTATAATTCTCATATGAATTTTTTGTTCACTGCAAATTATTTATTGTGTTCCACTAGCATTAGCGCAACCTATCATTTTCTCTATACGAAAAATCGGCCGAACACATTTTCGAAAAACGAACGTTCGACCATGACCGCAAACGATCGTGCCATCATGTAATGACCGATAAATTGTTCAGTGGACATGAATAAATAATTTTTTGTTCATTTTTTTACATATACCTAGTGCAGACAGTTCAGACGGGAAACACATTAACCTTGCAATTTATCGTACATTCGGCAGAAATTTTCCAAACTTCCCGTTCGTTTTTTTTCCACTAAAACGTCACAAACGATTATCGACTTGTGCCCATTAACTTTCCGAAAAACGAACGAAGTGTCTATACGAAAGATTTTTCGGTCGATTTTTCGTATAGTGTATGGCCAGCATTAGTATCTGTGAAAAACTAGCTTTTCAGCTTTCCCTGTGGGATTACAAATACTGCCAGTTAGGAGCGAGCACTCCAACGAGAAATATTGAGGTCTCCAATACATGCAAGAGTCCACTGGCCAATCATTTAGTTAGAGCCTCTTCTAAATTAGTCAGGCCACTTGGTATATCACTACCTTTCATAAAATCTTTGCATATTTCCAGATCTGTTATTTTTGTGCTTTGTATCTTCTACATTACTATGTGATTTTGTTTGTTACCCAGTTAGTTACTTTGCTATAGGGCTTACAGTGGGGACGGAAAGTATTCAGACCCCCTTAAATTTTTCACTCTTTGTTATATTGCAGCTATTTGCTAAAATCATTTAAGTTCATTTTTTTTCCTCATTAATGTACACACAGCACCCCATATTAACAGAAAAACACAGAATTGTTCACATGTTTGCAGATTTATTAAAAAAGAAAAACTGAAATATCACGTGGTCCTAAGTATTCAGAAACTTTGCTCAGTATTTAGTAGAAGCACCCTTTTGATCTAATACAGCCATGAGTCTTTTTGGGAAAGATGCAACAAGTTTTTCACACCTGGATTTGGGGATCCTCTGCCATGCCTCCTTGCAAATCCTCTCCAGTTCTGTCAGGTTGGATGGTAAACGTTGGTGGAAAGCCATTTTTAGGTCTCTCCAGAGATGCTCAATTGGGCTTAAGTCAGACTTCTGGCTGGGCCATTCAAGAACAGTTATGGAGTTGTTGTGAAGCCACTCCTTCATTATTTTAGCTGTGTGCTTAGGGTCATTGTCTTGTTGGAAGGTAAACCTTCAGCCCAGTTTGAGGTCCTGAGCACTCTGGAGAAGGTTTTCATCCAGGATATCCCTTGTCTTGGCCGCATTCATCTTTCCCTCGATTGCAACCAGTCGTCCTGTCCCTGCAGCTGAAAAACACCCCCAAAGCATGAATGAATGAATGAATGAATGATTTGTATAGCACTGCAAATGCGAACTGAATCGCCTCAAGGCGCTAGATCTGTCCTGTGTTGTCCAGCTTCTTAGAAGAGGTAGATCTTAAGTTTCTTCCTGAAGGCCTGATGGTTTTCTTCCATGCGAATGTGAGTAGGTAGAGCGTTCCATAACCGTGGACTGCGAATCTTCGTTCTCCTTTTATTTGTAGCGGGTTTTTGGAATAAGGAGGAGGTTTTGGTTAGAAGAACGAAGACTGCGATTGGGTGTGTAGTGCTTTATTTTCTCGGATAGGTATTGAGGAGCGTTTCCTTGTATACATTTGTGGGTGAGGCAGAGGGTCTTGAAAGTGATTTGGTTCTTTACGGTTAGCCAATGTAGGCTCCTCAGGGAAGAGGAGATGGATTCCCAGGGTTTTTTTCCTGTTAACAGTCTTGCCGCCGTGTTTTGGATGAGTTGCAAGCGCGCAAGCTGATATTGGGGTAGTCCTATGTAGAGGGAGTTTGCGTAGTCGAGTCTGGAATTGATGATTGTTTCAACTACTGCTGCTTTGTCCTCTTCTGGGACGAAGGGGATGAGTCTACATAGCAGGCGGAGGAGATGGTGAGATCGGCTGACTACTGATCCTATTTGTGCATCCATTAACATTTCTGAGTCAAAGATGACTCCGAGACTCTTGGCTTTGGTGCTGCCACCACCATGCTTCACTGTTGGGACTGTATTGGACAGGTGATGAGCAGTGTCTGGTTTTCTCCACACATACCGCTTAGAATTAAGGCCAAAAAGTTCTATCTTGGTCTCATCAGACCAAAGAATCTTATTTCTTACCTTCTTGGAGTCCTTCAGGTGTTTTTTAGCAAACTCCATGCGGCCTTTCATGTGTCTTGCACTGAGGCACTGCCATAAAGCCCCGACTGGTGGAGGGCTGCAGTGATGGTTGACTTTCTACAACTTTCTCCCATCTCCCGACTGCATCTCTGGAGCTCAGCCACAGTGATCTTTGGGTTCTTCTTTTCCTCTCTCACCAAGGCTCTTCTCCCCAGATAGCTCAGTTTGCCGGACAGCCAGCTCTAGGAAGGGTTCTGGTCGTCCCAAACGTCTTCCATTTAAGGATTATGGAGGCCACTGTGCTCTTAGGAACCTTAAGTGCAGCAGAAATGTTTTTGTAACCTTGGCCAGATCTGTGCCTTACCATAATTCTGTCTCTGAGCTCTTCGGGCAGTTCCTTTGACCTCATGATTCTCATTTGCTCTGACATGCACTGTGAGCTGTAAGGCCTTATATAGACAGGTGTGTGGCTTTCCTAATCAAGTCCAATCAGTATAATCAAACACAGCTGGACTCAAATGAAGGTGTAGAACCATCTCAAGGATGATCAAAAGAAATGGACAGCACCTGATTTAAATACATGAGTGTCACAGCAAAGGGTCTGAATACTTAGGACCATGTGACATTTCAGTTTTTCTTTTTTAATAAATCTGCAAAAATGTCAACAATTCTGTGTTTTTCTGTCAATATGGGGTGCTGTGTGTACATTAATGAGGAAAAAAATTAACTTAAATGATTTTAGCAAATGGCTGCAATATAACAAAGAGACAAAGAGTGAAAAATTTAAGGGGGTCTGAATACTTTCCGTCCCCGCTGTGTATATATATATATATATATATATATATATATATATATATGTAACCATGCCCCCGTAAGGGTTGCTAAATGTTGTGGTTCACCTGTCACCCTGCCCATCCGGGGATCCATCTCTCAGGCACTCAGAGACACAGACCAGTCGATAAGCTTTGTTTTTTTTGTTTATTGAGGGGATTGAATTTGGATGGGAATGGGAAATTATGAGATGCCAAGAAAGATTCAGTGCTACTTACTTGGGACTACTATATACACTCCAGTCTTCTCTTCAGCACAACTCTTGCTTAAAACCTCTTTCCTTTCACTCCTCCAGCACTTCACTTGCAGACCGTTACTCCTCTAGCACTTCACTTGCTGCAGACTGTTACTCTTTCAGACTAGCTAGTACCGCATGGTTAGGCCTGACACTAACTCAGCCAGGCCTCAGTGAATTGCCTTTTGCGGGCAGGGGCCCCATACCCCTATGGCATAGAAATAGTTCAGGTTCTAATTATTCTCTATCCAGCTACTGATCCCAGATAGCTCTCTTCAGGCCCTGCTAGCCAGCCTGGCTGCAATGGCCTCTCTCCACTGCCCTTCCCATAGTCCACTCTTCTGGCTCTGCACCCATCTCAAACTGCAAACTCCCAGTTCTTTCAGGCATGCCTCCCCAGTCACTCACCAGCCCTCCTAGATGTGACCAGTTGCCCTCCCTGGAGTCTCTTAGCAGTGTTCTCTCCCACTGTCCTCTCCTTTCTCTCTCATGTGCCTCTCTCCCAGGATCTCTTCTCTCCTCCTAGATACACACGAGCCCATGCCCAAAGTCACCCCCCCCAGACTGGGGAGTTCCCTGTGGGCCCCGACAGCCTCCACACTCTCGCACTCCAGCACCTCCACCTGACAAGGGTCCTCAAAATCCCCCAGGCAGCTCCACCTCATCTCTCCTCCTCTCTTTCTAGCAGCTTCTAGTAAGAAGAGGGAGGTGACAATGATGCTATCTGTGAGTCACCCAGCCCTGCCCTGAGCCACTCCCAGCCCAGAATGAAAACAAACAGGCCGGGGGCGGGACCGGAAGTTGCCCTGCATGGACGCCTGAACCTCCAGCTCTCCACCAGCCCACAGCGTTAAGGCCTAAAAGGGGGACTTTTCGCCACATTTTATGGGAGGCAGCAGGAGAACCAGATCCTCCAAACCCAGGGGATCATCCCAACCGCCGTCCGGCTCCACAACAACCCTCCACGGGTATTTTAAACCCTCCTCTATGTCCGAGGACGAGCGGGACAAGATGGCGCCGACGGCCCCTGCCTCCTCCACGAGGCAGTCACCGCAGCGGAGCTCGGCATCCCCTCCACTACTCCAGAGCACAGCGGACCTGGATCGGGAGACAGAGGACCGGAGGAGCAGGGGATCGGCAGCGGTGAGTCCACCCCCTCCTCTCCCAGCACAAGGGAAGCATCCCTGCCCACCTCAGGACGCCTTACTAGGCCTCACTGCCAACCCCTACACGCAGTGCTCACAGGCCTTCCCGCAGCTGCTGCGCACCATGTCTGACCTATCCATATCCCTGGGGGGAACGGCGTCCCCCACACCTTCACTGCAACTCAGTGATTTTCCCCCGCTGACAGGACCAGAGAACATGGGGGACTTTGGACTGATATCAGGGATGAAATATGACAGAGACACCCTCCAACCAATGTTCGCCCCCCCCGTCTCCCCTCAGCCGCAGCGACAAATCCGCCATAATGCCTCCAGGCCCACAGAGCAAAGTTCAAGCCAGACAAAATCATATGCCCAGGTGACAAGCTCACCGACCTTGATCCCTATGGAGGTTATGGAAGGAGGCCCCCCTCTCATTCACAGAGGCCTTTATGGGGGGACATGAAAGTTCCTCAACCACAATCTTGGGACTCTAGGAGATCAGCACCCCCCCATTTGCAAGGGAATCATCCCCACCACACAGCCCACAACGCCACATAGAGCACGCCCAACGTTTCCAGCACCCCACCTCGTGGCAGGACTGCCTCCAGGCTATTCCCACTAAGGAGGACTTCAGGCTCCTTATTGAAGAGGTCAAGTCAGCATGCCGAGCAGAAATTCAAGTGATACATGCTAACCTTAAACACCTATCTGAAAGGGTGGAGATGGCGGAGGAGGAAATTCCGGAGACCAAGCTGGCGGTACATCGCACCCAAGTACAGGGGGCTGACCACCATATAATGCTCCGGAACATGCAGCGTCATATTGAAGACTTGGATAACCGAGGACGTCGAAACAACATCCGAGTCAGGGGTCTGCCTGAGTCAGAGGGTCCCGAAGATCTTCATGAAACTCTGCAACTCCTGTTTAACAACCCCCAAACAAACCCATTGAGATGGACCGTGCCCACCGTGCCCTCCGTCCCAAGGGGCCCGTCTCCAGACCCCGAGACGTCATATGCAGGGTCCATTTCTTTCCTCTGAAAGAGGACATTATGAGCAAAGCCCGCACCACAAAAAAGGTACTTTTTGAAAACACGCAAGTCCAGCTATTTCCAGACCTCTCCTGGATAACTTTACAGAAACGCAGACTACTCCAACCCCTACTTATTCTGCTCCAAGAAAACGACATCACATACCGCTGGGGATTCCCCTTCAGCCTCACTGCCCATTGGCAGGGAAAATCAGCAGTGCTACGCTTTCCAGAAGACTTGGAAAATTTTTGTGACACCATGGAGATCCCTTTACCTCGCCTGCCTGAATGGGACTTAGTGGATTTGCCCACGCCACCTCCCGTGGTGTGGTAGAAGATCCCACCAACTAAGCGCCCCAGAGACCGGGACTCCCCCAGCGGATCTACCAAAGCAAAGCCCAAAAAAGGATGACTGTCTTTCTCCCCTCTCCTGCCCCTCCCAACGCAGTTATAAGTTATTCCCCCTAGGCCTCCCCCACCTATCACTTCATTAGCAATATTGGGCACCCCCTTTTGTTGGAGACGTGTCAGTAGTGGTTCTTCTGGTCACTGATCCCCCCCTAGAGGTTAACCCTACTAGAGTTCCCCATTGTCACTCTGTTTTGAGGACTTGAACACAGTTGATTTTGTTTCGAGTTGTTCGCTATGCCCCCCCGGACTGGGCCCTTGTTGGGGGCCCTGATCGGGGGGACCTACTGGAACCTATCAGAATCTGGGCGGTATATACTGTCCGGGACAACAACAAAATGTTTATTTCTAACTGATATGCTACTAACCATTTTTCTCCTTTTTTTTTTCTCCTCTCTACTTATTCTACTTCTTCCCTCTCCTCCCCATCCCTCCCCTCCTCAAGGCTCGCCGCAGGTCTGGGCCGGTCACCCGGCTACATCTCACGCTTGAACCTCATCGCTCCCTGGATTTCCTGGAGGGCCCACGGCTGGATAAGCTAAGTAATCTGGTGCACGCACACACTGATGACCATGGCTAAGATCTTATCGTTTAATGTCCACGGCTTGAACTCAAACAAAAAAAGGCATCTCGCATTGAGGGAGCTCAGGCAGATTGGGGCAGATGTAGCTATGCTGCAGGAGACACACTTCAACAGAGGGGGCGCTTTCACCTTTGCATTCAAACAGTACCCCCAGATTTATCAGGCCTTTAGTCCTCGTAAGCGTGCGGGTGTAGCCATCCTATTTAAAAGAGGCTCTCCATTTAAATGCTCCGAATCCTTCGTCGACCCGGGAGGACATTATATAATTCTGAGAGGTCAGTGGCAAACACAGGCGGTAACTTTCTGCAATATCTACGCACCCAACACCCATCAAATACACTTCCTGTCCAGGGTCCTCGCACGCCTGTTTAGACAGCCCAATGATTATTTGATCATTGGCGGAGATTTCAACCTAGTGCACTCGGTAGGTCTAGACCGCCATGTGATTAATCCCACAACCCATCAAACTTGGGCCGCCCGTGATTCGAAGTTGTTTCGTCAACTAACCAGGCGCCATGCTTTATTCGATACATGGAGGGCTCTACACCCAGGAGATAGGCAATACACATTTTATTCTGCCCCCCACCACATACATTCCCACTTAGACTATTTCTTCGTTATTAATAACACCCTACGCGCCACCAAAACCGCCCGGATCCTCCCCATTTCTTGGTCCGACCACGCTCCAGTTCTTATATCACTAGAAATAGGCATCCCTACTAGCAAACCCAGTAACTGGCAGCTAAACAACTTCCTCCTACAACACATTCCGTCCAGATCGGAACTAGAGACAACTTTGCAGAACTACTTCTTAGAAAACAACACCCCTGAAGTCTCCCTACCCACTCTATGGGAGGCTCACAAGGCAGTCCTCAGGGGACGGTGTATAGCGATCTCTTCGGCTATGAAGAAGAATGCGATGGCATCTAAAATTCAAGCCGAGAGAGACCTTAAGACTCTAGAACTCCGCCTGCAGGTATCACCATCCCTAACCCTTCTCAAAAAAGTGGTCTGCCTCAGAAACACCCTCCGAGACTTGGCGTTAGGACATGTAGAGAAGGCACTTACTCGATTAAGACAAACATATTACGATAAAGGGAACAAGGCCCATACCATCCTGGCACGTAAACTCTCGGAGCGCTCTCACGTGTCCACACCCCACCAAATTAAAGATAAAAAGGGGGCTCTCCTGTCACACCCCCAAGACATAGCCCGGGCCTTCGGAGAATTTTACACAACCCTATATAATAAACCTGAAATTCCCCAAGATCCGCCCCCTCCTGACATAAAAGACCGTATGAGACAATACCTGGAGGAAAGTGGACTCCCCAAAATACAGAAGACGGACCTAATGTCACTTAATGCTCCAATTACAGAGGAAGAGCTAACGGCCACTATCAAAACCCTGCCCTCTCATAAATCCCCTGGCCCAGACGGCCTTCCTTATGAGTATTATAAGGCCTTCCTCCCGATTCTACTGCCCTATATGTGTAGGATGTTTAACGCCTTCTTTCAGAAAACCTCCATTCCCACTGATATGCAGAGGTAGTTCCTCACGTTGATTCCCAAACCTGACAAGGATCCTTCTGTGTGTGCCAGCTACAGGCCAATCGCACTCCTAAACTCTGATTTAAAAATCTTTACTAAACTCCTCTCAATGCGACCGAACCTGATACTTCCCTCGCTAATACACAAGGATCAGGTGGGATTCGTCCCCCTACGTCAGGCGGGGGATAACACGAGACGAATTATTGACTTGATAGACGTGGCGAACAGGAATAAGCTGGAGGCGTTAGTTCTTGGTTTAGACGCAGAAAAAGCTTTCGACCGCCTTGGCTGGTCCTTCCTCTTTGCCACGTTGAACTGCATGGGATTTTAGGGCCCATTTCTCCAAGCTATCAGACATCTGTACACTAACCCTTCATCTCAAGTAAAAACTCCCTTTGCCCTATCACAGGCTTTCCCAATCGCGAATGGAACCCGCCAGGGGTGCCCACTCTAATCGTTACTATTTGCGCTGTGTGTCGAGCCTCTGGCGGCGTCCATTTGAAAAAATCTGAATATTCACGGTATCCCGTTGAAAGATAGGGAATTTAAATTAGCCTTGTTTGCTGATGATATTATTCTCACCCTAACCAGCCCAGAATATCACTCCCTAACTTGCACGCCGAACTTGACTTATATAGATCCCTCTCGGGGTACAAGATAAATGCAGCTAAATCAGAAGCCCTACCCATCAATATTCCAACACAGGAGACCCAACATTTACAACACTGTTTCCCCTACCATTGGAAGACATCATCACTGAAATATCTGGGAGTACAGATAACTCCCTCTTATTCCACCCTATACCGAGCCAATTATCCTCCTCTCTTTAAAACCATAAGGGACCTTCTACTAAAATGGAAGGCTCATCATATCTCCCTGCTAGGGAGGATAGCTTCTGTTAAGATGGTTATCTTGCCGAAGCTGCTGTATTTATTCCAAACTCTCCCCATCCCAATACCACTAGCGGAGCTGAAAAAACTCCAAGCGGATTTAACACAATTTATTTGGAATTACAAAAGACACAGAATCTCACAATCAGTCATGACAGCGGCGCGATCAGACGGTGGATTATCATTCCCTGACTTAACTAAATACTACCAAGCCACCCAATTGCGAACCCTGGCCTCTTGGTTCACCCAACGCTCATATAATAAGTGGACAGAAATAGAAAAACTATGGATGGCCCCAGTCCACCCAAACAGCATGCTGTGGAATGCGGAGGTGAAGGTGGGGTCCACTCAACTTTTGGGTCCCATGCTCCACCTCAGTACACTTTGGCGTAAATTATCACGGCTTTATAAGCTACGCTCAGAAAGCTCACTCCTCACATCGTTCCTCTACAATACCAAGCTGCCTGCAGGTCTTACTCACCAGATGTCTTATCCGTGGGCGACGAGGAATCTGTTCCACTTTGATCATTTGGTGCACCCATGCACGCGCAGATTGCTGTCCTTCACGGAACTCCAGAAAAAATTTGATTTACCGAGGCAAGTGTTCTATGGATACTTGCAGATTAGGCACTACGCTCAATCAATCGCCCCGAATCTACAGTTCTCGGCCCCATCGCCCTTTGAGGTACTGATGTTGGAAGGCTCGACCAGACGCGGGCTAATATCCGATATTTATCGGATACTGAACTCTTACAACTTTACAGACCACGGCAAACATCCGTACATGACCCGCTGGGAGAGGTTCTTGGGGGAGGAGATCCCGGAATCTACCTGGAAGACGATTTGGACCCAGGCGGCTAAAAGCTCATTATGCACATTGTACAAAGAGAATGCCTACAAAGTTCTTTTCTTCTGGTATATGACGCCTGATGTCCTCCATACCATTTTTCCATCTAGTTCGGATAGATGTTGGCGGTGCATGAAGGACAGGGGGACCTTATATCATATCTACTGATCATGTCCCAAAATAGCTCCTTTCTGGACGGAAACGCAATTATTGTTGAATCGCCTACTGGGTGTCCAGGTCCCCAAAGTCCCGAAATTGTTTCTTCTTGGTGTGTCTGGGTTACATATATCCCGACACTCCAGGAAACTGCTAGGTCATGTTCTCACAGCAGCGAGATGCCTGGTAGCCCTCTATTGGAAGAAACAGATTCCACCCTCCCAAACAGACCTCTATACCAGAATAAAGGACATAGAACTAATGGAGAAAATGACAGCCAGGATACAAAACAGATTGGAGGCTCATGACATGGTCTGGGAGGAATGGCACAGACGGGAGGACCCGCCCTAGGCCTGCGGCCAGACCCCCCCCTCCCCATCTCCTCTTCCCCCTCTCATCCCTCTTTCCTTCTTTCCTTCTTTATCTTCTTTCTTTCTGTAAAATGCTAAAACATATTCAGTCCAATGATGTTACTTGCTGGTTGACAGCCCTAGATGATATGGAATGTATTATACCGCTACTGTGTCTGGATGACTATCATCAGAAGCGCTCAATGTTTATTGAATGGACTGTCTACCAATTGCACTTAATTATAAGCAACACTACTGTTCTATGCATATATATGTCTTTATGCTTAATAAAAATTGTTATTTGAAAAAAAAAAGAAAACAAACAGGCCTAGCCAGCAGCTAAGCCTGGCTAAATTTTCCTACTCTATCAGAAAAATCCTCACTCTAGAACCTACCTAACTAGAGGGTGCTACATATATATATCTACAGTGTATATCTATATAGATATCTCTCTCTCTCTCTCTATATATATATATATATATATATATATGTATATATAAGGAGTAACCCATTCACTAACTAATTATACTACTTGAGAAAATCACACAATATGATCCACAGTATGCATAGTCCATCTCAATTATTGCTCCAAAAATAAAGCAAACATATGAAACTGTTACTTGGCAAATATTTTTCATAACTAATATGTAACAAAATATATTTTTGTTGCTGGCAATATGAACTTCAAATGGATAAAGTGATACGGAAAATATCCAGGGCTATTAGAATAAATGGCATCTGTTTGATATTGTAACTTTATATGATCAAAGAAGTGATGGAAAATATGTCAAGGATTTTGAAGGAGAATCTATCCCCATCTGTCCATTGAAGCTTATCATTATCAAGTAATAATGAGCAATACATGCACAGTAAACTAAAAACTGAATGTAGCACCAGTTATAATTTATTTGGAAACAGAATAATCATGATTTACCTGAGATATACAGTAAGGTCATTTACTTAGAGAGGTTTGTTGCACCTATGTTGTCTAGACCAAACTCACAAAATAAAATGTACTGACAAAAAGGAAACAATCCATCTTGCTTTTTTTCTATAAAGTACATTGTGCAATTACAATACAGGAACCAACAAAAATACCCCAGACATAAATTTACAGTGTTATAATACAATAATTAGGTAATATCAGACAGTCCAAGCGACAGCTGACAGTCCAAGCACAACTGACATACCAGTAACGCATGTTTATGACAGGTGTTATATCATTAAAACAATGAGGCATCACCAGCACTCTTTTATAAGTGTAATGTCACAGCAGTGAAGTAAGCTAACGTTTCGGGGGCCATGCAGGGTCCCTTCCTCAAGGCATCATAGCGACATTGCATGCCCCCCCCACCCCCAAAAAAAACCATTGGCTTATTTGATTGAAGCAACATTGCGTAATAAATAAGTGTATATGTTTGCAATGAAGTGGTGATGATGTCTCATCATTTTACTGTGGTTTATTCTGCACCATCTGCTACAGTCATTATGAGCACCCATCCAGGAATTTTTAATGTGATTCTGTCATTTTTTTTTTAAAAAATTAAAGGAAAAAATCATGCAAAGCAAACAAGTAATACTTACCTTATACTTCCCTTCAGAATTCTAAAGAGAAAGTTGATTTTCTGTATCTGACACTTCAAGAGATTTTGTTGGGTGCTGGCAATCAAACGTCTTTTCTTTGTTGACAGTGTCCAATCTACTGTAGGTTGCACGATAAAACCCACACATCTCAGAATATCCTTCAGTCCTCTGTCTTTTAATGAATAAAAGCAATATAGTTAATGTTTGTGCTATACTGTAACAAACAACTTGGGTATAAATGAATTCTAATGCTCATATGTAGGTAATAATCTAGCTTTCACTTGACTGAATACATGCCATATGTATAGCACCTACTGTATGTAGCACGGCTCCCTAGAGGACTGCTTATCATCTGTATGGCCATGACCTGGTGAACTTTCCAACCCACCTGATACTCTGTGTTCAGACATCCTTGTATCGCTGTATGTAAATATTCAGACAACTCAATGTATTTAGGTTCTATGATTATTTTACTTGAACCAAATAAAAGGGAAAGTTGGCACAAAGAGGAGGTAATAGATCTGCTGAGTTCTAGGCAACAGCGCCAACTCAGCAAAATAATTCCTCCGAAAGACAATATTTTAACAATGACAGTAATATATATATATATATATATATATGTAGACTTCCTTTAGCGATAATATTACCCCCTAAACGTATGTTTCAGCTTACTGCTTATACTGCCATACTGTAACAGATGGAACCTAGCCAGCCTACACGCTATCCTAGTGTCAGGGCTGGCTCAGCCCTTCCTTCTCTGAGCTGACCGCTCAGCTGTCGGCTAATTGCCAGCTCTCATCTCTCTCCACAGTTAACCAGCTGTTGTGGATCTGCTCGTCAGTTCCGCCTACTTAAAGATCTCCAGCTCACTTCATTCCTGCCTTCGCCTTGGTCACATCACAAGAAACCATCTCCTGCATTCCTGTTTAAAGACTGGCTTTGCTGACATCCCTTCTGGCTCCTTATCCTGCTTGCTGTTCCTCTACTTGGATCCCTGACTTCTGGCCTGGCTGATTACCCGATCTGGTTACTGAACTCTGGCTTGGCTGATTACCCAATCTGGTTACTGAACTCTGGCTTGGCTGACTATCCGATCCGGTCACTGGACTCTGCCTATGCTTTGACTACGCTTACTCTATTTACCTTTTTTATTTTTATTAATAAACAAGTGTGATTTTACTGTACTTCTGTCTCGGTCTGGTTCATGGTTTCTGACACCTAGGAAGGGAAAGTGGGTCTAGAAAATAGTAATATAGGGGCCTTTCTAGAAGTAATGGCAATAAAGTCCACGTTGCAGATCTAATGTTCTTCATCGGCTTGTCAGAGCTCATTAACTGTAATCTGTGTGGATGTAGTGGGAACAGAAGATTCCTTGTAGTGAGGAAAGCTAAAGATGTCTGAGCACAGTGTTCAAATAATGTGGTAAAGTGTTCTTGGAGTAAAGATGTCTGTGCAGAGTGTCTCAACGTAACTGAAAGAATGAATACAGGTCGAGCAATTTGCCCTCTCACCAACAACCAGATCGCTCCGATGTCTTCTGAACAGGAACTCGTGTAGCAACACTCATGCAGCAGATCCGCTGTCTCGATCTCCCGACGTGAAGCTTGCCACACACACCAACTGGCAGGTGACCGAAGTGGTGCTGGAAAGGATGTCCAACAGTAAATGGCAGAGCTAGGCCCCTCAGGCCACGAGTTGAAAAGCAATACTCCATGTGGTAGGCCGCAACCTCTTTCTCCCTGTTGCACTTGCATTTTTTCATGAATCATGAGGGTCATCAAGGTATTTTTAACCTCCGGAAATGAAACAGCTGGCTTTTTCCAGGCCCTTACTACTGTGCGTTTAGCTGCGATAAATAGGTATGTGGCTAGTTTCTGCTGGTGAGAGAAGAGGACTGGGATCGGGCAATGCAGCAATGCAAATTTGGGGTACATGAAAGAGGGAGGATAGGGGACTGAAGACCCTTGACCAGAATCCCACAAGGTGGGGGCAAGACCACCATATATGTATTGCATCTCCTCGCTGACCACACCCCCAGAAGCAACCATCGCCGCAGGATGGGTTTGACTTAGCGATGAGGGCTGGGACCCAGTACCAGCGTAGGAGAACCTTATAGGCTGCCTCCAACGTGACTGTGTTAAAAGAGCATTTCGCTATGTTGGATCAGGCCTTACTCCAGTCTGCAAGGTCTATGGGGGACAGATCATGTTCCCATTTAAGCACATAGGAGAGGGTAGTGGAGGTGCCACCGGCAGTTAGTGAGGAGTAGATCATGGAGATGGTGCCACGAGCACCTGGGCTATGCTGACAGGTGTTTTCAAAGGCGGTCATTTGATATGGGAAGAAGTCAAGACGTCGAAGGGATGTTATCCAGTGTTGCAGCTGAATGTAACTAAAGACTTTGGCTGGCAGGGCTTCCTTCGTGAGTCTCTTGAATTGAGGACCATGTCGGGAAAGCGCGGGAACCAAGAAAGTAACGAACCTGTGAAAACCCATGGGCAGGCCACCATGTGAAGATGTGAGGTTGTTCCGAGCCGGGGGGGAACATAGTGTTATCCAGGAGAGGGAATAGCATCAGGAATGGAGACATGAGTTTGCCAGAGTACCTTATTGAATCCCATAGTTTCAAACTATGTGTCGTGAAGGGGCTGACAGGAGGCCGCATTTTAGGGGGTAGCCACAGTGAGAATACTTTTTCAATACAGTACATAGTGGGTATAAAAGGGGTTTGGAGTTTAGACAGATGATGGTACCTTGGGGTAATCTTTGCAAACTGGAGTTGTTTTTTTGTGTGTAAAAAAACGGAGTATAGTAATACCATGAAGACATCTTGAAATTGTCTATATTAGCTGTACTAAATTTTAATCTTGTATTATAATAAAAGCTGCAGCTTAGAATGGATGTGCTACTGTCACAAGGCTATCTTGATTTCCTGGGCCAGCTCTTTATAGGTGAGATAGTTTAACACACCTACAGAAACCTTGAACAACAACTAGCTTTGGCATGTGTCAGAAATGGCCAGCTTTTCATTTCCCATAACACAGTTCACATTACTGACCTATAAAAAAACAAGTTAAGAAATCCAAACACTTTGTGGGCCCCAAATCTCATGAGATCTACTTAGAATTCTCTGTATCTTGCGTAACTGTAATATAACATATTGGTCTTTCTACAGAATCTTTGAACTGTGTGACTTTACCATTCAGTGGTTCCGCTGACAGCTCTGGCCATTAATTGCTCTTTGACTGTGTAATAATGAGGCTTTACGATAATGTCTCTTGGTAGGCCATCATCACGGGGTGCCGTTAGAGCCCTGTGTGCCCTATCAAGTTCCAGCTAGTGGGAAGGTATGTCAGGGATGAGGTGTTGAATGAGTTCTTTAACAATTGCTTCGGAGTCAGGAAAGGATTCAGGAATGCCACGGACCCTAGAGTTGTATCGGCGAGACTGATTTTCCAGGTCGTCGATCTCATTTATTGCATCATCCAACCTGTTGTGCATGTCTTCAATACACTTTGTATTTTGGTTGGTTCTGGCAATGGTGTCATCCAAGGTGGTTTCTATTGTTCCTATACGAAAGCCCAGCTCCTGAAGTTCGTGTTTTAGGTCAGATGTTATACATTTGCTTGCTTTTTCAAGCCCTTGCTCTGACAGGGTGGAAAACCGTACCAGCAAAATGGGATCTCCTAAATATGTAGTTGTCGGTGGTGCTGCTTGGGCACTGGGGAAAGATGAGGGGCCATCCTCCATGCTCAGCTGACTCAATGCAATGACTCATAATGCCCTGTCTAGGTCAGATTGTGAGGATAAAATATCTCTGTCTGGGAACATGGAAGCATCCCGTGATAATCTGCTGCTCAGTTCCCTCCCTTAGCCATGAACAGGCAGATCCAGAAGCTGTGGCTGTGTCTCTGGTTGCAGCCCCTGTGTGTGCTTTGGAGCCGCCACCATTTTGAACATGCGGCTGTGTCCCTATCGCCGTCTGCGGGTGGTTGTCTGGGCAGAAACAGATGGATCAGCGAGAAGCAATACAAATACATAGTTACATAGTTACATAATAGGTGAGTTTGAAAAAAGACAAGTCCATCCTGTTCAACCTGTGTGTGTGTGTGCATGCATTTATGTTAATAGCACATTGTATATCCCTGTATGTTGTGATCGTTAAGATACCCATCTAATCGTTTTTTGAAATTATCTGATACCACTACTTGTGAGAGAAAATTCCACATTCTAACCGCTATGACAGTAAAGTACCCTCTACGAAGTTTAAGGTTAAACTGCTTGTCTTCTAATTTTAGTGAATGGCCGCGTGTCTTTTTAAATTCTCTTTCACTGAAAAGTTTGTTCCCTAGGCTAGGATCATCAGTATGGTATTTGTACATTGATACCATATCCCCTCTAAAGCGTCTCCTCTCCAAAGAGCATAAGTTCAAGGCCTGTAGCCTTTCCCTATAACTGAGGTCCTACAGTCCCTTTATTAGCTGTGTTGCCCTTCTCTGGACTGTCCCCAAATCCAGCTTATCCCTCCTGAGGTGCTTAGAACTGGACAGCATACTCCAGCTGTGGCCACTTGTAGAGTGGGAGAATTATTGTTTTATCTCTAGAGTAAAACCCCTTTTTAATGCATGCCAACATTCTGTTGGCTTAGCTTGCAGCAGCAGCTTGGCTTTGCATGCAATTGCTGAGCCTGTCATCTACTAGGACCCCCTGGTCCTTTTCCATCTTGGATTCCCCCAGAGGTTCTCCCCCTAGCAAGTAAATTGCATTCACATTTTTGGCACACAAATGCTCTACTTTTTTCAACATTAAACCTCATTTGCCATGTAGTTGCCCACCCCAATAATTTGTTTAGGTCTTCTTGTAAGCTTTCCACATCCTGCGTAAAAGTTATTGCCCTGCTTAACTTTGTAATGTCTGCAAATACTGAGATTGAGCTGTTGATCCCATCCTCTAGATCGTTTATGAATAAATTAAAAAGAATTGGTCTAGGACAGAACCCTATAGGACACCACTTTCCACACCTGACCATTAGGAGTACTTCCCATTTATCACCACCCTTTGGACTCGCCCCTGTATTCAGTTTTCTATCCAGGTACTCACCCTATGGGTCCATGATGGCAGACCTTAGTTTGTACAGTAAACGTTTGTGGGGAACTGTATCAAATACCTTTTCAAAATCCAGATACACCACAGGCCTTCCTTTATCTATATGGCAGGTCACTTCTTCATAGAAGGTTAATAGATTGGTCTGGCAAGACCGATTCTTCATGAATCCATGCTGATTACTGCTAATGATACCGTTTTCATTACTAAAATCTTTTATATTGTCCCTTATCATCCCCTCCAATAGCTTGCAGATTATTGATGTTAGGCTAAGTGGTCTGTAGTTCCCAGGGATATATCTTGGCACTTTTTCAAATATTGGTGCAATGTTGGCTTTTCTCCAATCAGCTGATACCATTCCAGTCAGTAAACTGTTCACAAAAATTAGGAACAATGGTCTGGCTATCACCTGACTGAGTTCCTTAAGGCCCCTTAGGTGCAAACCATCTGGTCCCGGTGACTTATATATAGATTATTACACTTTATATTTACATTGGATGTTTATGATGTTCACTTAGCGCTGCACTTATTTAATTTTACTGGATTTTTATTAGCTATTTTAAAGGTATTTTTCCATTGGAATGCACTGACCGATACCTTTTATTTACTATGCTCTTAAAGCACTCCCATTTTTACTCCATGTTTTTTGCTCCTAGGATTTTTCCTAGGGCCGTGATCTCCCTTCTGATGTCAGAGGGAGATCACATGGCTGCTCGTCTCCTCTGCAGAAGACACGCATCGGAGCTGGAAAGCGGCCGCGAGTCACGTGACCGGCCTGAAGACAGCTGATATACAGTATTTACAGCGCTCATTTTTAAATAAAACATACACAGTGTGCTATGCCAGCCTGGCAGTGACAAAATGTATATTTTAATATTAAATAATAGCGGCGGGGGGGCAGGGCCGGCAGACGGAGAGGGGGGGGCAGGGCCGGAGACAGACGGAGAGGGCGCTGACAAGGAGAAAGGAGGGGGTGAGGGGGGAGAAAGGAGACAGCCTTTCACAGAGGGAGGCACTTTGACGACCACGATGATCAGGGCGGAGCTGCCCTGGTTACGTGTTCTGATTAGAGAGGGCGTACAGGAAGTGGTAGGTTTAGGGGATTTTTTTACAGTTTAGAGGAGGGCGGATTACATAGCACAAGTGCTGTGCTGTGTAATCTGCTTTAACCACTTAAGCCCAGGACCTTTTGGCTGCCCAAAAACCAGAGCACTTTTTGCAATTCGGCACTGCGTCGCTTTAACTGACAATTGCGCGGTCGTGCTACGTCGCTCCCAAACAAAATTAATCTCCTTTTTTCCCCACAAATAGAGCTTTCTTTTGGTGGTATTTGATCACCTCTGTGGTTTTTATTTTTTGCGCTATAAACAAAAAATAGCGACAATTTTGAAAAAAACGCTTTATTTTTTACTTTTTGCTATAATAACCCCTTCCCGCTGACCGTACGCAGATATGCGTACTCAGCTTTCCGGGGTTATACCGGGATGATGCCCGCAGCTGCAGGCATCATCCTGGTACCGTTGTTCACAGCAGGCGATCGGCTACCCGAGTATAATAACCGATGCGGCTAAAAGCCGGAGGAGCGGGAGGAGACATCCCCCCCCTCCCGCCGCCTCCCGCCGCTCTTACCGGGCCTCCCGTGCGATCGGGAGGCCCGGTGTCCAATCGTCTGCCTTCGGCGGCTGGGGGCGGTCTGGAACAAAGCTGTGGGCGGCTTCGTTCCAGCCTTCTCGTTGTAAACGCCAAAGCGACGTCATGATGTCACTTCCCGTTTACTCGGCTGCCAATGGCGCCGGTTTTAAAAAAATATACAGTATTCAGAATCGCCGTTTTCGGCGATCTGAATACTTTGAAGTGCAAAGGAGGGATCGGGGGTACCTGTCACCACCTATTACTGTCACAAGGGATGTTTACATTCCTTGTGACAGCAATAAAAGTAAAAAAAAAAATAATATTTTTTTAAACACAATTTATAAAGTAAAAAAATAAATAAAATAAAAAAATAAAAATAAAATTTTTTAAAGCGCCCCCGTCCCCGCGAGCTCGCGCAGCGAAGAAAACGAATACGGAAGTCGCGCCCGCATATGTAAACGGTGTTCAAATCACACATGTGAGGTATCGTCACAATCGTCAGAGCGGGAGCAATAATTCTAGCCCTAGACCTCCTCTGTAACTCAAACCTGGTAACCGTAAAAAAAATTTAAAGCGTCGCCTATGGAAATTCATAGGTACCGTAGTTTGTCGTCATTCCACGAGTGCGTGCAATTATAAAGGGTGACATGTTTGGTATCTATTTACTCGGCGTAACATCATCTTTCACATTATACAAAAAAATTGGGGTAACTGTTTGGATTTTTTTAAATTCATGAAAGTCTCCCTTTTCCAAAATTTTGCGTTTAAAACACCGCTGCACAAATACCGTGTGATATAAACTATTGCAACAATCTTCATTTTATTCTCTAGATTCTCTGCTAAAAAAATATATATATATAATGTTTGGGAACTCTAAGTAATTTTCTAGCAAAAAATATGGATTTTAACTTGTAAACACCAAATTTCAAAAATAGGCTTAGTCATGAAAGAGATAAATATCCTCAAAAAATATATAAAAAAAAATGTTTTCCTCAGTTTAGGCCGATACGTATTCTTCTACATATTTTTGGTAAAAAAATCGTAATAAGCGTTTATTGATTGGTTTGCGCAAAAGTTAGGGGATAGTTTTATGGCATTTTTATTAATAATTTTTTTTTTACTGGTAATGGCTGCAATCAGTGATTTTTATCGTGACTGCAACATTATGGCAGACAGTTCAGACACTTTTGGCGCAATTTTGGGACCCTTCACATTTATACAGCGATCAGTGCAATTAAAAATGCATTGATTACTGTGTAAATGTGACTGGCAGTAGAGGGGTCACTGGCACTGTCTGCACTGTGCTGTATAAATACTGTGGTATTTATATACAACATGTGAAGATGTGAAGTGCAATCCGCCCATTTGTGCAAGTGTGTGTGGGTATTCCACATTTAAAAATATATGCCCCCATGCTACTTAAAGTGATTGTAAAGGTTTGTTTTTTAATTTTTTTTAAATAACAAACATATCACACTTACCTCCACTGTGCAGATCGTTTAGCACAGAGTGGCCCCGATCGTCCATTTCTGGGGTCCCCGGCAGCTCTCGCGGGTCCTCCCCACATCAGATGACCCCCTAGGAGAAGCGCTCTCCTGAGGGGTTACCTTGTGGGCGCGCTCCTGAGTCCAGCATTTGCGTCCATAGACACGAATGCCGGACTCGGCCCTGTGTCATTGGATTTGATTGACAGCAGAGGGAGCCAATGGCTGCGCTGCTATCAATCTATCCAATCAAGAGCCAGGACCCCGTGGAGAGAGGGAAAATGCGTCCTCGCCGAGGGAAATACGGGGCTCAGGTAAGTAAAACGGGGGGGGGGGGGGGCTAGGGGGCCAGTTACTGCCAGGTGTTTTTTCACCTTAATGCATAGGATGCATTAAGGTGAAAAAAAACGAGGGTTTACAAACCCTTTAAATAAGCTGAAGGTAGTAAAAGTGCCAATTTAATCCAGTGCTGTAACTCACATAATCATTTCACCTTTAAGACCGCGCAATAAAATCTCTCTGATGTGTTGCCTGGATCTCTGCCACATACAACTCCGCTATGACCTCTGTCAGCTCTCAGCACCATATAGAGTTTAGCTTTCTCATACTGTATTCAGCACTGAGCCCCATACATGCCTAAGCCGGAGTTGTATGCAGTGGACATCTGGGCAAGGCAGCAGTGAAATTTATTACCGGACATAAACAGATGAATAAGTATATGACGAGCAGCACTGGATTAAGATGGCACATTTGCTATCTGCATCTTATTTAGGTAGTGATGATCATATTATGGCATTTTCATTGCTCTCCGATGACTTTGCATAATTTAAAATAGCAAAGTTACTCCTGTACTGTAATATGAGCTAAATTATTCTTTTGCAAAGATGTGTCTGCTTTGTCAGCCGATATGGACTTTGCTTTTGATGATAGCAGTAGCATGTGAAGTGACTATTCTTGTTGGTTATATATACCTGGCAATGTTTAAACACTGAGATAAGCAGTAATCCAGTGTGATACACTTCCTGTGTAGGAGCTTCTTGTAAGAAAGACCAACCATTGTGGCTCTCGATCCTTGTGCAGGGTGACTAGTCTTGTATCCACTCTTCCTGTAGGTTTCTGCAGGCAACCTGTAGTAGGTGGGACTGCTGGGTTCCTCCCACAGCTCTGCTTTCTACATGGACTATGCGATGAACATCACCACTAAATTTACAAGGCTTTAGAAAGGTTTAGAAAGGCAGTTGGTACATACAAAGTGAATTTAAAGGGGTTGTAAACCCTCATGTTTTTTCACCTTAATGCATAAAAACACCTGGCAGTCAACGCCCCCCCCCCCCCCCCCAACCCCCCCGTTTTACTTCCTTGAGCCCCTTCATCTCCAGTGGAGGTAAGTATGATATGTTTGTTATTTAAAAAAAATAAAATAAGATCCTTTACAATTACTTTAAATCCTTTGTGGCTATTGAGCAAAATATTTAAATGAAAACATTTTGTGCCCAGAATTGTAAAACATATGTAATATTGACATTGATTTTTTTCCTATTCATCCCTTTTGGTCTGTTAAATATACCAGTGAATATATACCATAATAACAATAAGAATATAATAATATACTATTGAAACATTTCGTTTTATCTATTTAATATGTGCAAAAAATATCTATTGATCTTGCCTGAAACTGTTAGCTTATAACTTCTTGTGCCCCCTGCCTTTGCTAAATTCTTATCAGTTACTATGCTTAGTTTATCCCTGAGGACTGCAGGATCTTGACCCACTATGCCAGGCATCACTAAATCGTGTACCACGGTCTGTATCGGCACGAGTTCCTCTCCTCTCTGGACCGCCACGGTCCCGCCATTTAGGATCCAACTTTTCCTCCAAGCCTCAGCCGCTGTCATTCTCAGCAGAGTGAGAGGTTGAGCTGCCGGTGTTAGGTTTTCAAGTTAACCAGCTAGTGATTGGTTGCTGGGACACAGGGCAGGCCTAGCAACCAATCATCAGCTTGTTAATATATAAAATGTTAACATCCGGCAGATCCTGCTCCTGCCCACTGTTCAGAACTGTACAACCTCCCGCTCTCCACTTTGTGGGGCAGAGGACATCGCTGTGAAAGTGGTGTTGTGGGGGGTCAGTGGACAAGTGGAAACTGCTGTGATGTGAAGGGGGGAGAGCAGTGGACCACAGGACACCACTGTGATGTGATGGGGGGGGTGGACCAGAGGACACTGCTGTGTTGTGAAGGGGGGGGACAATAGACCAAAGGACACTGCTGTCATATGAAGGGGGGCAATGGACCAGAGGACACTGCACAGATGTGAAGGGGGAGCAATGGACCAAAGGACACTGCTGTGATGTGAAGGGGGGCAATGGACCAGAGGACACTGCTATGATGTGAAGGGGGGGGGGGGACAATGGACCAGAGGACACTGCTGTCATATGAAGGGGGGCAATGGACCAGAGGACACTGCACAGATGTGAAGGGGGAGCAATGGACCAAAGGACACTGCTGTGATGTGAAGGGGGGCAATGGACCAGAGGACACTGCTATGATGTGAAGGGGAGGCAGTGGACCAGAGGACACTGCTGTGAGGGTTAAGTACACCACTGTGGGGGTTGAGATGTGAGGGGGGCTGGGATGTGAGGGGGACACCACTGTGTGCGGGGGGGGTGATGTGAAGGGTGCTAAGATGTGAGGTTGGCAGAAGACACCACTGTATTGGCAGTGATGTGAAGAGGGGCAGAGGATATTGCTGTGGGGGGTGAGTGATGTGAAAGGGGGGCAGAGGACACTGCTGTGAAGGGGAAACTGTGATTTGCAGGGGGGACAGAGGATCTGATGTAAGAATGGGATTGTGATTTAGGAGGAGGGGACTGTGATGTGAAGGATCGTACAAACGTGTGCTTCGAACCTTGGCTGGAAGAAATTTTTTTACTGCACTATACTATGGAGAAGAGAAGAGGACATGGTTTCTTTAGTACTCTCTTGTTTATGTTGTCCTAATAATGTAGAGTCAGCAAGTGTTGTTGCCCTGAGACAGGAAATATGTTTATGGAAGAATCACCAGGTGCTAATAAAGGAAACAACGCTTGAAAAAAGAAAACAAATGTAGCTACCTGATCTGAGGACTAGAAAGCTGTGATGTAGTACATTTTTTGTTTTGGGTTTAGTTACTTCATAAGCATGCAAAAAACTATAGCTACTACTTTCACGGATGAACTTCATGTAACTATACAGTAATCCAACAGAATATAAACCTTTTAGACACTAATAGTAAAAGTAAAAGCTCATGTAAATCAGTAAAGAAGACAAAAATTCTAAAAACTTTATACAAAACATACACATTCAGACTCCATGCACAATAGCATTTTTATAAGCTCAAAAAACAATAGAAAAAAAAAAACACCGGATGATGAAAAATGCTGATAATAGCGTTTTTGTGCCGGCTTTGGGCTCATGCACAATGCAGCTCAAAGAAGCTGCTTCTACTGGCATTTAAGCTTTTTTGAGCTCTCATTTTTCTCTGAACTTACAGGCAGAAACACCGCCCCAACAAATTCACATTTTTGAGAAGAGCTTTCAAGCAGAAAAGATGAATAAGCACGCAAAAACGAGCATAAACGTGCAAAACTGTGCAAGAAATTTTTTCTATGAGCTACCTTTTTTTTCCATATACACTGTCGAAATGCCATTGTACTTTGGTCATTTTTTTCTGGCCAAATTTTGTGGCCAAATGTTGTTTCTTACTTTGGCCACAAGAATTGACCAAAGGAAGACACAACATTTGGCCACAATTGGGCAAGAAAAAAATGGGCATTGGCCAAAGTATCAGCATTTGTAAAAATTGCAAAAAAAAAAAAAAAAAAGTATATACTGTATGTATATATATATATATATATATATATATATATATATATATATGTATGCAGTGCCTTGCAAAAGTATTCACCCCCTTGGCTTTTTACCTATTTTGTTACATTACAGCCTTTAGTTCAATGTTTTTTTAATCTGAATTATATGTGATGGATCAGAATACAATAGTCTAAGTTGGTGAAGTAAAATTAGAAAAATCAGTACATAAAACTATTTTTCAGAAATAAAAAATTGATAATTGGCATGTGCGTATGTATTCACCCCCTTTGTTATGAAGCACATAAAAAGCTCTGGTGCAACCAATTACCTTCAGAAGTCACATAATTAGTGAAATGTTGTCCATCTGTGTGCAATCTAAGTGTCACATGAACTGTCATTACATATACACACCTTTTTGAAAGGCCCCAGAGGCTGTAACACCTAAGCAAGAGGCATCACTAACCAAACACTGCCATGAAGACCAAGGAATTATTATTATTATACAGGATCTATATGGTGCCAACAGTTTACGCAGCACTTTACAATATAAAAGGGAGACAATACAGATATAATACAATAAAATACAAGAGGATTAGGAGGGCCCTGCTCAGAAGAGTTTACAATCTAATGGGGTGGGGCAGGTGATACAAAAGGTTGTAACTGTGGGGAATGAGCTGATAGAAGTGGTAGGAGATTAGCTGTAGACGTGATGGGCTTTCCTGAAGAAATGAGTTTTCAGGGATCGCCTGAAGGTAGCAAGAATAGGGGATAGCCGGACAGGTTGAAGTAGCGAGTTCCAGAGGATGGGAGAGGCTCTGGAGAAATCCTGGAGATGAGCATGGGAGGAGGAGATTTGAGAGCAGGAGGTCTTGAGAAGGGGACGATTTGGGTGATATTTGGAGACAAGATTGGTGATGTAGCTCGGGGAAGAGTTGTGGATGGCTTTGTATGTTGTGGTTAGTATTTTGAATTTAATTTGCTGGGTGATTGGGAGCCAGTGTAGGGATTGGAGGAGAGGGTTGGCAGACACTGAGCAGTTGGTAAGGTGGATAAGTCTGGCAGCAGCATTCATGATAGACTGAAGAGGGGATAGCCTATGGAGAGGCAGGCCGATGAGAAGGGAGTTGCAATAGTAAAGGCGAGAGATAACGAGGGAATGAATGAGGAGCTTGGTCATTTCTTTTGTTAAAAAGGGGCGAATTTTAGAAATGTTACGGAGGTGAATTCTACAGACTTTTGACAACGATTGGATTTGAGGCTGAAATGACAAGTCAGAGTCTAGGACTGGAGTATCTGTACATAGGATGACAATAAGCCATACGCTCCATAGAGTTGGGCTTTATGGCAGAGTGGCCAGAAGAAAGCCATTACTTTCAGCAAAAAACAAAATGGCACATTTTGAGTTTGCGAAAAGGTATGTGGGAGACTCCCAAAATGTATGGAGGAAAGTGCTTTGGTCTGATGAGACTAAAATTGAACTTTTTGGCCATCAAAGAAAACGCTATGTCTGGCGCAAACCCAATACATCACATCACCCAAAGAACACCATCCCCACAATGAAACATGGTGGTGGCAGCATCATGCTGTGGGGATGTTTTACAGCAGTCGGGACTGGGAAACTGGTCAGAGTTGAGGGAAAGATGGATGGTGCTAAATACAGGGATTTTCTTGAGCAAAACCTGTACCACTCTGTGTGTGATTTGAGGCTAGGACGAAGGTTCACCTTCCAGCAGAACAATGACCCCAAACACACTGCTAAAGCAACACTTGAGTGGTTTAAGGGGAAACATGTAAATGTGTTGGAATGGCCTAGTCAAAGCCCAGACCTCAATCCAATAGAAAATCTGTGGTCAGACTTAAAGATTGCTGTTCACAAGCGCAAACCATCCAACTTGAAGGAGCTGGAGCAGTTTTGCAAGGAGGAATGGGCAAAAATCCCAGTGGTAAGATGTGGCAAGCTCATAGAGACTTAGCCAAAGCAACTTGGAGCTGTGATAGCCACAAAAGGTGGCTCTACAAAGTATTGACTTTAGGGGGATGAACAGTTATGCGCATTGACTTTTTCTGTTATTTTGTCCTATTTGTTGTTTGCTTCACAATAAAAAAAAAAAGGTTGTGGGGCAACAAAACACTACTGCCCCGTACACACGGTCGGATTTTCCGATGGAAAATGTCCGATCGGAGCGTGTTGTCAGAAATTCCGACCGTGTGTGGGCTCCATCGGACATTTTCCATCGGATTTTCCGACACACAAAGTTGGACAGCAGGAGATAAAATTTTCCGACAACAAAATCCGTTGTCGGAAATTCCGATCGTGTGTACACAAATCCGACGGACAAAGTGCCACGCATGCTCAGAATAAATAAAGAGATGAAAGCTATTGGCCACTTCCCCATTTATAGTCCCAACGTACGTGTTTTACGTCACCACGTTTAGAACGATCGGATTTTCCGACAACTTTGTGTGACCGTGTGTATGCAAGACAAGTTTGAGCCAACATCCGACGGAAAAAATCGTAGGATTTTGTTGTCGGAATGTCCGAACAAAGTCCGACCGTGTGTACGGGGCATAACTGTGGCACTGTGTGTGTGTATATATATATTTAGAACCTAAAAAAAACATTTTTTACATAATCAATTATCAAAGGTCACAATGGACATCCTTGTGAAATTGAAAACATTTTCAGGATATTTTCTCAGCTCACCATACATGTTTGCAAAATATCCAGAAGAAATATGGTTCAAAAGTAAAGGATGTGTCCAGTAGCGACAGCGGCAGATTGGCCTGAGTTGCAGTTGCATTCTCATAAATAGCAGCCTCCACAACATAAGCAGTAGCACTATTTCATGAATCATTAAAGTAATGCCGCGTATACACGGTCGGACTTTCCAGCATACTTGGTCCGGCGGACCAGAGTCTGCCGGACAATCCGCCCGTGTGTAGGCTCCGGCGGACTTTTCCGGCAGACTTTTTCCCAAAAGCCCACCGGACCTAGATTTGAAACAAGTTTTAAATCTTTCCGTCGGACAAGTTTTAAATCTTTCCGTCGGACTCAGTTTTTGACGGAAAGTCCGCTCGTCTGTGTGCTGGTCCGGCGGAAAGCCCGCTCGTGTGTATGCTGGTCCAAGGGACCAGATACGACGCGAGGGCAGGGTATTGCATTTCGCGGTCGCTGCAATAGGAAAAACAAAGTTTCCTATTGCGGCGAGCGTGGGGCATACCAGGCCCTTAGGTCTGGTATGCATTATAAAGGGAAACCCCCTACGCGTGGGGTCCCCCCTACAATCCATACCAGACCCCGATCCGAGCACGCAGCCCGGCCGGTCAGGAAAGGGGGTGAGGACGAGCGAGCCCCCCCCCCTGAACCATACCAGGCCGCATGCCCTCAACATAGGGGGGGTTGCTTTGGGGGAGGGGGGCGCTCTGCAGCCCCCCCACCCTAAAGCACCTTGTCCCCATGTTGATGAGGACAAGGGCCTCTTCCCGACAACCCTGGCCGTTGGTTGACGGGGTCTGTGGGCGGGGGGCTTATCGGAATCCAGGAGCCCCCTATAATAAGAGGGCCCCCAGATGCCAGCTCCCCCACCCTATGTGAATGAGTATGGGGTACATGGTACCCCTACCCATTCACCTAGGGAAAAAGTGTCAATAATAAAACACACTACACAGACCCCACGCCCTTTTTTTTCGGCATAGGAGGTTTCCCTTTCTAATCCATACCAGACCTAAGGGCCTGGTATGCCCCGCGACGGGGCTCGCAAGGTGTCAATCTCGCCGCTAAAAGCGGCAAGATTGACTTCCTTTTCTAGCCCCATCGTACCGGAGTCACGTTCAAAATGAATGGACTTGTCTGTGTGTGGGCAAGTCCGTTCATTCTGAAAGTCCGCCGTAACTCCGGCGAAAGTCCGTCGGAAAGGCCGGTCGTGTGTGGGCAAGTCCATCCGTTTTAAAGTCCGGCGCACCTGGCGGACAAAGTCCGTCAAAAAGTGTGCCGGACTAAGTATGCCAGAAAGTCCGATGATGTGTACGCGGCATAAGGGGAAACATGATGATTGCAGTAAAAAATAAAACATGATCTCTGCTCTCACAGTGATCTCTCTGCTCTCTTTCTCTCAATGAAAATGGCAACTGGAACTAAAATTGCAATGAACTGTGGTCATTTGAGATTGAAAAATGAGCTGAGGGGGGAGTATGCTCAAAAACGCGCAAAATAGTGCAATAAAAATATGCAAAACCACTCAAAATAGCACACACTTCTTCAAGCTTTTAGGCAGAGTAATAAAAACTCAAACACCTGTAAAAGCAGCTGTTTTCTTTTGAGCTGCGGTGAGCATAAGCCCTTTTAGTAGCTTTTCGGAGCGTTAGTGTTTTATTAGCACTTTTATAGTATATGAAGGAAAAAAAACAACTCGAAAAAAGCTGTTAATAGCATTTTAGTATACCGTTTAGAAGCATGTAGGATTGTTTAGTGTTTTTTTCTGCCGTGAAAATGCTACCAAAATATCTACAGAAACAATTTTGTTTTCTGCTCCTAGATGCTGAAGCTCAAAGAACGCTGATAGCCTAAAGTAGTGTGCATGGACACATAGAATAACAATATTTAGCTTCTAAAAGCAGAAAAAAAATCAGTGCTCATTTGAAAAGCCAAATAAACTTGATAAGGATGCAGTAACAAGCTATGCACCAGTGCTGAACATTTTCAGTGAATTTTAGCTTTCCTGGCTGGAAGCATGGCCACAAGATGGGACATTCAAGCGGATGGGGCCCAGAGTGCACTCACTCATTGCACACATTGTGCCATGCTACTGCTGCCACTGCTACTGCTTCAACCTCAAGCAGCAGCAGTGCCCACCAGGCCTGCCTCCTGCTCGCCAACATTCCCAGCAGCAGCGGCAGTAGTTGTGCCTACTGGTACTGCCCTTTGCCAGTCCCCATTTCCACTCTCAGCTTACAATGTCAGTGTATTAGATGCTGAGCTGGTGGTGGAATAGAGCCTGTATGCAGGTAGGAATGTGGAATCAGGGAAGTCAGTTGGTTCCCATGACTAAATCAGTCATTCTGTGATGACTGCTCCTACCTGAGCCAGCCTAGGGGAAATCATCAATGTAAAGCTTTTTTTCCACATTTGTCACTGACAACCAGGGCCGGACTTATCATTGGGCTTGACTGGGCTCAAGCCCATGGGCCCCGCCCAATAGGGGGCCCCGTGGGCCCCAGCCGAGTGTACTCGGCTAGTTCCGCTCACAGTCATGCCTAGTCCCGCCCTGTGATGGACATAACACAGGGACTGGGCGTGACTGTGAGCGGAACTAGCCGAGTACACTCGGCTATGTATGTCGGCGCTCGGCTCCACTCACAGTCACGCCCAGTCCCACCATTGGACCTGTGTTATGTCCATCATAGGGCGGGACTGCGAGAGGAGCCGAGAAAAGCCGACAGAAGCCGAGATATACAGGACCGGCTCTGTGTATCTCGGCGGCGCCATATTTAAACTGCAGTGACACTGACGTGTCACTGCAGTTTAACTGCAGCCTGGGCCACACTGCAAATGATATGGACAAGGCTGCAGATGGACACTGATAAGGCTGCAGATGGAGGCTGACAATGCTGCAAGGCTGAAAATGACACTGACAAGGCTGCAAGGCTGCAAATGACACTGACAAGGCTGCAAGGCTGCAAATGACACTGACAAGGCTGCAAATGACCCTGGACAAGCATGCAGATGGACGCTGTGCAAGGCTGCATTGATGAGCATTTAAATGTAAGATTTTTCCTTAACCACTTGCCGACCGCCGCACGCCGCATGCCGACGTACGTCCTAAGTTTGGCGGCGTATATCGTTGTTATGGCAGCAGCTAGCTTCCATAACCCCGGTATCCCCGTTTTTGTGCGCCGGTCGGCTTTCAGATAAAAGTGGTCTCTGCGGCGGATTCGCCGCAAGATCACTTTTATCGGTGGCGGGAGAGGGTCCCCCCTCCCGCCGCGATCCGGTGCCCTCCACCGCTTACCGGAGCCGTCGTAGCTGCGGAGGCGATCGCGTCTGTCCCCTTGCTGTGCCTGGAGACGAGTGAGGGGAAGATGGCACCCACTCGTCTCCATGACACTGCAGGCCGGAAGCGATGTCAAAACGTCACTTCCGCCCATACGTTTTAAAGGCACATTTTTTTCAATGTCATTTTTTTCAATTACTTTTTTTTTTTATTGCATTTTAGTGAAAATATGAGATCTGAGGTCTTTTTGACCCCAGATCTCATATTTAAGAGGTCCTGTCATGCTTTTTTCTATTACAAGGGATGTTTACATTCCTTGTAATAGGAATAAAAGTGACAAATTTAAAAAAAAAAAACCAACAGTGTAAAAATAAAATAAATAAAATCATGTAAAATAAATAAGAAAATTTTTTTTTTTTTTATAACCCCCCATCCCGATGAGCTCGCACGCAGAAGCGAACACATATGTGAGTAGCGCCCGCATATGAAAACGGTGGTCAAACCACACATGTGATGTATCGCCACTATCATTAGAGTGAGAGCAATAATTCTAGCCCTAGACCTCCTCTGTAATGCAAAACATGCAACCTGTAGTATTTTTTAAACGTTGCCTATGGAGATTTTTGAGGGTAAAAGTTTGAAGCCATTCCACGAGCGGGCGCAATTTTGAAGTGTGCAATGTTGGGTATCAATTTACTCGGCGTAACATTATCTTTCACAATATAAAAAAAATTGGGCTAACTTTACTATTGTCTTAATCTTTTTATTCAAAAAAGTGAATTTTTTCCCAAAAAAGCGTGCTTGTAAGACCACTGTGCAAATACAGTGTGAAAAAAAGTATTGCAATGACCGCCATTTTATTCTCTAGGGTGTTAGAAAAAAACAATATATAATGTTTGGGGGTTCTAAGTAATTTTCTAGCAAAAAAAACTGTTTTAAACATGTAAACACCTAAATTCCAAAACAAGGCTGGTCCTTAAGTGGTTAAATGTTTTTTTTTCCTTAAAATTCCTTAAACTCTTATCTTGTGGTTTGCTGATTGGTTATTGGCAGTTACAGTAGGTGACCGCGATATTGTGTCAATCTCGCCGCATTTCTCGGCGAGATTTAACACCTGCGAGCCCCGTCGCGGGAGCCAGCGCCGAGATGGCTCACTCATCGGGAAAGGAAAACTTTGTTTTCCTTTCCCGATGAGTGACAGGCAGTGCTGACAGCTGTCTGGTATGACTCCTGAGGGGGAACGCCGCGCCAAATTTGAAATGAAAAAAACGGCGTGGGTTCCCCCCCAGGGGCATACCAGGCCCTTAGGTCTGGTATGGATTGTAAGGGGAACCCCCTACACCGAAAAATTGGCATGGAGGTCCCCCCAAAATCCATACCAGACCCTTATCTGAGCACGCAGCCCCGGCCGGCCAGGAAAGGGGGTGGGGACGAGCGAGCGCCCCCCCCTCCTGAGCTGTACCAGGCCGCATGCCCTCAACATGGGGGGTGGGTGCCTTGGGGGAGGGGGGGCGCCCTGCAGGCCCCCCCACCCCAAAGCACCTTGTCCCCATGTTGATGAGGACAAGGGCCTCTTCCCGACAACCCTGGACGCTGGTTGTCGGGGTCTGCGGGCGGGGGCTTATCGGAATCTGGGAGCCCCCTTTAATAAGGGGGCCCCCAGATCCCGGCCCCCCACCCTGTGTGAATGAGTATGGGGTACATGGTACCCCTACCAATTCACCTAGGGAAAAGTGTCAATAAAAAAAAACACAGTCCACAGGTTTTAAGAGTAATTTATTAGGCAGCTCCGGGGTCTTCTTCCGACTTTGGGGGGGTTTCTTCCGACTTCTCCTGGTGTTCCGCCTCTTCTCCCGGGCCCCTCCGCTATCTTCTTCCAGCTCTTTTGCCAGCGAGGGGCCCGGTCTGCTGCCGCTGTCTTGTCACCGCTGTCTTGTCGCCACTGTCTTGCCGCCGCTGTCTCATTGCTTCTTCTCTTCTTCCGATGTTGACACGATGCTCTCTCAGGCTGGAATGCTTTGTGCGAGCTGTGGAGCCATTTATATAGGCAGTGACCCTGCCCCCTTGTGACATCACGGTCCCAGCATGTGCATTGACTCTGGGGTCACGCCCCCTTATGACGCCAGAGTCCCTGCGCGTGCTGGGACCGTGACGTCACAAGGGAGCGGGGTCACCGCCTATATAAATGGCTCCGCAGCTCGCACAAAGCATTCCAGCCGGAGAGAGCGTCGTGTCAACATCGGAAGAAGAGAAGACAGCGGCGACGAGACAGCGGCGCCAAGACAGCGGCAGCAGACCGGGCCCCTCGCTGGCAAAAGACCTGGAAGAAGATAGCAGAGGGGCCCGGGAGAAGAGGCGGAACACCGGGAGAAGTCGGAAGAAACCCCCCCCCGAAGTCGGAAGAAGACCCCGGAGCTGCCTAATAAATTACTCTTAAAACCTGTGTACTGTGTTTTTTTTTTATTGACACTTTTCCCTAGGTGAATGGGTAAGGGTACCATGTACCCCATACTCATTCACACAGGGTGGGGGGACGGGATCTGGGGGCCCCCTTATTAAAGGGGGCTCCCGGATTCCGATAAGCCCCCCGCTCGCAGACCCCGACAACCAACGGCCAGGGTTGTCGGGAAGAGGCCCTTGTCCTCATCAACATGGGGACAAGGTGCTTTGGGGAGGGGGGGCCCGCAGGGTGCCCCCCCTCCCCCAAGGCACCCACCCCCCCATGTTGTGCCTGGTACGACTCAGGAGGGGGGGCGCTCGCTCGTCCCCATTCCCTTTCCTGGCCGGCCGGGCTGCATGCTCGGATAAGGGTCTGGTATGGATTTTGGGGGGACCCCCACGCCGATTTTTTCGGTGTAGGGGGTTCCCCTTACAATCCTTACCAGACCTAAGGGTCTGGTGTGCCCCTGGGGGGGGAACCCACGCCGTTTTTTTCATTTAAAATTTGGCGCGGCGTTCCCCCTCAGGTATCATACCAGACAGCTGTCAGCACTGCCTGTCACTCATCGGGAAAGGAAAACAAAGTTTGAGCCAGCGTGACATGCACAGTACCCTGTCGCCGAGAACCAGCGCGATGGTATCGTGCTGGAAACACAATCTCGCTGTCAGGTACTGTACGTAGTGCCTCGATTACTTCCGTTGAGAAAACCTGTCTGCATTAGACAGTGATGTAATGGCGGACAAACGGTATCAGAGTGGCATGCTTAAAAGAAAACGAATGCCCCGTACACACGGTCGGACATTGGTCGGACAACAAAATCATACACATGACATACACCACTTACGACGAGACTAGAGAGGGGAAGGGTTTGTATCTGCTCTTTAGTGCGTGCAGTCAGTTCGTATTGGAGTTCCCTGTGCGATCTTGTCCACTCGTTGCTGTTTTTCAGGTCGCTCTTCACAGGCCTTGCTGTTCTTCAGTGCGTTTTGTTACTTCGTTCTGAGCAGCCGATCGTTTTCTAGCCATGTTGCGTATACGTACTCCTCGACTTTGTGCTGTGCCGGGGCTTGGTGTTGGGGTCCTTACCTTGACACAAGTCCAGTCCACGAACAGGGTGGGGAGGAGTTCATGGACCAAGAATTGGTTGCTCCAGCATGACCAGTTCTGTCATATGCCTTTGCTCCGTGAGAATAATCCTGATGATTTCAGGAACTTTCTCCGGATGACGGACCCCGTATTTCACTGTTTGTTGGCTTTGCTGACCCCCTATATCAGCAGGCAGGATACCTGCATGAGGCAAGCCATCACTCCGGAGCAGAGGCTTGTCGCCACCCTGCGGTACTTGGCGACGGTGAGAAGCCTGCAGGACCTCAAGTTCTCGATAGGCATTTACCCCCAGGCTCTGGGGATCATTATCCCGGAGACCTGTTCTGCCATCATCCAGGTCCTGCAGAAGGAGTATATTAAAGTAAGATTTTTATCCTTTAATATCACATTTTATTGTATTTAATGTTTGATAATATATTGTATTTCTTTCCTCATTCCCTAAATACCATGATTGTAATATGCTGTGAATGTCCCCTTTGTCCCAATTCATGCTGGATTTTTATGTACCGTATTTATCGGCGTATAACACGCGCCGACATATAACACGCACCCCAAGTTTAGGAGGGAATTTTAAGGAAAAAAACTTTTAGGAGTAAAGTTTAAGGAAGAAAAACTTACATTAAAATGACCATCAATGCAGCGTTATCGGTGTCCATCTGCAGCCTTCACAGTGTCAGTGCAGCCTTGCTCCAGTGTCTATTGCAGCCTTGTCAGTGCAGCTTTGCCCCAGTGCAGAATTGTCAGTGCAGCCTTGTCAGTGCAGCTTTGCCCCAGTGCAGAATTGTCAGTGCAGCCTTGCCCCAGTGTCCATTGCAGCCTTGTCAGTGCAGCTTTGCCCCAGTGCAGCCTTGTCAGTGCAGCCATGTCAGTGCAGCCATATCAGTGCAGCCTTGTCAGTGCAGCCTTGTCAGTGCAGCTTTTCTCCAGTGCAGCTTTGCCCCAGTGCAGCCTTGCCCCAGTGCAGCCTTGCCCCCGTACAGCCTTGCCCCAGTGCAGCTTTGTAGGATCGCCGCGATCCCTGTCGACATACACAGCGTATGTGTAAATTCAAAAATGGCGCCAAGACTGCAGGGACTTGGCGGAGCCGAGATACACATACCCGAGAGTCCTCGACTTTTCTCGGCGCCGCTTACAGTCCCGCCCATACGGCGGGACTGTAAGCGGCGCCGAGAAAAGCCGAGGACTCTCGGGTATGTGTATCTCGGCTCCGCCGAGTCCCTGCAGTCTCTGCGCCATATTTGAATTTACACACGGCTGTGTATGTTGGCGGCGATCGAGGCGATCGCCGCGATCGCTCCGATCCCACAAAATTGGGGGGGGGATCGGCCTATAACACGCACCCACGATTTTCCCCTGATTTTCAGTTGAAAAAAAGTGCGTGTTATATGCCGATAAATACAGTAATTATTTTTTTGTCCTTAATACATATTTGCCTTCACTTACCTCCCCAGCATGGTCTCCTGGCCCTATATTCACCTCATGTAGTTACTTAACAATGTATTTTATCAGCTCCATAGTAGTGCTTTAGCCCAAACACCCCCTAAAATGTCTAAAAATGTGATTTGTGATTCAGGCAGAGTGCCAGAGGCTTTTTTTTGGGGGGTGCCCAAATCAGTTGGAACCCTCCCTCCCCCCAACTGCTAAGTCAGCTGATACCAATTCTCTATCCTCAATCATATATCTGCTGACTTTGCCAAACCCATACACACTATACCCATCTCTTTGGTGGTCAGATGTATGGATGAATTCCCCAAAGCATGTAGTGCAAGGGCCTGCCTGAATACTTTCAAATGGTAATGTTTAAAGTTTTGGTATATTATTCTTATCTTGATAGGTAATAGCAGAATGTCCAAATGTGCTCAAATGTGTACAATGTGTATTTATATCTTTGTATTATGACACTTCTTACCTGTCCAGTGGGCTGTCAATAGTGTAAGTAAGGAGGGGCTGACCAAAGTAAAACACATTATTTAGGCATTCATCTCTCAATGAAGTGGAGAGGGTTACCTGTCCAAGAGCTCCCCCCCCCCCTATAATGTTAGAAATGGCCCATGAGGGAGGTCGGGGGGGGGATCTGATAGGTGTACCTATACCTTGGTCTTTAAAAACTCCCTCCAATAACTGTTATCTTGATGTTGGCCAAGAATGTTTGTGTCTAATCTGCTTTCCCTGTTTATGTGCAAAATGATTAATTTTTTTTCTTGTTTGACTCCACAGTTTCCTTCCACGCCACAGGAATGGCAGACTGTGGCCTCCCACTTTGCCCAGCAGTGGGACTTTCCTAACTGCGGAGGGGCAATTGATGGGAAACATGTCCACATCTTTCCACCACCCAACTCGGGGTCATACTATTTCAACTATAAGGGGTTCAATAGTATTGTGATGTTGGCGGTGGTGTCGGCTACTTATGAGTTCCTGTATGTGGACATGGGGAAGAATGGCCGGATGTCCGATGGTGGGGTCATCACCCAGATCGAGTTCTACAGGCGTCTCCAGAATGGCAGCTTGGACTTGCCACCTCCAGAAGACAATGCGGAAGGACTCCCATTCGTCTTCGTTGCGGATGAAGCATTTGCGCTGGGGGACCATCTTATGCGGCATTCCCGATTAGGACCCTCACCCCGGACCAGAGGGTTTTTAATTACCGGCTGGCCAGAGCCAGAAGAGTGGTGGAGAACACGTTTGGAATCATGGCCAGCCGGTTCCGCCTATTTCTTACACCCATACTCATGACGGAGTACAAACTGAATCATATCATCCTGGCGTACTGTGGTCTACACAACTTTTTATGGCAACATTCTGCCAACTATGCTGGCTCAGTTGGGCCTGAGGCCGGAATTCCAAATGAACCAACCCTGACGGTGCTTGAAAGTGTCCGTCCTGGCTTGCCCCTCCCTGAGTGCCCGTGAGGTCCGTCTAAGATACCTTGAATACTTTGCGGGTAGGGGGGCCATCAATATGCCAGACAATGTCTGAAACCTTTTTCAAATAAAAAAAACATTTTAACTACTAAAATCTTTGGTGACATTTACTGCTTGTGTTTCTTTTAGCTGACCCTGACAGAAATGTGGTGAATCCTGAAAATGGCTTCATTGTGTAACATTACAAAGCACTGTTGGGTGTTATTTACTAAAGGTAAAGACACTTTGCACTACGAGTGCACTTGAAACTGCACTTGTAGTGCAAAGTGGATTTTACCTTTGGAAATAACACCCATTGTCACAGAAAACACCAATTAGAGCACAACAGTTTTGGAGCGTTGAAAAAATAATCAACACATTCTTGATTATCAATTCTTTTTAATCCCAGCACAATCGCATGTGCATTTGTAAAAGGTTTTTTAAAACAAACCAACATGTTTGTTGTATAACAATTTTTGGGTTCACATTAGAAAAAGTAGAAATGTCCATTTAAGATAAAACAGGCATGTTTAAAACCAACAGGACACAAATCTTGAACTTACAAAGTTCACATTAGGTAGAACTTGAAGGCAATATCAGACATGAGTATTTACAAACTGTGTTTGATATTGCGTTCACATGGGGTGAAGTCACCCCAGGAAAAGCCAAATTTTGAAGATGCACACAAATTGTCGAATGTCAACATGTGCTAGCTGCCATCACGGGGGATCAAGGGATGTGTTTTGTGGGTGCAACCCCTTCCTCACAGCTACTTTATTATTGAGGAAGGGATGGCACCCCCAAAACTCCTACATTGATCTCCCATGATGGCAGATAGCACATGTTGACACACTGTGTGCATCTTCAAAATTTGGCTTTTCGCAAATCTGTCAAAAAATGGTATAAATTTTTAGATCACAAAAATCACAATAAAACAAAGGGATTTGGAGGGGTTTTAAACTCTCCCTAAAACATCAATGATGTTCTTCATTTTTTTTGAACATCATTGATGTTTTTCTGGATGTTTTCCAAGTCCCTATTACACCCCATGATCTCCCCAATCAGGATCTGTGCACTTTCAGAGATGAAATGACCGGAATCCACAACATCACGATCACCTAAAAAGATAAAAACAAAAACACACCATGTATTAGAAATATGCCGGCATCCATCTCTTACCTGAGCCTGTGGTTGCAGACACTCACCTGTTGTGGTGACAATTTCCACCACATCTCCTTCCTCCTCCTCCTCCTGTTGTCTTTGGTGGGTCTCCACTTCTTCCAGAGGTGTGGGGTCTGTGGTCTCCTCGGTTGAGGGGTGTCCTCCGAGTCTTTTTTCCCCTATGTAGATAAAAATAGGTATAGTTAGCACACAGATATTTGATGGCAGAACTAGGAATATGAAACATTGTTTGGAAGTGGGGTACAATTGTCTGTTTTGGCAGAGTTCCAAGATGAAGACATATTTTGTCCTTAGTCAAGCTTGAATACTTACCTGTTTTGTACAGGCTTCACAGATGGAGTCACCCTATAGTATACACTGGAGCACCTGTGTGGGACCCCCTAATAAAAAGGGTGTTCTGGTGTCCCACACTAGTGCTCCAGTGTCCAGATGTGTAAACAGCTGCTGAGTGTCCTCTCCTTACACAGAATCTAGTTTGCATTTCATTCTAGTTACAAACCCATATAGACAACCAACTTATTTTAGGAGAAGTAGGCCATAAAAAAAACTATTCAAATGCATATGGCCAAAACAATGGTGTTTTCTAGTCCGAACGAACAATGTTTCATACGACCGAATAATGTGCCCATGAACATGTAAGTTGCCATTTTAAAGTGTACAACAGTAAAGAAAAGCACATGGAGCAGCACGAACGTAATAAACATAAAATATAGGAACACAGGACAACTCACTTTTTTGTAGCACTCTCCTGATCCTTCTGTACTGCTCGTGCTCCCTTAATTTTAGGTCCGACCACCGCTTCCTGAGCTGATCCTTGGATTGTCGTACCCCGAAATTCCGGTGCAGACTTTTGACCACTTTTGCCATGATCTCAGCCTTTCTGACATTGGGGTTGGGGTAAGGTCCATACTTCCCGTCATAGTTCAAGATGTCCACCATCTCCAACATCTCCCCAAAGGACATATTTGATGCCTTAAATCGTCTCCTTCTGGATCGGGACGTTTCAGGCTCTGGGCCTTCCTCCTCCTCGTTGGTGTAATTATCTGACACCTGCTGTGTCTCCACCATGTGCTCTTTCCCCACTGCGACGAACGAGAAGGGGTGGGGAATAAACTAGAAAGAACTTCAGGGGTGGGCGGAGTCTCACACATGCGCAGTGTCTATAAAGCGTAACACGCGTGCGTAGTACGTACGATCTGTGAGCGGAGGAAGGAGTAATGAAGGCGCCGTTCGTGATAGCGAAGGTAAGATTTAACATTGGGCCTATACTGCTTCTAGATTGAGGCCTGTATTTGGACAAGTTTAGAAGACTTTAGGCTGACATTAGGGTTTGTCTTGTGTTGTGTCTTGCAGTTAAAATAGATATCTTGAAGGATCATGACTTTATGCCAATCTTCATTGATATGTTCAGGGAGCTGCCCTGTCTGTGGCAGATAAACCACCCTGATTATAAGAACCAAACAAAGAGGAAGGCAGCGCTGGATAATCATCTATTTGAAGATCCTAATTGGTGGCCTGAGGAGCACTTATCTAAGGGAGCACAAGAAGTTCAGGATTCCCAGAGGTCAGGAGCTGCAGATGACATTTATGTCCCCAGGCTGTGGTACTATGACAGGCTGCATTTTCTGGCAGGTCAGACTGAACCCAGGCCAGCACTCTCCACTCTTCCTTCTACGCTTCCTTCCCCCCCAGCTGAGGCTTCTGACGCCCAACCTGGGCCTTCCAGGCAGATGTGGAGGAGCCCAGCTTGAGCCAGGTATAGCATTCTTCTAAATATTTCTGGTTGTCCAATCAATGATGTTAACTAAATGTTAGTTTGGAGTACTAATTTAGGATTGTGATTGATGATGCAAAAACTAAAACAAGGTCCCTTTTTCATACACAGGGAAGTCTCAGCCAGGAGGTGGCCAGGCCAAGCAGGCTGCCCGATATCCAGGTCCCTCCCCTACACCTTCAAAGACAAAGTGGCAGGAAGAGGAGTAACCTGGAGGAGGCTGTCATAGGCCTCTTTTGGAAGGCTACCGAGGCCCTCAGAACACCCCACAGTGTGGGGGAGGACTTTGCTGCCATAATTGCATGCAAAATGATGTAGATGGAGGAGGGCCAATGACTCCTATGTGAGTTCTTAATTTTGGAAGCTCTAAATAAGGGGTTGAGAGGCCAAATCACATGTGCAACCCACATTTGTCACCTCACCCATAGTCCTCCTCCTCCTCCAGGTCCTACTCCTCCTCCTCCTCCTCCAGGTCCTACTCCTCCTCCTGCCACATCTCCAACACCAGAGCAAAAGCCGGGAAGGAAGCGTGGAAGGAAGACCCTGGGTTCAGTCTGGTCTGGCAAAATATGCAGCCTCCTGTATGACCACAGCCTGGGAACATACATGTCATCTGCTGCTTTCAGGATCTCTGGGACTTCTGGATCAGACTGCACTCCCTTACATATGGACTCCTCAGGCCACCAATTTTGCTGTCAAATAATTGATGTGTGCCCTGGGGGTCAAAGGCTTCGCTAATTTATGATGTTTGTCCAGTGTTGCCTCCCTCTTTGTTTGGTTCTGAGCCCTTATAAAGGAATTTTGGTTTCAATTACACTCGCCTATGTGTGTTTTCCTTCATAAAGGACAGTTTGTTTGTGAGGAGGCAGGTACAAAAAGGTTTCAAAAATACAATGTGAAATTAACAAGGGACACCAACACCAAACAATCTCCTTGAGATTAAATAATACAAGATAATAATGGTGTTGTGGTAACTTGACACACAAAACACACACAAAAATATTCTGGAGTAAAAAAATAAAAAATAAAAAAAAACATCAGCCTTGCAAAAAATACAAAACAAAAAAAAAAAAAAGAAGATTTTTGGTCAGATGTGACAAATCAAAATATATTGAGGGAATCACGATAAATAATAAAGAAATACGTTTATGTGAATATGAGCAGCAAAACTACTTCATTCTTGCACACTAGCATTATAAAGAAGAAGAGAGTGCGCTGCATTAAACAATTTTAAACATTGCAGCCTGACGAAAGTGCTCTATCCATTCCGAACGCTAATTTTACCAGACCGAGCTGTTCCGTTTCAGAATTTCTTCTGAGCATGCGTGGCACTTTGTGCGTCGGAATTGTCCACACACGGTCGGAATTGACGCAATCGGATTTTGTTGTCGGAAAATTTTATAGCCTGCTCTCAAACTTTGTGTGTCGGAAAATCCGATGGAAAAAGTCAGATGGAGCCCACACACGGTCGGAATTTCCGGCAACACGATCCGATCGCACATTTTCCGTCGGACCGTGTGTACGGGGCAATAAGGTTTAAGGTAATGTATAGAAGGTAGGGCCCGAAAGTGACTCAAGCCCAGGGCTCCCACCACCTTAAGTCCTGCCCTGCTAACAACCAATGTGTGCGTAGGGTAGGGGGTTAACAGAACTTACCACCAATGTTAGGGAAAGGTATTCATTACACTACCAAGGCTTATTTAACACCGTCACTGATCACCAATGTAGGTAGGGGGTTAAACAACATTGACCATCAATGTAGGAGGGGGTAAGGGAGGGTTAACAGCATTACCACTACAAGTAAAGGGGAGTTTAATGTTGTTGTAAAGGCACAAGGTTTTTTACTTTCATGCATTCAATGCATGAAGGTAAAAAACTTCTGTGTTCAGCAGCCCCCCCTAATACTTACCTGAGCCCCCTCTCGATCCAGCGATGTCCATGGGAGCCTTGCCTCTCCAGGAACTTGCACTCCTGATTGCCTTTTGGCAGCCGCAGGAGCCATTGGCTCCTTGAGTTAATCAGAAGACTGAAGGGCCAGGGTCGAGGGAGGAGCCAGGAGCTAGGATCGCTGGCGTGGGACCTGAGAAGAGGAGGATCTAGGCTGTTCTGTGCAAAACAACTGCACAGAGCAGGTAATTATAACATGTTTGTTATTTTTTTAAAAACAAATAAAAAAAAGGCTTTAATATTGCTTTAAATAGCATAACCATGCATAGCATGACCGCCAATGTGGGTGTTATTTTTGGGATCACTATGACCAGTGCTGGGACTTATTACTGTGGAGAGTGACAGGTGCTTGAGGTTATTATTGCCGGCCACTGACACCGACGTTGGAGTCCATTACTGTGGCAACTGAAAACCAAACCAGGAAGTTATTATTTTGGTCAAAGATACCAATGCTGAGGGTTATTATCGCAGTCATTGACACAAATATTGGGAGTTATTAGTGTGAACATTGACACTAATGCAGGGGTTTATTATTGTGATCACTGACACCAATGCTGGGGGTTATTATTGTGGTCACTGAAATCAATGCTGGGGATTTTTACTGTGGTCAGTGACACCAATGCCAGAGATTATTACAATAACTGACACCAGTGCTGGGGGTTATTATTAAAATCAGAGGCGTAACTTGAAGCTTGTGGGCCCCGATGCAAAAGTTGACCTGGCCCCTCCCCCACTACTTCCAACGTGCGTTCAGATACATCCACGGCACGCCAAGATACTCAAAGTGGCTTAAGAGTTTTGAGTTCCCAGAGTTCCTCTTTACATCAGAGGACAGGGATTACCACTGAAGAATCAGAGGACAGGGATCACCGCTGGAGAATCAGAGGACAGGAACCCCTAGCAGGTCACTTGGCAGAGCTCCTTTCCCATTCCAGCACTGTATACAGCTCCTCCCGCCCCCCACACTACACAGGGCTGGAATCACATTCCTGCATACACAGTCTGTCAGCCTTCACAGGGTGTATCTTGGCTTTTATGTTTCCGTTCTGACTTGTGAAATTCTCTGGTCGGAACGGCAGTGTAGTTGCAGTAGGCAAATACACCCTGTGCAGATCATAGCTAACTGGCTGTGTTGTAAAGGAATGTGATTTCAGCCCTGCGGAGGAGGAACAGTATAGAGTGCTGTAATAGGAAAGGAGCTCAGCATCCGGGCATAGCATGCAGGGTGGAGGGGGTGGTCAGGGGGCTTTGGGGGGGGCAACTTAGAGAGGGCAAAGCCAAGTTACACAAAATCTGGAACCTGCAGCCCTTCAGGGGCCCCCTAAAGAGGTGTTAAGGGATTTGTTTTAGCAATTTCTGGAGGTTTCTCTGTCAGTGTTGGCAGGTGTTGGGGAAGGTCACCTCCCAGAGGTGTGTGTCTTTTCCACAGTTGTCAGGGAAGTGGGGTAAGTAGACATCCCTGGGTGGGGGGTACATAGAATCCCAGCTGGTGACTAGGAGACACTGAGCAGTGTCATACCTCACCAGTGACATCGGTCCCATCATGGCTACAGGACGGCACTCTGCTCCTCTTGCCTCGCTGAGCTTGGTTACCATTCCATGTTGCCAGCACACAGCACAGACACTTCCCCATCCTGGGCTGTTCTCACTTTGTGCTCCTCTCTATTCAGGAAATGGCTCACAGCTTCTCCCCAGCCAATGGGAACAGAGGGGTGTGGACTGTGGAAGGCAAAGTAGAAGCCCAGTACTGAAGCGTGGCTGTGGGGCCCTAGGGCTGATCGAAGCTGTATTTTGTGGAGGATATGATAATATGACGGGGAGGCTGCAGGGGCCCCCTGGAGCTAGGGGCGGGGTTGCAATTGTGACTCCTGCAACCCCTTTTGCTACGCCCATGATTACAATCATTGACAAAGCTATTAATAATCTATAGCCAATATTTAGTACGATAGCCCACGTTTGGCAGTGACATTCTGCATTTTCTGGAGGAAGGGAGCCCAACCTATGATCTTGTACACCAGCCCATTGCATTCGGAAAATCCCCCTTCTACAAATACATAGATTTTATTAAAATTTTATTGAAATTAAAAATTACTTTTTAAATTTGAAGGTACATTTTGCACCCAGTAACATTGGGCATTTTTTTAAAAGGGGAAGGGGTCCAGACAGTACATTATAAGCTTGCATTTTACTGCAAGGCCTATTTTAGTAGTAATGATAGTAGCAATAATCAAATGTGATTGTTCATATGCTGGACATTAGAATCATCTAGTAATACAAGCACAAAATATTTCTCATGAATCATGGATCTGAAATCAAGCCAAATTTTTTTATTTTGTCCTTCAATCCACTCAGATGATTCTACTTTACTACATATACAAAGACAAGCCATATAACCCAGCTTTAACACAGACATCTTCAGCTGATTGCTTGGCATAGCTTCAGGTCTTTGTTGTTAGATGTTACTTAGAGCATCTGATGGAATTCACAGGATTTAGCTTCAGTTTGCTCTCCTGCCAGCTATAACTAATGGTTTGCAGTAAATTATGGTACTGAATACTATAATAGTTAACATTCAGCTTGGTTCCAAGGTGAATCATATTTTTGAATTTAAAGGCCAATTTCCGTATCTTAAAGGGCAAATTCAGTTTTGGAGAAATTTGAGTGCTATAAGTGAGCAAACCAGGCAAGGTAAGCATCACCCCCTTCCTTTTTAAAATTCTGAAGATTTTATTGTTAGAAGGTTAGGTTGTGAGAGAGTTTGATACTGTCCTGAGATGCTGAATAAAACCTATAGCCCTCACACCTAACTGTGAACCGGTAATAAAAATTGTGTCTTTTTTTGGGGCTTTTTTTTTAGGAAAACTGCTATCTGTTTTTGTGCCTCTCTCATCTTTTGTCTCTTGATTCTGTGGATTCTGGCGGTTTTACATCATTTTACATCAGGATAAATATGTATACGTTATTATATACCAAGCTACATATTATATTACCATGTTATTAGGTTATTATGCCATTATAGCATTTGCGCAGAGACTATCAGAGACTATCGGTATTTTTTGACTTTTTTGATAGATATTATTGCTTTTGTTTTTGTTTTTGTTTTTGGTCTCAATGGACACTTTTTTGCCACTTTCTTTTTTTTTTTGCCACAGCCAGTCATAGCCAGTAGTTATTGGTATAGATTAACAGATCAACAGGTTAACTGGTAACTAATTTGCCCATTGTCTACAACTGTCTATAATATACAATATACATGATATACAGTATATATGATATAGATGATATATAAGATGCATGATTGTAATTCTAATTGTATAATCACATATATTTTCTTTTCTTTGTGACCCCCTTGGAAATTAAATTGAAAGTAGCCTGTTACGAAGTTATCTACCGGGAAATACCAGAAATACTACGATATTGCAAGATCATGACTAGGGGCCAAAAGCACGCAGAACAAACTATAGGAGCAACAGTTAAACAGCCTAAATTGTCTAGATCAAATAGCCTTCATCGTTATATGTCTACTGTCTCCTCTGCCTCCCTTGCTACCACCTCTTCTTCAACCTTAACCTCTAGCTCTGCCTCTACTTTCATTCCAGCCAAATCAAAAATAAAAGCTACTTCTTCCACAGCAATAGCCCGGATCACCCGAAGCTCCAAACTAGCAGCCCCCCCTTGTAGACACGGAGAACACTCTGGACAATCAGGACAATAATTTGGGAGAGGAAAACACTCTTGGAAATGTACCTCATAATAGGAGGGAAACAGTCGCTAGCCCAAGAGGGGATCCCCAAAGCATGGTAGGGGACACGTTAGGGGACACAGAGGGTAACTCTGGGCCTACAGTTTCCTGGAAACAGGAACTAGATATAGTAATCCTACTAACCCTACTACCAGTATCACCCCTATCTTGCATATTAACCCTATGGTAAACCATCTACTCAGGACAGAAGGAACCGAGAGTATGTTATCTATGCTACCACCCTTTCCTACTGGCTATACTGCTTCTTTAGTGGGATCAATAGAAAGGAGCAATAGGGCAATCACATTAGCTAGAACAAATAACTGTGTAGTGGACTCAGGAACCTACATGGGTAATATAGTTAACGATCTGGTTATAGTTGCTAACTCTGGGATGCCTCTAGCTCTACATAATACAGCCATACACCATAATAAAGCTGCCGCTCCAATTTTAGTTTCAGTTTCATCAGAACACACAGCTATGGATCTTCAATCACGTGGTTTAGTACCTCCAAGAGAGATCGGGAATATAGCTAATCAACAATCAGATAGGGGAGTATCGGCTTCTTTAAACTCAACACAATCTAGATCTTGCCATCTATGGACAGAAGACCCAGAGATGAGGGCAATATTGCTCTCACTCCCTACTAAACAAGATCTAGCATTATTACCGAGCAGAGTAGATTTGGATCTTCTTCGGGTAGATGACTTGGAAAACCAAAGCCGGAGGAATAATATCCGGTTTAGGGGTATCCCCGAAAATATTGAATATACAGAGCTGAGACCTATGAAACAGTCTATCTGTAACAATATTTTGGGTGAACCCCCACTAGATGAACTCATAATAGATAGAGTACATCGAGTCACTCCTTACAGAAGTTACCAGGGGTCGGGTCCACGAGATGTCCTTTGCCGCATACATTTTTTCAATTTAAAGGATGAGATCATTCGTCGAGCATGGCAGTTAGGTCAGATTGAACATGCTGGACTAAGGATATTGATCCTCTCAGATATATCAAGGAATACACGACGTATGAGAGGATGTATGCGTCCACTCTTGGACCAAATTAGCATCTGGGGCAACATATTCTTGGGGACATCCATTTCATTTGAAGGTCAAGAAAGAGAATCACTCTTTCTTTCTTCACACCCAAGACCAACTTCAAGATTTGTTTACATTTTTGGGGTGTGAACCAATACAAGTCCCTAATTGGTTAGATTTTACCTTTGTTTGAGTTTGAGTTTGCTTGGTTTTTTTTTGTGGATATCCTAGTGGGCATGGTGTTTCATTAAATAGATTCCTTAATTTAGCTAGGCTTTCAGTTTTCATTAATAGGCCTGGAGAAGTGAGTATGTATTATTAATGCCCTCAGAGGAGGACTCTTTATAGTATAGTTTTTTGTTTTTTTCTTTAGTGACATCGGCAGCACTGCCGGGCAAGGGCACACCCCCAAATAGGTATCTCCCAGTCCCATTGGGCTAGGTTGGGAGAGTTGAGGTTTTTTCCCTTTTTTTTCTTTTTTGTTTTTGTTTTTTCTATAAAAAATGTAGCGCTTATAAAATATAGGTGTGATATGCTCCAAAAGACCACAAACCTCAGCCAGGTGTGGTAAATGGAGCAAATAATAATAACAATCCGTGAGTCAAAAAAAATCGTTGTAAATAAAGACCAGAGTCTCTAAATATGTACATAAAGAAAGTCTCTGAGCAATAGTGGATGTTCTGAATGTTGGAAGGAGACTTGGAAAAGACTTGGAAGTTCACTACATGGACACCTGCTCAACTCACAATGGCATCAAAACAGAAAATGGTAGGCGTAAACTCTTACCGAACCCAGTGGACTCCCCTGTCTTAGACATGGAGTCATGAAGGCATGGTGCCACCCAGGGCATGCGGAATGATATCCGGAGCATCAAAATTGGCAGGTAAGTAGTTCACCGGTGCTGGCCTGGTCATCGGATGGATGTTCACGGTAGATGCAGGCTGGATGATGCCGGCTGGGATGCACAACATGTGATGGAGATCAGGCATTCACTTCTGCAGAAAGCCCTCCTCCTCGTCTTCAGCACAGACCGGCAACCGTCAGTTGGTCAGGGGGGGGCAGGGGCTGAGAAGACCTTAAGATATTTAATTTAATCTTTTTTTTTTTTCTTTTTCTTTCTGCCCCTCCTGTGGCCTCCGGGGGATGGGGTCAGGGGAGAGGTCTATTTCACTTTTAGGTAGAGAAGGGAAGGTATAATAGGAAGGATTTAATGTAGTGATATGGAAGGAGTGCAATCCAGGTTAATAATTATAGTAATATTTATTACTAGGCATATTTTGTGGCTCTAAATTCCTAATTGTATGAACTTAATATGAGATGCCGCAGGTTTATTCGTTTTATTGTGAGGTTGGAAAGTTAGATTTGTCCTCTACTTTAATATAGGTTTATCCCTTTTCTTGTTATTGTTCATATGTTCTGTATATAACTGCAAAAAAAAAATTGAATAAAGAATTATATTTAAAAAAAAAAAAAGAAAATTCTGTGCTGCTCAGGCTACAAGGGAACGCAGTCCTGTGACCACAGCTGTGAGTGCAGGCCCGGGAGGGAGCTCGTCTTTACTCTAAACAACTGATAAGCAAAAGATAAATCCCATGAAGCCGCACATCAATGCAGACCCATTGGTATTAGAATTATTGGCAGTCTCAGCCTGGGCTCCTGACAGGCCACGCCCCCAACTTGTTTTACTCAACCCCTCAAAGCTTAATTAAGCTCTAAGGGGTGGAGTGAAATACACTGGGGGCATGGTCTAACAGGAGTCCAGGCTGAGTTTGCCATTCATTCTATTACCAATGGGTCTGCATTGATGTGCGGCTTCATGGGATTTATCCTTTCCTCACACCTAACTCTTACTTGGTAACGGCAAAGGATAATCCATTGGTAGCCATAGATTACCAGTTTTGCTTTCATAATCATATACAGTGGGGACGGAAAATATTCAGACCCCCTTAAATTTTTCACTCTTTGTTATATTGCAGCCATTTTCTAAAATCATTTAAGTTCATTTTTTTTCCTCATTAATGTACACACAGCACCCCATATTGACAGAAAAACACAGAATTGTTGACATTTTTGCAGATTTATTAAAAAAATAAAAACTGAAATATCACGTGGTCCTAAGTATTCAGACCCTTTGCTCAGTATTTAGAAGAAGCATCCTTTTGATCTAATACAGCCATGAGTCTTTTTGGGAAAGTTTTTCACACCTGGATTTGGGGATCCTCTGCCATTCCTCCTTGCAGATCCTCTCCAGTTCTGTCAGGTTGGATGGTAAACGTTGGTGGAAAGCCATTTTTAGGTCTCTCCAGAGATGCTCAATTGGGCTTAAGTCAGGACTCTGGTTGAGCCATTCAAGAACAGTCACGGAGTTGTTGTGAAGCCACTCCTTCATTATTTTAGCTGTGTGCTTAGGGTCATTGTCTGGTTGGAAGGTAAACCTTCAGCCCAGTCTGAGGTCCTGAGCACTCTGGAGATGGTTTTCGTCCAGGATATCCCTGTACTTGGCCGCATTCATCTTTCCCTCGATTGCAACCAGTCGTCCTGTCCCTGCAGCTGAAAAACACCCCCACAGCATGATGCTGCCACCACCATGCTTCACTGTTGGGACTGTATTAGACAGGTGATGAGCAATGCCTGTTTTTTTCCGCACATACCGTTTAGAATTGAGGCCAAAAAGTTCTATCTTGGTCTCATCAGACCAAAGAATCTTATTTCTCACCTTCTTGGAGTTCTTCAGGTGTTTTTTTAGCAAACTCCATGCGGACTTTCATGTGTCTTGCACTGAGGCACTACCATAAAGCCCCGACTGGTGGAGGGCTGCAGTGATGGTTGACTTTCTACAACTTTCTCCCATCTCCTGACTGCATCTCTGGAGCTCAGCCACAGTGATCTTTGGGTTCTTCTTTACCTCTCTCACCAAGGCTCTTCTCCCCCGATAGCTCAGTTTGGCCACACTACCAGCTCTAGGAAGGATTCTGGTCGTCCCAAACGTCTTCCATTTAAGGATTATGGAGGCCACTGTGCTCTTAGGAACCTTAAGTGCAGCAGAAATTTTTTAGTACCCTTGGCCAGATCTGTGCCTTGCCACAATTCTGTCTCTGAGCTCTTCAGGCAGTTCCTTTGACCTCATGATTCTCATTTGCTCTGACATGCTCTGTGAGCTGTAAGGTCTTATATAGATAGGTGTGTGGCTTTCCTAATCAAGTCCAATCAGTATAATCAAACACAGCTGGACTAAAATGAAGGTGTAGAACCATCTCAAGGATGATCAGAAGAAATGGACAGCACCTGAGTTAAATACATGAGTGTCACAGCAAAGGTTCTGAATACTTAGGACCATGTGACATTTCAGTTTTTCTTTTTTATTAAATCTGCAAAAATGTCAACAATTCTGTGTTTTTCTGTCAATATGGGGTGCTGTGTGTACATTAATGAGGGAAAAAAATGAACTTAAATGATTTTAGCAAATGGCTGCAATATAACAAAGAGTGAAAAATTTAAGGGGGTCTGAATACTTTCCATCCCCACTGTATTATTGGCACAATTGTACATGTTTAATAGCTACATAAATTGTTATACTTTATTTAGGCAGAATACACATTTGGAAATTGTTCACGGATTATTAGACGTGTGCATTCGTTTTCGTCCGAATGCATTTTCGTCCGAATTTCCGGTATTTTCGTTATCGTTTTAACAAACGATAACGAACGTGCAGAATCTGAAAACTGAAAGATCCGACATAAACGAATGCTTTATTTTCGTTGTCGTTGCGTCAACAGTTCGATATGGATAGAAGATTCGACATGATGCTGACAATAGTGATCTGTGTCCATCGAACCTGTGGTCGAATGTGCCTAACCTTAGCTCTGTTAGTCAAAGATTATTCTACATAGAGAGAAATGATTCGACAGAGAGAAAAGATTCAACATTATAGAGACAATAGCAAAAAAGGTCGAATGACCCAAACCTAACTCTATTAGTCCAAGATTATTCGACATAGAGAGAAAAGATTCGACATGAAGATTCGACGAAGCAGTTGCCGCGAGCGGACATTTATGGTCAAATGCTCCGCCCATGGGCTATAGAAGAATTCTAATGTTGGTTGACTAATAATAATAATTAATAAATATAATTATTACTAGTGTCATACAACATTAGAATTCTACTATAGCTTGTAGGCGAAACATTCGACCGGAAATGTACGATTGCGGCGTTGTACAGTTTAGCTGCTCCGTCGAATCTTCTTAGAACATTCGACAGACACCATAAACCTTCAATGACAGGTTCGACCTTAATTATTTCAGATTTTCGGACAAATGCATTTTTTAAAGAAACAAAATAAATAAAAGCGAATTTCGTGAGTAACTAAATACATTTATTTTTCGGACGAAAACGAAATTCCTAGACTAAATATTTCAGTGTGCACTTGTATAGGGATTATTACACTTTTTTCAAAGGGAAAAGTGAAAAAAGTGAAAATACAGTGTATAAAAGTCAAATATGATTTTATTATATAATCTGGTAGTTTGAACTGCTGGCTGTTCCTCAGGGATGGGCATCAGTGACATGAGTTTAGATTAGGAAGATGTGACAGTGGAGAGAAGAGTGAGAGGCAAGCAAAAAAAGAAGAAAACCTTTGGGGATGGGGAGGGAGTTATTGCTTGAAAATCCATTTCTTGGCTGGTTCTGGACTCTGCGTATGGCTATATGGCATCCAGATGTCCAGTTTTGAGTTTATGTTGATATTGTTATGTTATATGTTCGTCTATGTTTAGTTTTCATCCCTTTTGCATCCATTGGTGGTGCTGACGTGGAAACTGATGTTTCTATGAAGTTGTTTCTATATACACTGAATAGCAGCATTGTCACTTTTTAATAACTGCTTGCAATCAATAAAATATCTTTTTTAACCACTTGTACCCCGGAAGGTTTTACCCCATTCCTGACCAGAGCACTTTTTACAATTTGGCACTGCGCTGCTTTAACTGGTAATTGAGCAGTCATGCAATGCTGTACCCAAACAAAATTTTCCCACAAATAGAGCTTTCTTTTGGTGGTATTTGATCACCTCTGCAGTTTTTGTTTTTTTTTGCGATATAAATAAAAATTTTCTACTTTTTGTTATAAAAAATACAATAAACTCGATTTTAGTCATACATTTAGGCCAAAAAGCAATCAGCCACATGTCTAGGGTAAAAAAAAAAAATTAAATAAGCGTATATTTATTGGTTTGTGCAAAGGTTATAGCGTCTACAAACTAGGGTACATTTTCTGTAATTTATGCAACTTTTAATTTATGACTGCCTATCTCATTTCTTGAGGTGCTAAAATGGCTACTTTCCAAAATGACCCCATTTTGGAAAGTAGACACCCCAAGGAATTTGCTGAGAGGCTTGTTGAGCACTTGAATATTTTATTTTTTTCTGGACATTTCAGGGCCTCCGTAACTGTGATAGGTAGTGAGAAGTGAAATCACCATTTTACACCCTTAGAAATCCTGAAGGTGGTGATTGGTTTTCGGGGTCCTGTACGCGGTTAGGCTCCCAAAAAGTCCCACACATGTGGTATCTTCGTACTCAGGAGGAGCAGCAGAATGTATTTTGGGGTGTAATTTCACATATGCCTATGGCATGTTTGTTTGAGCAATATATCATTTAGTGACAACTTTGTGAAAAAAAAATGTATTGTCATTTTCCCGAAACTTGTGGCAAAATATAAAATATTCCATGGACTCAACAAGCCCATCAGCAAATAGCTTTGGGTGTCTACTTTCCAAAAAGGGGTCATTTGGGGAGGTTTTGACCTGTCCTGGTTTTTTATGCATAGCATTAGAAGCTTATGCCACACATCACCCACTCTTCTAACCACTTGAAGACAAAGCCCTTTCTTTTTTTTCTTTTTTTTTTCTTTTGCCACTTCAGCAAAGTGATACTTTTTGGGGGATGTTGTTTCAACTTTCAAGTCAACCTCATCCCTTAATACTTTCACATCATTGTGGCATTTTTTTCCCCATCCATTTAATAGATAATTAGAATTACAACTTGCAATGCGGATATCCCTATACAAAAAGCACTAACCCCCCTATACCCCCCCATCCCTAAGCCCGATTGCCCATCCAACCCCCCCAACCCTACCCCATGGCTCATCCAACATAAATCATGACCTGCACCTATCACTATCCTCCTCCTGCTCTTTATGTCTGTTTGAATGTGTATCCTCTAGCTCGAGTTTAAATTTTTATTGGGTGAGTTATCTGGCTCCGTTTCCCACACCTCAGCAGCCTGTGTTGAGGACTTATACTTTACCCAGTCTCTCCACGTCACTTCATACTCTTCCATCTCCAGCCCTTCACTAAATCTCAGATATTCCAGGCAGTGAATTTCCTCTATTTTGTTGAACCACTCCCGCATTGTAGGTCTCCTACTGTCTAGCCAGTGTTTGGGAATAAGACTTTTGGCGGCATTGAGGAGGTGCGGTAACAATAATTTCAAGTACCACTTAGAGGGCATATTGCTCCCATGATGCAAACAGACCCAGGGTTTATCCAGGACCCTCATATTGGTGATCACATATATAATCCCCCTTATCTCCTCCCAGAATTTTTTCATTACCGGGCACAGCCACCATATATGCGCCATTGTCCCTATGTCCTTACAACCCCTCCAGCATAATTGCGATGTTTCTTTCTGTAATTTATGTGCTATATCCGGGGTGATATACATTCTTGACATAATTCTGAAATTCGTTTCAGCTACCCTATAGTTCACTGAAGTGACGTTCACTCTACTCAAGACCCGCCCAACCCCCTCTCTTTCAGTGATCTTATTTCCCAATTCCTCCTCCCATTTCCTAAGAAATAATGGGCGCTCCACTTCTCCCATTTTAATCAAAATTCTATAGATCCTAGACACTCCTCCCGTCCTATTTCTCTCCAGACACACTTTTTCGAGGGGGCGAAGATCTTTCATCGACCTAATTGGCTGCGGAAGTGATTCAACAAAATGTTTCAACTGCCTATACTTCCAGTTGTCCATAATGAACCATTTGTCTCTAGCTTTTAGTTCCTGGTAGGTACACACCTTACCCTGACTTGTAATATCTTTTAGTTGAGCCTCTTCCTTTAATATCCATCTCCCAAACAGATCTTCCCTCCCAGGCGGAAAATAGTCTGTGTCCTTAAGCGGGACTAATGGTGAGTTGTATCCCCATTTCTCCCTGTCGTGTATTTTGTCCCATATATTTAAAGCGTGTTTAGTGATATACAGTGTTTTTGTGCTCAATTTTCTATAGTGTGGTGGTATCCACACATTTTTACCCAAATCCACCCCACTCATTATATTCTCTATTTTCACCCATTGTTTTTCTTTATTATTACTCGCCCAATCTAAAATACGTGATATAACTATAGCTACATAATTTTTTTTGATATCAGGTGCCCCCCCCTCTTATTAACATTCACTAATTGTGCATACTTAATTCGTGCTTTTTTCCCCCTCCATATGAACATTACAAACAATGTGTGCAATTTATCCAAAAAGCTCTGCGGTATTTAAATTGGGAGCATTTGGATTTTATATGTGATTTTGGGGAGAACTGACATTTTAAGTAGGTTTATTCTGCCTCCCCATGAGAGTCGGTTACGCGGAAATCTATTCAACTCAGACCTGATCTCATTAAGGAGTGACATATAGTTGGCTTAAAACAGTGTCTCTTTTACTGGGAAAATTTTGACTCCTAAATAATTAAGCTCTTTTATCCCCCATTTAAATGGGAGACTCTTTTGATAAGCCTTATCCCCCTCTTTGTCTTCCACAATTTCCAATATTTCTGACTTGGTTGAATTAACCCGAAAATTAGATAATCTACCATAGGTCCTGACAGTCTCAAGCAGGTTTGGAAGGGTGGTCCTCGGGCGGGTGACGTACGATAAGACGTCGTCCGCAAAGACAGCTATTTTGTATTCTTCTTCACCAATTTTAACCCCACTGATGTCCGGGCTGAGTCTTATCTTAGCCAGTAAATGTTCCAACGTCAACACGAAAAGCAGCGGGGAAAGTGGGCACCCCTGTCTAGTACCGTTATGCATCACGAAAGGTTCAGAAAGGGTACCATTTATCTTAACTCTTGCAGTGGGGGAAGTGTACAAGGCTTTTATCCTACTAAGCATTTTATTGTCTATGCCAAACTCTTCCAAAGTGATCCACATGAAGCCCCAGTCTACCCTGTCGAAAGCTTTTTCAGCATCCATCGACAGGAGTAGTCCTGGTGCTCCCCTGTCCTTTATTGTCTGGGCCACCATTAACATTTTGATGCCATTATCTCTCCCTTCCCTACCCGGTACAAAGCCCACTTGGTCAGAGTGAACAATCTCGTTTATTATCTTTTTCAATCTATCGGCCAAGATCTTTGCAAAGAGCTTTGTGTCAACATTCAGGAGGGAAATGGGCCTGTAGCTAGAACATAACGTGCTATCCCTCCCCTCTTTCCCAATAATGGTGATACTTGCTTCAAGTGCTTCCTTCCTCATCACACAGTTTTCCCCAATCCCATTTATGTATAAACACAATATGGGAATCAATGGTTCCTGTAGTTTTTTATAATAAAAGGCAGTCAGCCCGTCTGGGCCTGGACTTTTCCCATTTGGGGTGTCCTGTAGGGCTTTCCTTAGTTCCTGTACAGTTATAGGGGCATCCAACATAGCTTTATCTTCTTCCGTAATTTCTATTAAATTCGCCTCTTTTAAAAAAGTTTTACTGTCCTCTTGCTTACGTCTGTTTGACTCCTGAGAGTTATCTGCATATATTGCATACAACTCACCGTAGAACTCTTGAAATGCTTTCGCGATATTACACGTTTTATATTTAGTTTCACCTGATTTGGTCTTAATGTTTTCCAAAAAATTGCTCGTTTTCATTTTTTTCAGGGCCCTAGCAAGGAGCTTGCCCGGTTTGTTACCATAGATGTATCTATCTTTCTTAACCAAGTTATAGGTTTTACGCGTTTCCTGTTCTATAAAAGCCCTCATCTCTTCTCTTCTTTTTTGTAGATTTATCCAAGCCTCCTGATGCTTTATGTTGGTGCTCTAGTTCTTGGATTTCTTTACTCAGGGCTAGCCTTTCGTTTTTCAATCTCTTGTTTTTTTCCGCACCTACCATCATAAAAATGCCTCTTATGTATGCTTTGTGGGCCTCCCAAATTGTAGCCTCATTTACCTCCCCAGGCACATTTATCCTAAAGAACCAATCCAGCTCTTCCTTGATTCTCTTTAAGATATCTTTATCCTGTAACAGGTCTTCATTCAATCTCCACCCTGAGCCCTGTATATAAGTTTCCCCTATTTTTATTTGTAAACTCACCGGTGCATGATCAGAAAATGTCATATTACCAATAGATGCCCCTGTGACCTCTTCAAGCAACCTGTGTTCTACCAGAAAAAAGTCGAGTCTCGAGTACGTCATATGCACGGGGGAGTAGAAAGTGTAGTCCCTTGTGTCGCCCTGCTGGATCCTCTATACGTCCACCAGCTGAAGCTGATGCAGCTTCTTTTTGAGTTTTCCTGCCCACACTCCCCTCCTCCCCCGGGCATGTGACGAACAATCCTTTTCAGGGTCCAAGCATAAATTAAAGTCCCCTGCCACAATAGCCTTCCCCATCTTGAATTCTTCAAATTTTGCCAGTATGCCTATTACTTTTCTGTGTGTATTTTTATTTGGCTCATAGATGTTTGCCAGGGAGCACTTCGAGCCGTTGATTTTGCCTTTCAGGAAGAGAAACCGACCCTCCGGGTCAGCTGATCCCTCCTCCAGTTCAAACCTGGTCTCCCTGGCAAACCCTATGACCACTCCTCTTACCCCTTTAATTGGTGAATCACTGTAATACCAAACTGGGAAATCTCTGGAAAAAATTGTTTGGTTCTTATTAACACTTAAATGTGTCTCTTGAAGCATTGCAACTTCGGCTTTCAAAGACTTCAGTTCACATAAAATATTAGCACGTTTTACATAGGAATTCAAGCCCCTAACATTGTATGAGATAGTTTTTAAATTGGGCATCATCACTCACTCTCATTTGTTTTCTTCTTTCTGTGGTGCAAACTCATGATATTGTTATGATGATGGATGATGGAACCCTCCCTTTCCCCACCCCCCTCCCTTCCCCCCAGTTCCCCCCCATCACCACATCCCCCCCACCCCCCAAGACCCATCATCTCCTACCCCCCCTCCCTCCTCCCCTTTCCCCAAACTTTTGTGGGTAGGGTGAGCCTCCAGTGGGCCCAATACATAACCGTGGCCCCCCCACTCCACCCGGTTGTCCCCCAGAGGTTGAACTTGGGGTGGGGTCAAATCAAGACCGCAGGTTTCCCACTGAATATGGGGAATTGCCTGTCTCGGTCGTCCCTCCCGCACACCCCCCCCGCCACCACCCCCCGCCCCCCCCACCAGCCCCGTTAGAGAAAGCAGGTAACAGATATGTCTATAGTCTATAGTAAGTCCCTAATAAGCCTGCAAGCTATTTTCGCCCCTATGCTCTTTAGCAGTTAATACTGGTTTCCAAGTGGGCAGATCCCCTATTAGCTCCTGGTTGGCAGTTTTCTCCCATCAACCTGGGATCTCTATTTCAGGGATTCCTAGGCGTTGGCAGAATTTTTGTGTTTCTTCCGGAAATCTCAGCACTGCCATTCGGCCCTCCTTACGTCCAATTAGACAGACAGGGAAGCCCCGGGAGTAATGAACCCCATGCGTTTTTAGGATCTCCAGAAGTGGTTTCAGAGTTTTTCTCCTGTTAAGGGTTTCTTCTGCGAGATCCTTGAAAATATGCAGACTTGTTTCTCCATACTTTGCTATTACTTTGCTATTCCTTAAGTTGGAGCTAATCTGCTCTTTGTCTAAGTAATTGTGGAATCGCACGATGACATCACGTGGGGCATCCCCCTTGATATCCGGTGGCTTTCTAATCCTGTGGACTCTGTCCAGTTTTAATTTGCCACAGGCTTCATTTGGGTTCATCAGGCCTTTAAAAATTACTGCTATTTTGTCCTGTAAATTCTCTGTTTCGCCTTGCGATTCCGGAAGACCTCTGATACGGAGATTTTTTCTTCTGCTACGGTTCTCTTGGTCTTCCAATCTATACCTTATATTTCTCTGTTCGATCTGCATTACTTCCATCTGGTGTTTCAAATTTTGGATTTCTGCTCCTTGCTTATCAACTATGGATTCCACTTCCTCCACTCTTTTTAAAATGTGGCTCATATTCTCGTGCCTCCAACTTCTACCTACCTCTCAACACTTGAGAAGACAGGACAGTAGGGAAGACAAGGGGTGGCAGAAAATAGCGTGGTGCAGATTGCCTCTTCACATCTTTTCCCAAGTCACTCAACGTCCGCCAGGGAGCAGCCCCCCTGCCTCGACCTCCAATAAATTATCCTCCAACTTGAGCAAAAACCCACAGCCCCAGGCGTGTTGTATGGAGCTGAGAGAACTGTATCTGAATGTTACCCCTGGCGCTAAAGAATCCTGTTCCCCCCAAGGCCCCCTGATGAGGAGTGTCCCCCCGCTAAATCGCACCTCCCTTTAATGCGTCTTCCTTTTCAGCAATCCACCCTCATTATGGTACCATGAACCCAGTGTAACATACCATACCAAACTTATACGCCGCTTTAGATGGTTGTTGCATTGATGCTTTATGGTGGTAAGTGCAGGGTAAAACTAGAGGTGGCAGTCCCATAGGAGGAGGATTCCATATAACATTTAGAAGTATCTAGTGGGTTACTTACCCTCCTTTCCAGATTAAGATAGGCCAGAGTCTTACCCACCATGCGTCCTTTACGTTTCTTCTTTAAGGCTCCTGAGGCTTCCACCTGTACTTGGGCTTTCCTTTCATGCAACTGTAGCTCTCTGTCTTCAGCTCCTAGTAGACAAACGCCGCCAACTCCACTGCAGACAGGTACATGCTTAAACACCTCTCCTCATCTCACTTGCAGGCTCCAGCACATGTTGGGGGAAGGCACGGCGGTCCCGACCGAGCTCCGGACCGTTATAGCCCTTTACCGCTGCTGGCTCGGGCTTTACCGCCTTCACCCACTGTGACCGATCCCCGGGGCTGGGAGGTAGAATGGACGGATGGCAAGGACCACACACAGAGCGCGGCTCTCCGGGGGGGGTGATGGAGGGCTAGCGTGCGGTCCGTGAGCTGCTCATAGCGTGCATCACGGCTAGAGGGACGCCGAGCTCCCTGGACTCAGCAGCAACAGCCTGACCTCGCCCACATCCGGCTCCTCCCTCTCCTCTGTTCCCCAGTGAGAATGCCGAAGACAAAGCCCTTTCTGACACTTTTTGTTTACAATATTTTTTCTTTTGCTAGAAAATTACTTTGAACCCCCAAATATTATATATTTTTTTCAAAGCAAAGGCCCTACAGATTAAAATGGTTGGTGTTGCAATTTTTTTTTCACACAGTATTTGTGCAGCGATTTTCAAATGCAATTTTCTTGAAAAAAAAAACATTTTTTATTTTAATGCACTAAAACACACTATATTGCCCAAATGTTTGGTAAAATATAAAAGATGATCTTATGCCGAGTACATAGATACCAAACACGATATGCTTTAAAATTGTGCACAACTGTGCAGCGGCGACAAACTACATACATTTTTAAAAGCCTTTACAGGTTACCACTTTAGATTTAAGGAGGAGGTCTACTGCTAAAATTACTGCCCTTGATCTGACATTCACAGTGATACCTCACATGCATGGTGCAATTGCTGTTTACATATGACACGAGACTGACGCTTGCGTTCGCCATTGTGCGCGAGCGCGGGGGGGGAGGGGTGCTTTTTTATTATTATTATTTATTTTGCTTTTTTATTTTATTTTTAGACTGTTTCTTTCATTTTTATTTTTTTTAATCATTTTTATTGTTATCACAGGGAATGTAAATATCCCCTATGATAGCAATAGGTAGTGAGAGGTACTCTTTAAAAAAAAAATGGGGTCTATTAGACTCTAGATCTTTCCTCTGCCCTCAAAGCATCTGACCAAACCAAGATCAGTGTGATAAGACCGTTTTTTTTTTTTTTAACTGTGGTGGTGAAATCACCTCCTACTTCGCTGGAGTCCCTGATTTACGTATCGTGAGAGCAAACGCTGTTGCTGTCAAAATAAATAAATCAGTGCTGCAGCTGAATGGGGTACCAAAAAAGCAAACAATGGTAACAATAAAACATTAACTCAATAAAACAGCAACGATATGTGCCAAAAAAAGATATATATATCTAAAAATGAAATGGCATCTTTGGAGACCCTGTGAAAGTGTGCCCTAGTCTGTGCAGTGCTGTACCCTACGCTAATACTCCACTAGTGTGTGGTAGCTTTCAAAACATTCACAGATGCAGAGACCAGGTTGGTCAGGACAGGAGGGCTAACAATAGCGGGTGTCATGCCTAAATCCATGCTTGCTACAGACACGACATCTTCTTTGGGGTGCTTGATTGGTAGGGGTACCAGGGAGGACATACGGAAAATGTCTCCCATGCAGACGGTTCACTGCATTTACATTGGGAAGTTTGGCCACAGCACCATCTGGAAACAGAAGGGCTGTGATGGTCTCTTCCTGGAATTTAAGGAAGGATCCAGTTCGTCCTGAAGCTTTGTATAGCACATAAGCGTTCAGTAGAGCCAATTGGAATAAGTATACAGACACTTTTTTGTACCAGCATCTGGCCTTATGGGCAATTAAGTACGGCGCCATCAACTGGTCATTGAGGTCCACCCCTCCCATATTAAGGTTGTATTCATGGACACCGAGGGCTTTCTCCACAACACCAGTCACCGTTGTAATTTGGAAAAGAAACACAGCGCCTCTAAGAGCAGTATTGGTAAACCATTTAATAAGTCAAAAGTAAAACTACTCACAAAGGGAGCATAAACACAAGTATGACAGTAATCCTGCAGCAAAATCCGGAGGTGGTTTTTCTCCTAAACGTCCGTGTCTCTGAACTGCAGCTGACAGCTCCTGCACGAGCTGTGGTTATGCTCCCTTTGTGAGTAGTTTTACTTTTGACTTATTAAATGGTTTACCAATACTGCACTTGGAGGCACTGTTTCTTTTTCTTTGTTGCATTGCAGAGACTGCTTCTAGCTCTTCACACTGGCTGCCCTTAGTGCTGGTACATGGATTCCTCTCCCTCTTCATTTTAGAGAATGTTGCTATGGACTTTGTCCCTCCTATTGAGAGACTTTCTTAATCACATTTATTTGATCTGTGTACACCACCAGGGTCTCTCCTCAAACGAGCGCTAAGTTTATTTTTTGGCCGTTGTAATTTGGACTGTCGTGTCTACGTGAAGGGAGGACAGAACGAAAACATTCTTATTATCCCTCCACTTCACAGCTAGCAAATTATTACAGCTCAAGCAGGCTCTCTCCCCCAGAATAAGACGGGAATCTACAGGCCGCTGGGGTAAGCCCCGGCGATTAGATTGCACGGTGCCACATGTGCCAATTCCATGATCAAACAAGTGACTAAAAAGTGGCATGCTTGTGTAACAATTGTCCACGTACAAGTGGTACCCCTTTCCGAATAAGGGTGACATCAAGTTCTACACAATCTTACTAGCGCTCCCTATGTAGTCTGGGCAGTTCTTTGGCTCTACGTAATTATCTCTTCCCTCGTAAAACCATAAAACTATGTGTATAGCCTGTTGCCCTGTTACAGAGCTTATACATCTTGACCCCATATCTGGCACGCTTGCTGGGAAAATACTGTTTGAATGACAAGCGGCCAAAAAACTTAATCAGGGACTTATCAACACAGACAACTTGATCCGGAGTAAACAAGGCTGCAAACTGTTGGTTGAAGTGGTTTACGAAGGGCTGCATTTTGTAGAGCCGATCGTATTCAGGGTCACTCCGAGGAGGACAGATTTCATTGTCATTAAAATGCATGAAACGCAAGATCTGCTTGTATCGTGTCCTGGTCATGGAGGCAGAGAACTCGGGCATATGGTGAATTGGGTCAGTGGACCAATATGACCGCAACTCACTTTTTTTAGTTATGCCCATGAGGAGGGATAGGCCCAGGAAAGTCTTAAATTCGGAGACCGTAATAGGTCTCCAATTTCTGGCAAGGGTCAACTGGAGATTAGCGGCGATTAATTGACCAGCATACAAATCTCTTTGGTCCACAATAGATCTATAGAGATCTTCCGTGAAAAACAGCAAATAAAAATCAAGTGACGTAAAATCAACTGTTTCCACCTGAATTCCGGGTTGGCCAGTGAACAGGAGAAGTACGGGTGCTGCAGAAGTGGTGGGCTCCCAAATTGGATTTGCAAATGCAGCAGGAAGTGCACTATTGGCTCGACGGGCCTGTCTTTGTCTTTGGAACACTACTTGTGCTAGCCACCTCACAAGCTTGAACTGCACTTATGGGGCTCACCGTGTCACCAAGTATTGTTGCAGTGCTGGTTGTACTAGGCCGCTGGTGCTTGCCAGTTCACCAGAAGGATGAGCGGCACTAGTACTTGTTCTCTGCTCCATACAAGAGCCCAGCAGTTCTCGGGTTCTTGCACCCCAACAACAGCAGAAGAACGGGTCGGGTACGCCTGACCTTGGCAGGGACCACTACTCCGTCGTCAGAGCTATCTGCCAGGGTGTCACTGCTGTCTACAGGATCGTATTCTGAGCCTGAACCTGACAGATGGGTGACTTCCTCTTCACTCTCATCTGTTATGCTCAGAAACCTGTAGGCCTCTTCACTAGTATACCTTCGATTGGACATTTTGGCTTCTAAATTTACTGGTACAGCTAGTGAGACTCACAGGAAAAAAGAGCACCTGACTGTCAGCGACTGCTTCAAATGCTACCAAAAAAACTATTAGCGTTCGCAGGGATCAGGCCTGACTCTGCGAACGCTGCAGTTATGTGTTTTGTAAGTGGCAGTGATCCATTGATACTTCACTTGGGTGGGCTGGGTGGAGGGGCTAAACACAGGTGCTAGCAGGTATCTGGGCTGATCCCACTAACACTGCGTTTTTGGGAACCCTAAACTACTAGGGACGCTAGTATAGATCTGATCAGATCAAAGATATTTATCCGTTCAGACACTATACTACTAAGGGAGGTGTATGGTGCATGCGTAGGTGTTAGCATTACTGGCACTAATCTAACGCTGCCTGGGGCGATGCAGACCCTAATTAACGCTAAAACCTAAGTGATGTCACCCGTCTGGTGATCAGGGGCTTAAACCTTTATTTAGGTAATATACGGCGGGTGAAAAATCTGACAACTGCACTGGGTGACACTGTGACAGGGAGTGAAGGGGTTAACTGGGGGGGGGGTGATCGGGGGGTGACAAGTGTACCTACGTACTGGTGTTAGTGTAGTGTTGGTGCAGCTTACTGTGAGATGTCCTCTTTCCTCTCTTTGGAACGAAAACAGTTCCACGAGGGGAGATGACATCACTTCCCCTGCCTGTGTTTACACTTACAGACAGGGAAGGATTTCATTCATCAGAACTGATCAGCAGGTCCAGGCCATAAATCATTGGCCTGGACCTGAAGTTTGATCGGTTCTGGAACTAATCCAATGGTCACGCAAGTGGCGGGGGCGAGCCCCATAAGAGCAATAGAGATGTTTCTGGACCTACGCTATCCACAACTTGGCCCAGAAAATGAGTTCTTTGTGGAGCTATTGGATTTTGCATGATCAAATATTTTTTTCCAGTTCTCCACACAATACTACCAACAAATTAGGGGCACATCAATGGGGGCAGCCTTGTCACCGGCCTATGCTTGCCAACATTTAGGCCTCTGGGAGGAAGAGGAGGTTTTCACCACATCGATGTACCAGGACCATGTAACACATGGTTAAGGTACATCAACGACGTGCTAGTGATATGGAAAGGTGATATAGAAAAGCTACATAAATTTATAGGTCAGCTTAATAACATTAAATGTAACATTCGTTTGACCTATACTTTTAACTAATAGTCCCGGTCTAGCCATCATAGTGCCCATGGCTCGATGGGCAAAAAACCTGGGGGACATGTTGATTCAGTCAGAATTTGTGAAAGAGCCAAGTGCAGACTGGCTGTCAACATACCCCAGAACTAATGGTATGTTTCCTTGTAATAAATGTCAGGTTTGTCCTTTTGTGGACAAAACTAACACCTTTATGGATGCCATGGGACAAAACAGTTATGAAATTAGAGAACTAATTAACTGTTCTACAACAAGAGTGATCTACATGATAACTTGCCCCTGTCCAAAAATCTACATAGGTCAAACCAAAAGACCACTGAAAGTAAGGATATGGGAACATCTAAGAGAATTTAATGAAAAATATCCTGAGAAACCCTTCACGAAACATTTCGCCTCTTGCCATGGAGGGAGTACTGAAGGCATGAAAGTTAAGGGGATCTATGCCCTAAAATTACCATCAAGAAGGGGGATTTCAACCGTATATTGCTCCAAAAGGAGCAATGCCTGGCCTTGTTGTGGGTGGCTGGGCTGGCACCTGGTCCCTTGCCCTGCTATGGGTAGCTGGCTGGCACCTAGTCCCTGCTGTGGGTCACTGTAGGTGGCTGGCTTTCACCTGGTCCCTGCTGTGGGTCATTGTGGGGAGCTGGCTGGCACCTGGTCCCTGGCCCTGCTGTGGGTGGCAGGGCTAGTACCTGGCCCTGATGTGGGTCACTGTAGGTGGCTGGGCTGGCACCTAGTCCTGCTGTGGGTGGCTGGGCTGGAACCTGGTCCTGCTGTGGGTGACTGGGCTGGCATCTGGTCCTGCTGTGGGTGGCTGAGCTGGCACCTGGTCCTTGCTGTGGGTGGCTGGGCTGGCACCTGGTCCCTGCTGTGGGTGGCTGGGATGGCACATGGTCCCTGCTGTGGGTGGCTGGGCTGGCACCTCGTCCTGCTGTGGGTGGCTGGGCTGGCACCTGGTCCCTGCTGTGGGTCACTGTGGGTAGCTGGCTGGCACCTGGTCCCTGACCCTGCTGTGTGTGGCTGGGCTGGCACCTGGCCCTATTGTGGGTCACTGTGGGTGGCTGGGCTGGCACCTAGTCCTGCTGGGGGGTTCCTGGGCTGGTATCTGGCACCTGCTGTGGGTGACTGGGCTGGCACCTGGTCCTGCTGTGGGTGACTGGGCTGGCACCTGGTCCTGCTGTAGGTGGCTGGGCTGGCACCTGGTCCCTGTTGCGGGTGGCTGGGCTGGCACCTGGACCCTACTGTGGGTGGCTGGGCTGGCACCTCATCCTGCTGTGGGTTGCTGGGCTGGCACCTGGTCCCTGCTGTGGGTCATTGTGGGTGGCTGGGCTCGCACCTGGTCCTGCTGTTTGTGGCTGGGCTGGCACCTGGTCCTGCTGTGGGTAGCCGGCTGGCAACTGGACCTGCTGTGGGTGGCTGGGCTGGCATCTGGTCCCTGCTGTGGGTGGCAGGGCTGGCACCTGGTCCCTGTTGTGGGTGGCTGGGCTGGCACCTGGTCCCTGCTGTGGGTGGCTGGGCTGGCACCTGGTCCTGCTGTGTGTGGCTGGGCTGGCACCTGGTCCTGCTGTGGGTGGCTGGGCTCGCACCTGGTCCCTGCTGTGGGTCACTGTGGGTGGCTGGGCTAGCACCTAGTCCTGCTGTGGGTGGCTGGGCTGGCACTTGGTACCTGCTGTGGGAGACTGGGCTGGCACCTGGTCTTGCTGTGGGTGACAGGGCTGGCACCTGGTCCTGCTGTGGGTGGCTGGGCTGGCACCTGGTCTTTACTGGGGGTGGCTGGGCTGGCACCTGGTCCCTGCTGTGGGTGGCTGGGCTTGCACCTGGTCCCTGCTGTGGGTGACTGGGCTGGCACCTCATCCTGCTGTGGGTGGCTGGGCTGGCACCTCATCCTGCTGTGGGTGGCTGGGCTGGCACCTGGTCCCTGCTGTGGGTCACTGTGGGTGGCTGTCTGGCACCTGGTCCCTGGCCCTGCTGTGGGTGGCTGGGCTTGCACTTGGCCCTACTATGGATCACTGTTGGTGGCTGGGCTGGCACCTAGTCCTGCTGGGGGTGGCTGGCTGGCTGGCACCTGGTACCGACTGTGGGTCACTGGGCTGGCAGCTGGTCATGCTGTGGGTGACTGGGCTGGCACCCGGTTCTGCTATGGGTGGCTTGGCTGGCACCTGGTCCCTGCTGTGGGTGGCTGGGCTGGCACCTGGTCCCTGCTGTGCTGGCACCTCGTCCTGCTGTGGGTAGCTGGGCTGACACCTGGTACCTTCTGTGGGTCATTGTGGGTGGCTGGGCTGGCACCTGGTCCCTGGTCCTGCTGTGGGTGGCTGGGTTGGCACCTGGTCCTGCTGTGGGTAGCTGGCTGGCACCTGGACCTGCTGTGGGTGGCTGGGCTGACATCTGGTCCCTGCTGTGGGTGGCTGGGCTGGCACCTGGTCCCTGTTGTGGATGGCTGGGCTGGCACCTGGTCCCTGCTGTGGGTGGCTGGGCTAGCACCTGGTCCTGCTGTGAGTGGCTGGGCTGGCACCTGGTTCTGCTGTGGGTGGCTGGGCTGGCACCTGGTCCTGTTGTGGGTGGCTGGCACCTGATCCCTGCTGTGGGTGGACTGGGCTGGCATCTGCTGTGGGTAGCTGGGCTGGTGGCAGGTCTGGCACCTGGTCCCTGCTGTGGGTAACTGGATTGGCACCTGCTGTGGGTGGCTGGGCTGGCACCTGCTGTGGGTGACTGGTTTAGCAGCTAGGCTGGCACCTGTTGTGGGTCACTGGGCTGGCAGCTGGGCTGGCACCTGCTGTGGGTGGCTGGGCTGACACCTGCTCCTGCTGTGGGTGGCTAGGCTGGCACCTGGTCCCTGCTGTGGGTGGACTGGGCTGGCATCTGCTGTGGGTGGCTGGGCTGGTGGCAGGTCTGGCACCTGGTCCCTGCTTTGGGTAACTGGACTGGCACCTGCTGTGGATGGCTGGGCTGGCACCTGCTGTGGGTGACTGGGTTGGTGGCTGGGCTGGCACCTGTTGTGGGTGACTGGGCTGGCAGCTGGGCTGGCACCTGCTGTGGGTGGCTGGGCTGACACCTGCTCCTGCTTTGGGTGGCTAGGCTGGCACCTGGTCCCTGCTGTGGGTGGACTGAGCTGGCATCTGCTGTGGGTGGCTGGGCTGGCGGCAGGTCTGGCACCTGGTCCCTGCTGTGGGTAACTGGACTGGCACCTGCTGTGGGTGGCTGGGCTGGCACCTGCTGTGGGTGACTGGGTTGGCGGCTGGGCTGGCACCTGTTGTGGATGACTGGGCTGGCGGCTGGGCTGGCACCTGCTGTGGGTGGCTGGGCTGACACCTGCTCCTGCTGTGGGTGGCTAGGCTGGCACCTGGTCCCTGCTGTGGGTGGCTGGGCTGGCACCTCCTGTGGGTGACTGGGCTGGTGGCTGGGCTGGCACCTGCTGTGGGTGGCTGGGCTGGCAGCAGGGCTGGCACTTGCTGTGGGTGGCTGGGCTGGTACCTGCTGTGGGTAACTGGTGGCTGACACCTGGTCCCTGCTGTGGGTGGCTGGCACCTGGTCCCTGCTCCTGCTGTGGGTGGCTGAACTGGCACGTGGTCCCTGGCCCTGCTGTGGGTAGCTGGCTGGCACCTGGACCTGCTGTGGGTGGCTGGGCTGACACCTGGTCCTGCTGTGGGTGGCTGGGCTGCCACCTGGTCCCTGCTGTGGGTGGACTGGGCTGCCATCTGCTGTGGGTGACTGGGCTGGTGGCAGGGCTGGCACCTGGTCCCTGCTGTGGGTAACTGGGCTGGCACCTGCTGTGGGTGGCTGGGCTGGCACCTGCTGTGAGTGACTGGGTTGGTGGCTGGGCTGGCACCTGTTGTGGGTGACTGGGCTGGTGGCTGGGCTGGCACCTGCTGTGGGTGGCTGGGTTGACACCTGCTCCTGCTGTGGGTGGCTGGGCTGGCACCTGGTCCCTGCTGTGGGAGGCTGGGTTGGCACCTGCTGTGGGTGACTGGGCTGGCGGCTGGGCTGGCACCTGCTGTGGGTGGCTGGGCTGGCACCTACTGTGTGTGGCTGGGCTGGCATCTGCTGTGGGTAACTGGGCTGGCGGCTGGGCTGGCACCTGCTGTGAGTTATTGGGCTGGCACCTGGTCCCTGCTGTGGGTGGCTGGCACCAGGTCCCTGGTCCTGCTGTGGGTGGCTGGACTGGAACCTTGTCCCTGGCCCTGCTGTGGGTAGCTGGCTGGCACCTGGTCCCTGCTGTGGGTGGACTGGGCTGGCATCTGCTGTGGGTGGCTGGGCTGGCGGCAGGTCCGGCACCTGGTCCCTGCTTTGGGTAACTGGACTGGCACCTGCTGTGGGTGGCTGGGCTGGCACCTGCTGTGGGTGACTGGGTTGGCGGCTGGGCTGGCACCTGTTGTGGGTGACTGGGCTGGCGGCTGGGCTGGCACCTGCTGTGGGTGGCTGGGCTGACACCTGCTCCTGCTGTGGGTGGCTAGGCTGGCACCTGGTCCCTGCTGTGGGTGGCTGGGCTGGCAGCAGGGCTGGCACTTGCTGTGGGTGGCTGGGCTGGTACCTGCTGTGGGTAACTGGTGGCTGGCACCTGGTCCCTGCTGTGGGTGGCTGGCACCTGGTCCCTGCTCCTGCTGTGGGTGGCTGAACTGGCACGTGGTCCCTGGCCCTGCTGTGGGTATCTGGCTGGCACCTGGACCTGCTGTGGGTGGCTGGGCTGACACCTGGTCCTGCTGTGGGTGGCTGGGCTGGCACCTGGTCCCTGCTGTGGGTGGACTGGGCTGCCATCTGCTGTGGGTGACTGGGCTGGTGGCAGGGCTGGCACCTGGTCCCTGCTGTGGGTAACTGGGCTGGCACCTGCTGTGGGTGGCTGGGCTGGCACCTGCTGTGAGTGACTGGGTTGGTGGCTGGGCTGGCACCTGTTGTGGGTGACTGGGCTGGTGACTGGGCTGGCACCTGCTGTGGGTGGCTGGGTTGACACCTGCTCCTGCTGTGGGTGGCTGGGCTGGCACCTGGTCCCTGCTATGGGAGGCTGGGTTGGCACCTGCTGTGGGTGACTGGGCTGGCGGCTGGGCTGGCACCTGCTGTGGGTGGCTGGGCTGGCACCTACTGTGGGTGGCTGGGCTGGCATCTGCTGTGGGTAACTGGGCTGGCAGCTGGGCTGGCACCTGCTGTGGGTTATTGGGCTGGCACCTGGTCCCTGCTGTGGGTGGCTGGCACCTGGTCCCTGGTCCTGCTGTGGGTGGCTGGACTGGAACCTTGTCCCTGGCCCTGCTGTGGGTAGCTGGCTGGCACCTGGACCTGCTGTGGGGGGTTGGGCTGGCACCTGGTACCTGCTGTGGGTGGACTGGGCTGGCATCTGCTGTGGTTGGCTGGGCTGGTGGCAGGGCTGGCACCTGGTCCCTGCTGTGGGTATCTGGGCTGGCACCTGCTGTGGGTAGCTGGGTTGGCACCTGGTACCTTCTGTGGGTGGCTGGGCTGGCACCTGGTCCCTGCTGTGGGTATCCTGGGCTGGCACCTGCTGTGGGTAGCTGGGTTGGCACCTGGCACCTGCTGTGGGTGGCTGGGCTGGCACCTGGTCCCTTTTATGGGGGGCTGGGCTGGCACCTGGGCCTGCTGTGGGTGGCTGGGCTGGCACCTGGTACCTGCTGTGGGTGGCTGGGCTGGCACCTGGTCCCTGCTGTGGGTATCTGGGCTGGCACCTGCTGTGGGTAGCTGGGTTGGCACCTGGCACCTGCTGTGGGTGGCTGGGCTGGCACCTGGTCCCTTTTATGGGGGGCTGGGCTGGCACCTGGGCCTGCTGTGGGTGGCTGGGCTGGCACCTGGTACCTGCTGTGGGTGGCTGGGCTGGCACCTGGTCCCTGCTGTGGGTATCTGGGCTGGCACCTGCTGTGGGTAGCTGGGTTGGCACCTGGCACCTGCTGTGGGTGGCTGGGCTGGCACCTGGTCCCTTTTATGGGGGGCTGGGCTGGCATCTGGGCCTGCTGTGGGTGGCTGGGCTGGCACCTGGTACCTGCTGTGGGTGACTGGGCTGGCGGCTAGGCTGGCACCTGCTGTGGGTGGCTGGGCTGACACCTGTTCCTGCTGTGGGTGGCTGGGCTGGCACCTGGTCCCTGCTGTGGGTGGCTGGGCTGGCACCTGCTGTGGGTGACTGGGCTGGCGGCTGGGCTGGCACCTCCTGTGGGTGGCTGGGCTGGGAGCAGGGCTGGCACCTCCTGTGGGTGGCTGGGCTGGCACCTGCTGTGGGTGGCTGGGCTGTCACCTGGTCCTGCTGTGGGTGGCTTGGCTGTCACCTGGTCCCTGCTGTGGGTGGCTGGCACCTGGTCCCTGGTCCTGCTGTGGGAGGCTGGACTGGTACCTTGTCCCTGGCCCTGCTGTGGGTAGCTGGCTGGCACCTGGACCTGCTGTGGGTGGCTGGGCTGGCACCTGGTCCCTGTTGTGGGGGGCTGGCACCTGGTCCTGCTGTGGGTGGCTGGGCTGGCACCTTGTCCCTGCTGTGGGTGGCTGGGCTGGCACCTGGTTCTGCTGTGGGTGGCTGAGCTGGCACCTAGTCTCTGCTGTAGGTGGCTGGGCTGGCACTTAATCCCTGCTGTGGGTGGCTGGGCTGGCACCTGCTGTGGGTGACTGGGCTGGTGGCTGGGCTGGCACCTGCTGTGGGTGGCTGGGCTGGCTCCTAGTACTGCTGTGGGTGGCTGGGCTGGCACCTGGTCCCTGCTGTGGGTAGTTGGGCTGGCACCTGCTGTGGGTGACTAGGCTGGTGGCTGGGCTGGCACCTGCTGTGGGTGACTAGGCTGGTGGCTGGGTTGGCACCTGGTCCTGCTGTGGGTGGCAGTGCTGAGACCTGGTCCCTGCTGTGGCTGGCTGGGCTGGCACCTGCTGTGGGTGGCTGGGCTGGAGGCAGGGCTGACACCTGCTGTGGGTGTCTGGGCTGGCGGCAGGGCTAGTACCTACTGTGGGTGGCTGGGCTAGCACCTGCTGTGGGTGACTGGGCTGGCAGCAGGTCTGGCACCTGGTCCCTGCTGTGGGTAACTGGACTGGCACCTGCTGTGGGTGGCTAGGCTGGCACCTGCTGTGGGTGACTGGGTTGGCGGCTGGGCTGGCACCTGTTGTAGGTGACTGGGCTGGCGACTGGGCTGGCACCTGCTGTGAGTGGCTAGGCTGACACCTGCTCCTGCTGTGGGTGGCTAGGCTGGCACCTAGTCCCTGCTGTGGGTGGCTGGGCTGGCACCTCCTGTGGGTGACTGGGCTGGCGGCTGGGCTGGCACCTGCTGGGGGTGGCTGGGATGGCAGCAGGGCTGGCACTTGCTCTGGGTGGCTGGGCTGGCACCTGCTGTGGGTAACTGGTGGCTGGCACCTGGTCCCTGCTGTGGGTGGCTGGCACCTGGTCCCTGGTCCTGCTGTGGGTGGCTGAACTGGCACCTGGTCCCTGGCCCTGCTGTGGGTAGCTGGCTGGCACCTGGACCTGCCGTGGGTGGCTGGGCTGACACCTGCTCCTGCTGTGGGTGGCTGGGCTGGCACCTGGTCTCTGCTGTGGGTGGACTGGGCTGGCATCTGCTCTGGGTGGCTGGGCTGATGGCAGGGCTGGCACCTGGTCCCTGCTGTGGGTAACTGGGCTGGCACCTGCTGTGGGTGGCTGGGCGGGCACCTGCTGTGGGTGGCTGGGCTGACACCTGCTCCTGCTGTGGGTGGCTGGGCTGGCACCTGGTCCCTGCTGTGAATGGCTGGGCTGGCGCCTGCTGTGGTTGACTGGGCTGGTGGCTGGGCTGGCACCTGCTGTGGGTGGCTGGGTTGGCACCTACTGTGGGTGACTGGGCTGGCATCTGCTGTGGGGAACTGGGCTGGCAGCTGGGCTGGCACCTGCTGTGGGTGATTGGGCTGGCACCTGGTCCCTGCTGTGGGTGGCTGGCACCTGGTCCCTGGTCCTGATGTGGGTGGCTGGACTGGCACCTTGTCCCTGGCCCTGTTGTGGGTAGCTGTCTGGCACCTGGACCTGCTGTGGGTGTCTGGGCTGGCACCTGGTCCCTTCTGTGGGGGGTTGGGCTGGCACCTGGGCCTGCTGTGGGTGGCTGGGCTGGCACCTGGTACCTGCTGTGGTTGGCTGGGCTGGCACAAGTTGTGGGTGACTGGGCTGGCGGCTAGGCTGGATACCTGCTGTGGGTGGCTGGGCTGACACCTGCTCCTGCTGTGGGCGGCTAGGCTGGCACCTGGTCCCTGCTGTGGGTGGCTGGGCTGGCACCTGCTGTGGGTGACTGGGCTGGCGGCTGGGCTGGCACCTGCTGTCGGTGGGTGAGCTGGCAGCAGGGCTGGCACCTACTGTGGGTGGCTGGGCTGACACCTGCTGTGGGTAACTGGGCTGGCAGCTGGGCTGGAACCTGCTGTGGGTGGCTGGGCTGGCATCTGGTCCTGCTGTGGGTGGCTTGGCTGTCACCTGGTCCCTGCTGTGGGTGGCTGGCACCTGGTCCCTGGTCCTGCTGTGGGTGGCTGGACTAGCACCTTGTCCCTGGCCCTGCTGTGGGTAGCTGGCTGGCACCTGGACCTGCTGTGGGTGGCTGGGCTGACACCTGGTCCCTGCTGTGGCTGACTGGGCTGGCACTGCTGTGGTTGGCTGGGCTGGAGGCAGGGCTGACATCTGCTGTGGGTGGCTGGGCTGGCGGCAGGGCTAGTACCTACTGTGGGTGGCTGGGCTGGCACCTGCTGTGGGTGACTGGGTTGGCACCTGGTCCTGCTTTGGGTGGCTGGGCTGGCACATGGTCCTGCTGTGGGTGGCTGGGCTGGCACCTGGCGCCTGTTGTGGCTTGCTGGTGTGTCCTCTGACTCCTCTCCTCTTCTGCTGTTCCAGGCAGGCAGAGTCTGCCGAGGCGATGGGAAGGGACTCGGAAGGAGGCGGCAGCCTATCCGGGTATGTTGTTAGCTTTGCAGCAGGTGAGCAGGCCCAGTGCGTGGAGCAACACGTAATGACGTTGCGTGGGCATGCCTCCGCACACTGGGTCTGCTCACCTGCTGCAAAGCTTCCTGGGCTAGCTTACCTGGGCCGGGCCCCCTTCCCTTCCTAAATCATGATCATGTGCGCTGCTGGGGTCCGGCCAGGTCCCAAAAAAGATGGTCGCTGCCGCCGCGGCCTGTCTAGCAGTGAGCAGCCAGTGCCTGGACCGGCCCAGACCCCCATGAATTCCAGCATGCGGCACCGGCGAGCACTGGGGATTGTGTGTTTGCTGGTCTCCACTTTATGAAAAGTTGCACTAATTTTACAATTGATTCTTTTTTGATATCTGAATTAATTAATTTATTTATGATGGACAATTATTTTTGATTTTTTTATGGACACTTTTTGAATAATTGTTATTGTTCTTTTGCGCTACTGTGATTGTGTAGACACTACATTGTTTTTCACCCTTTATTTTATTATTTGCATTTTAAGTAGCAGCACGTATATTTATATTTAGTTCAATAGCGCAGTGCTTATATGAGAATACATAGTTGAAAAAACTAATAAAAACGTAGTGCTAAAGTAAACTGGTACCCATAGCCCAAATATCTTGCGCAGTATAAAATGTGCAAAAAAATAAAAATACATTTATCATATTTGTTTATTTAAATTGAACTAAACATTTTTTAGTCCTTTGCTACTACAGTTGCAGGTCCATGCCCTTGCAGCCACATGGTGTAGAAATCCAATGCTCATTTTCCTTAAAAGTCTATTGGACTAGGTAGTCACTGGTGGTTATTTTAACCTCTATAAAAACACCAAAAGCATTTTTATAGTGTTTACTGAATGGTCGTTAACAAGTTAGTAAGTGGTCAAGGACTTTTTAATAGTTTCCCAAATGCTTGAAAAACATCAAATAGCTCTAATGTTCTAGGTATTCTGGGTTGTAAACATAGTTTTTGCATTTTACAACATGGTCTGGGGAGGTGGATGACAAATATAACAGTATGCAAGAGGGGGGAAGGTTGGCACTATGAATGAGGCGTGCATGGTGGGACCAATCATATTCACATAGGTCTAAACATTTGTATGTTTACTAAAACCAATGATCGACATGGCATAAAAAACAGTGTTGCGTACATTAGATATAATAATTATATATTAATGTATATGGTAGACAACATATGTAACAACATGGCATAAACAGATACAATTATACATCCTAATCCTCCATATACCAGGGTAAACCATTACATAATGGAAAAGAGGATAAAACCATTTAAAATTAATTGATGTAAGTTGGATGCATCAAGGTGGGAGCCAAGTGCATCCATGTACTTTAAAGAAATATGGATACCCATATGGTCTGGTTAGTATACCCATATGGGGAAAGAAGGGAAATAAACTGGAAGTGAATAGCCATGCCAAATATATACTCATATATAACCACAAATGGGACCGTGCAAAACCACATGTCGGGGGAAGATCAATTGAGCCTGGCCCGGGACCTGAGAAGGGGACGCAACTGGAGATCCGGTAAAACGCACACCGTCCCCCATAGGAAACTAGGATTTCTAAGGTATATGATCCCCTCCCTTCGGAAACTGGGCCGCAGGGCAGTATTCCAACATGATAACGACCCCAAACACACCTCCAAGACGGACTGGCCAAGCATGTCTCCAGACCTAAACCCTACTGAGCATCTGTGGGGCATCCTCAAAAGGAAGGTGGAGGAGCACAAGGTCTCTAACATCCACCAACTCTGTGATGTTGTCATGGAGGAGTGGAAGAGGACTCCAGTGGCAACCTGTGAAGCTCTGGTGAACTCCATGCCCAAGAGGGTTAAGGCAGTGCTAGAAAATAATGGTGGCCACACAAAATATTGACACTTTGGGCCCAATTTGGACATTTTCACTTAGGGGTTTACTCATTTTTGTTGCCAGTGGTTTGGACATTAATTGCTGTGTGTTGAGTTATTTTGAGGGGACGGCAAATTTACACTGTTATACAAGCTGTACATTTACTACATTACATTGTAGCAAAGTGTCACTTCTTCAGTGTCGTCACATGAAAAGATATAATAAAATATTTACAACAATGTGAGGGGTGTACTCACTTTTGTGAGATACTGTATCTGTATATAGTGTTTATGATATTTGGTCTAGATCCTTGGCACTAAGACCCCAGGTCTCAAACAGTTCCTCTTATAGACCTTACCAGTAGTCTGTTCTTCCACATCAGCCGTCTGGTAGTTGTAGTTCCCGATGATTCAGTAAGAGGGCAAATCACATCCATTTAGACTACATGTCCTAAGATGCTTTGCTCTGCCTTGTCTCTGTACCAAGGAGGTAATAGGTCAGCATCCAACTCCTCACTAGAGGGAAACGGCTCACTCACAGCAAAGCCACACAGTGTCTCCGGATTGCAGGAATATATATGTATCCAGCTCCTGGCTATACGGACATTTATGGCTAGTCTGTAAATCAGATGACATTTACAAACTGTCCTTAAATTTATGGACGGTTGGCAACCCTGGTCTGCCCTCATGTTCTCTCACAGATGCCAGACAAAAAACAAAACAAGGATGGAAGGAAAATGTAACCACTTGTCAGGCTTTTGAATTGTATACTCTATGTAAAGTAACATCGTCAATGAATATCTAACCTTACGTATCACTCAGTTCTCAGAAAATTACATTTTTACTTTCAATTACAATGCACAACAAATAAAACAAAAACATATTTTCAATGACCATCATTTTTTCAGGTATCAGGGATGTCCTTTTTAATGTATTTAATCCATGAAGAACATATCTTTTCAAATGTTGTAGGACAATTTCCACTACAATATGTTAATTTGAACAGGAGAGCAGAATTAGGTCAATCCAGCTCTGTTTGATGGGTGGAGTTGGTTGGTTCCCCTTGATAAATACAGTCTTTTGTGCTTTAAAATAAATTAATACATAATTTGTATTAATGGAAAACTTTTCCATCATTTAGAAGTATATGTAATTTAGCCTTTAACCAATAAAATTGCCTCTCTGTCAATAATTTACTTTGTTTTAGTATAAAACCTTAGGTATTCTTTTTCTTGTTATAAAGAAAAAATTACTGCGCTACTAGTGATAAAGAATAAGCTGCCGGAACCAACAATAAGACTAATTGTAAATGGAAATGTGATACAAAAGTTCAGGGCTACACCATGCAACATATATGGTGGGAGTGCGATCTGATATGCCAATTCTGGCAAAATGGTTTGTGACATTATCAAACACATTACAGATACATCAATCCCATTAACAGCAGCTTGCTGCTTATTACATATATCTAATGGCCCAATGAAAAGATACAAGCAATCACTAACTAGATTTTTACTTTCAGCAGCGAAAGCCTTAATCCCAAGACATTGGAAAACCACAAAAACACCCACAATCAAAGAATGGCCCCCTAATGTGCATGATATATCTGGCATGGACGAAATTAGGTCCATAGCACAGGAGAATACAGAGAAATTTAACAAATTGTGGAGAGTATGGGTTATGTTCAAGTACTCCGAAGAATATATATACTTGAGGGTGAACAGATACTTAGTAGTAGGGATGAGCTTTATGTTCGGGTCAAACATGAGTTCAACTCGAACATTGGCTGTTTGCCCGTTCGTAGAAAACCAAACATTATGGGCCGTTCGCGCCAAATTTGAGCACTGCGTAACGCCCCATAATGCACTGCGGGAGTGCAGTGTATTGATGTATGATGATTGGCCAAAGCATGCACCATAACCTGCATGCTTTGGCCAATCCCAGGGCCCTCAGCTAAGAGAGCCATAATTGGCCAAAGGCAGGGTGCCTTTGGCCAATCATGGCTCAGGGGGACTAAGTCCACGCCCCACACTATATAAGGCTGCCTGCTCATCGGCCCCGTGTAGTGTGTTGTTGGCGTGGACGGAGAGTGTCATTTAGATTGAGCAGGCAGGTTATTCAGTTAGCTGCAGTGTATTTAATATAAATATATATACAGACAGTCTTGTATATATATATATATATATATATATATATATATATATATATATATTTTTATATCCACTGCATACAGTTAAGCTATATCTGACTACAGGCCGTTCCTGGTTTACTTTTTCTAATATACTTCTGGCAGGCAGGTTATTTATTTAGCTGCAGTGTATTTAATATATATATATATATATATATACAATCAGTCTCGTATAAATAAACTACTCTGAGCCTCTGTTACCCAGACTCAGAGTAGTTTGCCTGCCAATGCAGCTGCCAAAGCGGCCTATTCCATCAGCTCCATGTCAACAGTCACTTATTCCCTAGCCCCACCATAATGCACGGAGGAGTCCCCCGAACTATTCGACCACAGTGTCGGGTACATGCTGCAGGAAGATGCGCAGCGATTTAAAGGCTCCAATGATGGTACCCAGGTTGAGGAAGGGAGTAACGTGAGCCTAGAGAGAGGGGGTGCCCAAGAAGGTCAAAAAATGGCAGTCATGTTCCCCCAGCTGCAGCATACTGCCAAGTTTGCTCCAGTTATGAGGAGGGAGGGGATGATGAGGTCACTGACTCTACTTGGGTGCCTGATAGAAGAGAGGAGGAGGATCTCCAACAAGGCAGGATGCTCTCCAGGGGGCAGCTTAAGGGCAGCCACCCTATTGCATCACTCCCCGCATATTTTGAAAAGTTCTTTGGTGTGGGCTTTTTTGACAAGTGTGTAGCAGATCGCACCATTGCTGTTTGCAACATATGTCTGAAGCGTATATAGCGTGGCCAAAACAGCAGCCGCTTGGGCACCACATGCTTGACCAGACATATGACGACCTCCCATGCAGTCCGTTGGCAACAGCACTTAAAAGACCCACATCAAAGAACAAAGTGGACCTCTCCTTGCTCTTCATCAGCTGGGATCTCGAACCCCACTATACCTCCAGTGCTCTCAGAAACCTGCACTGAGAGGAATGAAGGTATAGAAATAGGTGTCCCAAGTACTTGCGGCCAATCTGCTAGCGGTACACCAACATCTGATTTTAGCAGGCAAATTTCCCTACCCCAGTTGCTAAACCGTCAAAAGAAATTCGGTCCCAGCCATCCACATGCTGAGCGTCTGAATGCTAGCTTGGCCAAATTGCTAGCACTGCAACTGCTGCCTTTTCAGCTGGTAGACTCTGCCCCTTTCGTGAATTTTTGCAATGTGCGGTACTTCAGTGGCAGGTTCCCAAACGCCATTTCTTTTCACGGAAGGGCATTCCTGCTTCCTACCAGCAAGTGGAAGGCAATGTCTTGGCCTCGTTGGACAGGGCGGTCAGCAGTAAGGTGCATATTACCTCTGACTCATGGTCCAGCAGGCATGGACAGGGGCATTACCTTTCTTTCACAGCGCACTGGGTAACTCTGCTGGCAGCGGGGAAGGATGCAGGACAAGGTTCAGTATTGTTGGAGCTTGTTCCGCCACCATGCCTCCAAAATGCTAGTAGTGGTGATTCTGCCACAGCTCTCTCCTCCACCCTCTCCTCTTCTTCTTCCTCTATGGCCTCTTCCTCTGCAGATTTGTCCTCTGAACCAGCAGTGCTCTGTAGGCTTTTCAGGGGCTACGCAAGCACTGAGGCAAAAAGATGCCATGCGGGGCTTGAGTTGGTCTGCTTAGGGGACAGGAGCCACACTGCTGCTGAGATTCTGGCAGCTCTGCAGGGGCAGGCTCAGAGGTGGTTGACGCCACACCAGCTTCAGCCAGGAATGGTTGTATGCGACAATGGCATCAACCTCCTCTCCGCCCTCCAATAGGGACACTTGACCCATGTTCCCTATTTGGCTCACATGCTGAATTTGGTGGTGCAGCGGTTCTTGAGCAGGTTCCCGGGCTTACAGGATCTCCTGAGGCAGGCCAGGAAAGTCTGTGGTCATTTCTGCCGGTCATATAATGCCAGTGCTCGGCTGGCTGACATTCAAAGAGAATGCAACCTGCCCAAGAACTGCCTTATTTGTGACATGCCACCAGGTTGGCAATGCTGCAGCGGCTGCACATGCAGCAGAGGGCCATCAATGAGTATGGCACTAGGACAAGTCAGGGGAAATTGGCTTTTTTTCGCCATGTCAGTGGCTAGTGATCAAGGATGCATGCACTGTCCTATCACCATTTGAGGAGGCCACAAGGATGATGAGCATTGACAGTGCATGCATCAGTGATACTGTCCCTCTTGTCTTCCTGTTGGAGCACACGCTTCGTGGAACAATGGACAGGGCACTTGAGGCAGAACAGCGGGAGATAGTATTCCTGCGGGCCCGCCGATCACACAGGAAGAAGAAGAGGAGGAGGATTGTGTCAGCATGGAGGTGGAAGATAACACTCAGCATCAGCAGCAGTCTTCAAGGGATCGTTTTCAGTCCCCATTTTTTAACCCATTTTTAGGTGATGTGCTGGTTGTGAAACAAGAAGCAGAACGTTTCACGACAGACAGTGCCCAAAGGCTCATTGGGCAGATCATAGCCTGGAATGGCGAAATTGATGCCATGCGGAATCGCTTGGACATCATGCAGCAGGAAATGAAGAACATGATAGATGTTTTGGGTAGAATATAAACCACCGCCTGTGGAAGGGAATTCCACATCCTTGCCGCTCTTACAGTAAAGAACCCTCTACATAGTTTAATTTTAAACTTCTTTTCTTCTAATTGTAATGAGTGGCCCCGAGTCTTATTAAACTCTCTTCTGCGAAAAAGTTTTATCCCTATTGTGGGGTCACCAGTACAGTATTTGTAAATTGAAATCATATCCCCTCTCAAGCGTCTCTTCTCCAGAGAGAATAAGTTCAGCGCTCGCAACCTTTCCTCATAACTAAGATCCTCCAGACCCATTATTAGCTTTGTTGCCCTTCTTTGTACTCGCTCCATTTCCAGCACATCCTTCCTAAGGACTGGTGCCCAGAACTGGACAGCATACTCCAGGTGCGGCCGGACCAGAGTCTTGTAGAGTGGGAGAATTATCGTTTTATCTCTGTAGTTGATCCCCCTTTTAATGCATGCCAATATTCTGTTTGCTTTATTAGCAGCAGCTTGGCATTGCATGCCATTGCTGAGCCTATCATCTACTAGGACCCCCAGGTCCTTTTCCATCCTAGATTCCCCCAGAGGTTCTCCCCCCAGTGTATAGATTGCATTCATATTTTTGCCACCCAAATGCATTATTTTACATTTTTCTACATTGAACCTCATTTGCCATGTAGTCGCCCACCCCATTAATTTGTTCAGGTCTTTTTGCAAGGTTTCCACATCCTGCAGAGAAGTTATTGCCCTGCTTAGCTTAGTATCGTCTGCAAATACAGAGATTGAACTGTTAATCCCATCCTCCAGGTCGTTTATAAACAAATTAAATAGGATTGGTACCAGCACAGAACCCTGGGGAACCCCACTACCCACCCCTGACCATTCTGAGTATTCCCCATTTATCACCACCCTCTGAACACGCCCTTGTAGCCAGTTTTCAATCCATGTACTCACCCTATGGTCCATGCCAACGGACCTTATTTTGTACAGTAAACGTTTATGGGGAACTGTGTCAAATGCTTTTGCAAAATCCAGATACACCACGTCTACGGGCCTTCCTTTATCTAGATGGCAACTCACCTCCTCATAGAAGGTTAATAGATTGGTTTGGCAAGAACGATTCTTCATGAATCCATGCGGACTACTGCTAATGATATCGTTCTTATTACTAAAATCTTGTATATAGTCCCTTATCATCCCCTCCAAGAGTTTACATACTATTGATGTTAGGCTAACTGGTCTGTAATTCCCAGGGATGTTTTTTTGGGCCCTTTTTAAATATTGGTGCTACATTGGTTTTTCTCCAATCAGCTGGTACCATTCCAGTCAATAGACTGTCTGTAAAAATTAGGAAACACGGTCTGGCAATCACCTGACTGAGTTCCCTAAGTACCCTCGGATGCAAGCCATCTGGTCCCGGTGATTTATTAATGTTAAGTTTCTCAAGTCTAATTTTAAGTCTGTCCTCTGTTAACCATGGAGGTGCTTCCTGTGTTGTATCATGAGGATAAGCACTGCAGTTTTGGTTACTGAAGCCCCCCGATTCACTCGTGAAGACTGAGGATAAGAATAAATTCAATACCTTTGCCATCTCCCCATCCTTTGTAACCAGATGTCCTTCCTCATTCTTTATGGGGCCAATATGGTCTGTCCTCCCTTTTTTACTGTTTACATACTTAAAGAATTTCTTGGGATTTTTTTTGCTCTCCTCCACTATGTGTCTTTCATGCTCTATCTTAGCCATCCTAATTGCACCCTTACATTTCTTATTGCATTCTTTATAAAGTCTGAATGCTGAGGATGATCCCTCAACCTTGTATTTTTTGAAGGCCTTCTCCTTTGCTTTTATATGCATTTTTACATTGGAGTTAAGCCATCCAGGATTTTTGTTCGCTCTTTTAAATTTATTACCCAATGGGATACATTGGCTAATGCCCTTATTTAAGATGCAAACCCATCTCTCCTCCGTACTCTTTGTTCCTAATATTTTATCCCAATTTATGCCTTTTAGCAAGGTTTGTAGTTTAGGGAAGTTGGCTCTTTTGAAATTCAGTGTCTTTGTGTTCCCTTCATGTTTATTATTTGTGTGATTTATACTGAAACTAATTGACCTGTGATCGCTGTTACCTAAATTGCCCCGTATTTCCACATCTGTGATCAGGTCTGTATTGTTGGTAATCAGTAGATCCAGTAATGTTTTATTTCTAGTTGGTGCGTCTACCATCTGACCCATAAAATTGTCCTGCAAGACATTAAGGAACTGCTGTACAGTGCTGTAAAGGCAGCAAGAACTTCATTTCTGTTTCTGCCACAGCCCATATATACTCCATTTTTACATTTAGCGCTATGCTTTCCTTAATCGCCAGGAAAAAACATCACGTTAAAATGTTCATTTAGTTTGGGACATCCCTATTATTACCTTGCCTGGTATATAATCCTGTTATAATATCAAATCAATATTTTTTCTGTTGTTTTGGCCTTGAAATTATGTTTTAACTTTTTTCCATTATAACGTAACTTCCTTTGTAGCATGTTGATGGGCCAGTTAGTTACCTTCTTTAATGGCACCGATGAGCATTGTTGCTGCTCTTTAGCGATCTATAAAAAAAAACAGCCCAGATCACCCAAGCAGGAAACATCTGTATATCATAGGTGGTACAGCTGTTTCCATTATCAGGTGTTCCCTGTTAATGATAATAGAACCCCCTCCTTGGTGTTATTAGAGAACCTAAAACTTTTTTTTCAGTTTATTCCAAAACAAACAGTCATTTTCATACACCTTAAGTGAGACTGTCCCACTAATGTGTTTGATTTTTATTTGAATACATAATGCTTGTAGCTTTATGTATTGAGTAAAGAGAAAAAATACATGAAACTAGAGGTATTTTTTGTGGTAAGGGCATACATATTATACAATGCATTGGTAACATTTACATTTGTTTAGTACCTGTCAAACGGATCACAATACCCATCCATGATTTCATCTTTCTTTCTCCCGAAAGTGCTAAGGCATCTTTGTCAGACTTTGTCACTAACTTTAAAAACACAGGTAAAAGCAAAGAAAAATCAAATATTTTAAATGCTTACTTGCAGCAGCTTTCCTTTTCACAAATTATTTTTATTGACTTGCAATGTGCCTCTTGCTATGGAATATAGAATAGAGTGTAATATCAGTGAGAGCTGAGAGACAATGACCATGGCCAGGAGCAGCCTCAGGGCTTTTGAATGTCTAGGGCGGCTTTCACAGGTAAATTACCTGCCTAAAATATGTTGAATGCTGTATTACTAGATCAATAAATGATCTTTGTATTGAGTTATTATATTTGATGGCACCAGGAATCATGGGACCACATGACAAAACTTTGATGGGACCCCCCAAGTGACCTCCCTACTGTCACCGATCTTTACATAAGATATGCCTAAATCAAGTACAGGTAGCCTAGCAGCAATAATGAGCATCACAATGTTTTATATTATGTTTTAGTTGTTGACTCATGCACACAATTACTCTATAACCCTAAACCAAACTTCTTTAAACTGTTTTAGTTATTTTTTCCAGAACTACAAACAGATGCCAGTTTTTAGCTGAGAAAATCTGGGATATTTTACAGCCTGGGGAAGGCTGCATTAAGCAGACAGGGTTAATTTCAATGTTAACCAGGATGACCAACACAATAAATCTACAATACAAGGACAGCTAAACTAATTCTACTTACTGTGCACCATGCAAAGGGAATCTATGATTTAAGGTTCTGAAGATTTCTCCTGTGTCCCCTTCCACCCTCAAACCCCATAGCAGTTGTGTATCTGCAGTGCATCCCTCTTCCACTATTCACCTTCACACCTCTTGTTCACCACACAACTCTGTAACTCCTTTACTCTTGGCTACCATTCACCTCTGCCTTTGTCCACTGTTTACCTCTGTACCCCTCCTCAACCACTCACTTCTACACCTCTCATTTTCCTTTTACCTCTGCACCCCTTTTCCACCGCTGTACCCCATTGCGCCACTACTAAACTCTGCACACACCATTATATCACTGCATTTCATTTACACCATTGTACCCCTATTACAAAACTGCTAACATCAGCACCCCACCCCCTTTACAAGACTGTAACCCATTCCACAACCACCTAACTGCACCCACTGCTCACCTCTGCATTCCTTTTCACTACTGTCCTTTATTCCACAGACCACTGTTTACCTCTGCACCCCCATTACACCACGTCCCTCTTATATCACCAGACCAATGATAACCTTTGCACTCCCACTGCTTAGCTCTGCCCTCCTCCCGTTACACCAGTGCGCCCTTACTCCACCAGAGCACTGCTAACCTCTGCACTCAACTGCTCACTGCTGCGTCCCCTTTACACCATTGCTCCCTGTGCCAGACCACTGCTAACCTTGGCACCCCCACTGCTCACCTCTGCAACCCCTTTACAGCACTGATAACATTTGCACCCCCACAGCTCACCTCTGCATCCCCTTCTTGCCAGTGCACCCTTATTCCATCAAACCCCTGCTAACCTCTGCACTCCCACTGCTGACCTCTGCCTTCCTCCCCCTACACCAGTGCACACTTACTCAACCAGAGCACTGCTAACCTCTGCACTATACTGCTCACCTCTGCACCCCCTTTACACCACTGCTGTTTTATTGTGCCAGACCACTGCTAACCTCTGCACCCCCACTGTTGACCTCTGCAACCCCTTTACAGCACTAATAACCTTTGCACCCCCACAGCTCACCTATGTATCCCCTTCACACTACTGCACCCTTATTCCATCAGATCACTGTTCACCTCTTCACCCCCTTTATACCAGTGCACACTTATTCTACCAGACCACTGCTAACCTCTGCACCTCCACTGCTCATCTCGGTATCCCATATACACCACTAAACCCTTCTTTAATCAGACTACTGCTAATCGTTGTAGCTCCTGTACCACAGTGCACCCTTATTTCAATAGGACAACAATATTAAGTCTGGCACCAGGGAACTGGGACATGCATTTCTCATGGAACAGTGTATGGTATCTTACGGAAGACCAAGGAGCAGCTGTGTGGATTGACACATCAGGAATGGTGTGAAACAAAATACAAGCATTCAAAATTAACCACAACTAGAAGCGCTAATCAGAAACATCCCGTATGGACAAATTCTTGGATGAAGTCAGTAGAGTAAAATTATATGTCAATTTACTGGAAGCATATAGTAGAGTTGATAATGAACAACAGTTAAAATCTCCTCGCATGAATGGAGCGGCTATGCAACTAGATCGCCACTGTAACAGTACCAGTACCCACAGGGGCAGTTGATCTAACAGTTAACCAAATAAAGATTTGCTGTCACGTGCGGGTACCTTGAAAAAGAAAAGAGATGCGTCATTAACAGGCAGACGGAGAGAAGACAGAAGATAACTACACAGGATGATAGATCGTGCCATTGCAGATGATGGGGATGTCTGGATGCATCGCTGCCTGTCTCTAACGATGTCGGCTCCGCCGTCTGGTTGCATGATGTTTTGCTCCCACCTCATTTCCCTGCCTCTTCTGCCACTTGTTCTGGGTCAAGCTTACTTTTTTGTTTCCCTCCTACAGATCTGCCTTTGGCCAGCTTCACTTCGGGCCCTCCTTCGGATCTCGTCATAGCTCCGCCTGCAGATCTGTTTGATGGACAGGGCGATGGCACAGATAGGCCTGGAAGAAAAAAAGCAAGGACTCTTAAGAGGCCACACCGGTTCAAAACCCTAGTCGGTCGAGTGACTGGGGATAAAGGAAAAAAGAAGAAAAGTAATCCTAATAGTAACAAGAAATCTAAAAATGATTCGTACACTCTGGATTTTGCTAAAAAAGGTACCGATTCCTCTTCTAAGCTACAATCATCTTTAGAAGGACATAATTGTATTCAATCTGAGTTTAATCTGTTTTCAGATACTGGAAATGACCCTATTGAGGTGGATGGGATGGCATTACGCTCTTTGATACCTGAGACTAATAATGCATCCATCCTGGTTGCTATGGCTACCAAGGGTGAGTCTGAAGATTTGTCTCAATTTAAAGCCTTTTTTTCTTCCTTTCAAGAATTGATGTCAAAATTTTCATCTGTTACTAATGTTCAAAAACAAGACCATTTAGACCCAAGCGTTGCCCCGGTATGGCTTGCTCCTCTGGATGGGGGTTTGCATAGGTCTTCTGTTGCTGCGGCGAATGCTCGTAATGAGCCACCTCTTGCTTCAAGTTCTTCATTGATTCCTGACTCGTGTTTAAAAGAGGTTTTTAAATACACAAATTGTTCTATATCTGAGCCTTTTTTTTTCTTTGGGCGTTTTGGCATTCCCAGTGTTAGGTATTTCAATCCAGCCCTATTGAGTTTAGCCTAAGCCCAATCCAGTCCTTAGTATCGTTCTCACAGGGCGGGTCAGCCTCTAAATGCTTAATGCTTTTTCTTTGGGAAATCCTGCAGACCAGTTGGATCTGTGTTATTGAAGACACCACAGGGACATGACCAGGGGAGGAAAGCATGTGTATCAAACTACAGGAGTAATAGCCAAACAGCCCAAACAGCCTAAACTGTCTAGACCTAATAGCCTTCATCGTTATATGGCGTCCGTTCCATCCGCATCTACCTCTACCACAACCCCCGCTTTCCCCTCCACTTCTAACACTGCAAAAACAAAAATTAAAGTTACTCCTTCCTCAGCAGTAGCTCGCAATACTCGGAATGCTAAATCTGCAGGACCTTTAGTAGATATGGATGATATGGAGCACCATCAGGATAATGAGAACACCCTTGGAAACCCATTTGACAACAGGGGGGCAACAGCTGCCAGTTCAAGAGGGGTCGAGCAGGGCACGGAGTGGGGGGGGGGAGGGCAACCCAGGACTCATGGTAGTCCTGGAAACAGGAACTAACAGTGGAGACAGAAGTGATACCTTTACCCCTACCCCTAGTGCGGTACTGGCTGACAACTCAGTGAGTATGGGCAGACCTGAGAATCTGCCACCTAGGCTACCAGGGGGGCAACAGCTGCCAGTTCAAGAGGGGTCGAGCAGGGCACGGAGTGGGGGGGAGAGGGCAACCCAGGACTCATGGTAGTCCTGGAAACAGGAACTAACAGTGGAGACAGAGGTGATACCTTTACCCCTACCCCTACTGCGTTACTGGCTGAAAACTCAGTGAGTATGGGCAGACCTGAGAATCTGCCACCTAGGCTACCAAACCGCTCTACTGGCTATAATGCCCTTTCTACTACCTTGACGGTAGTAACGGAGATACCTGAACACACAGCTTCTGATGCCCAACTAAGTGTATCAGTACCCCTAAAGGAGACCGGGAGTATAGTCAACTCACTACTAGGAACATCGGATCCTTTAAACTCAGCTCAAGTCCTAGTCATTCACGGACAGAAGATTTTGAGTTAAGGGCAATATTGCTTTCACTTCCTACTAAACAAGATCTAGCATTATTACCGAGCCGAGGAGATTTGGAAGCTGTGGCATTACGTCTAGAAAGTGCTCTATGGAAAGAGATTACAGAGGTGCGGGAACAGCTGGATATTGTTGAGACTAGGGTCTCCAACCTTGAATCCGCAGTAGACAACGTGAATATGTGTATGGATGAAATGGTATTATCAAATTCTGCAGCTCAGCAAAAGTTCAGTTCAATTCTTTTAGACGATTTGGAAAACCATAGCCGCAGGAATAATATCCGCTTCAGAGGTATTCCCGAAAATGTTGAAGACGCAGAACTGAGACCCACAATACAGTCTATCTGTAATAAAATCTTGGGCAAACCCCCATTAGCTGAACTTATAATAGATAGAGTATATAGAGTCATCATGGGTTGGGTCCACGAGATGTTCTTTGCCGTATCCATCCGTATCCAAACTGTCTAGACCTAATAGCCTTCATCGTTATATGGCCTCCGTTCCATCCGCATCTACCTCTACCTCAACCCCCGCTTTCCCCTGCACTTCTAACACTGCAAAAACAAAAATTAAAGTTACTCTTTCCTCAGCAATAGCTTGCAATACTCGGAATGCTAAATCTGCAGGACCTTTAGTTTATACTAATATACTATACTAATACACTTGGATATAGATCTTAACATAGTGGCTACAAGGACCCTGTCCTGGAGACTTAATTACACATTGTTAAAGGACCCTACCACCATGACTGAGGTTCTTCAGGGTTTAGGAGAATATTTTAGCCAGAATGATCAACCTAATACATCTCCGACAGTACTGTGGGAGGCACATAAATGCTTTATAAGAGGAATTTTTCTTAAACATGGAGCGAGGATAAAAAAGGCGGTTGGAAACTGCAACGCTACTTTCGAAGATTAGTAAACTTGAGTCCATCCATAAAAAAACACTTGCTAAGCAGACACAGAGAGAATTACTCTCCCTACGCCAGCAGTATAATCAAATTGCAAATTCAGAAGCAAGGGAGAAATAGAGCCGATATAAACAGTCTATTTATGAGTATGGGAATAAACCGGGTGTCTTTTTAGCTAGGGTACTGAAAGGGTCACAAACAAAACCACATATTACTCAAATTATGGCTGAGTCTGGTACTAAGCCGTCAGACCCAGTGGCTATAGCCCAGGAATTTCAAAATTTTTATTGGAAGCTTTATAATCTTCAAAACACCCAAACCCAGCAAAGCCCCACCCAGGCAGACTTAATATCTTCCTTTTTGACATCATCGGGTATGCCCTCACTTCTGTTAGAGGTGATTGCAGGGATGGAAGCCCCAATAACAAATAAAGAACTGGCCTCGGTAATAGAATCCTCTAAATCAGGGAAGGCCCCCGGCCCAGATGGGCTAAATCTTACGTATTATAAAAATTTTCAGGACATCCTCTCTTCTTATTTCCTATGTGCCTATAACTCCATTTCAGTTAATAGTAAGCTAACAGAGGATGCCTAGAGGGCCCACATTATTGTGATCCTCAAGCAGGATAAAGATCATACACTGCAAAAACAAAAATTAAAGTTACTCTTTCCTCAGCAATAGCTTGCAATACTCGGAATGCTAAATCTGCAGGACCTTTAGTTTATACTAATATACTATACTAATACACTTGGATATAGATCTTAACATAGTGGCTACAAGGACCCTGTCCTGGAGACTTAATTACACATTGTTAAAGGACCCTACCACCATGACTGAGGTTCTTCAGGGTTTAGGAGAATATTTTAGCCAGAATGATCAACCTAATACATCTCCGACAGTACTGTGGGAGGCACATAAATGCTTTATAAGAGGAATTTTTCTTAAACATGGAGCGAGGATAAAAAAGGCGGTTGGAAACTGCAACGCTACTTTCGAAGATTAGTAAACTTGAGTCCATCCATAAAAAAACACTTGCTAAGCAGACACAGAGAGAATTACTCTCCCTACGCCAGCAGTATAATCAAATTGCAAATTCAGAAGCAAGGGAGAAATAGAGCCGATATAAACAGTCTATTTATGAGTATGGGAATAAACCGGGTGTCTTTTTAGCTAGGGTACTGAAAGGGTCACAAACAAAACCACATATTACTCAAATTATGGCTGAGTCTGGTACTAAGCCGTCAGACCCAGTGGCTATAGCCCAGGAATTTCAAAATTTTTATTGGAAGCTTTATAATCTTCAAAACACCCAAACCCAGCAAAGCCCCACCCAGGCAGACTTAATATCTTCCTTTTTGACATCATCGGGTATGCCCTCACTTCTGTTAGAGGTGATTGCAGGGATGGAAGCCCCTATAACAAATAAAGAACTGGCCTCGGTAATAGAATCCTCTAAATCAGGGAAGGCCCCCGGCCCAGATGGGCTAAATCTTACGTATTATAAAAATTTTCAGGACATCCTCTCTTCTTATTTCCTATGTGCCTATAACTCCATTTCAGTTAATAGTAAGCTAACAGAGGATGCCTAGAGGGCCCACATTATTGTGATCCTCAAGCAGGATAAAGATCATAATCAATGCGGGAATTATTGGCCTATAGCACTTTTAAATGTTGATGTAAAATTATTCTCAAAAATCCTAGTGAATAGGTTACATGCACATTTTCGCTACCTTATCCACGCAGACCAGGCAGCCTTTATTCCTCAGAGAGAGGCCAGGGATAATACTATAAGGGCGATAGATTTGATTCACATTGCACACTCGAAGAACCGACCCTTCCTGCTTTTATCTACAGATGCTGAAAAGGCATTCGACCGCGTGGATTGGCAATTTCTACAATCCACTCTTAGACATATTGGCCTGGGGGAACGAATGCAGTATTGGATTCAGGCATTATACACTGGCCCTACTGCGGCCATGTTGGTTAATGGGGCACGATCAGAGTATTTCTCAATGTCTAATGGGACGAGACAGGGTTGTCCTCTTTCTCCTTTAATGTTTGTGCTAAATTTAGCACCCTTCCTTTGCAAAGTTAGATCAGACCCTTTGATCACTGGACTTCTGGTCTCAAACATGGAGCATAAAATAGCCGCATATGCGGATGATCTTCTATTTTTTCTTATTAATCCGGAGGTATCATTACCACTTCTACTTCAATGTTTAGCTCAGTATGAGGATCTTTCCAATTTTTCTATAAATGATGCTAAATGTGAAGCGATGAGTATCCTCCTTTCTAAGGAGTGTATCGCTAATCTACAAGGTGTCTACCAGTTCAAATGGGTCCAATCCTTTTTGAAATATGTGGGGGTTAAATTAACCCCGGATACGACCTTACTCTATGGGACAAACTTCAGCCCATTATTATTGAAAATGCAATCACACTTTCAACTATGGCAGACCCTTGCCCTCACGTGGTCTGGGAGGTGCAATGCATTTAAGATTTAAGATAACACTGCTCCCTCAGATTTTATATTTATTGCAAGCGATACCTATTAAATTACCTCAAGCCTTTTTTCTCTCGTGCCGGACATTGCTAACTAAATTTCTCTGGAGCAGTAAAGTCTCTAGAATTCGTTACTCATTGTTGGTTTAGCCTAAATCACGGGGGGGGTATTGGTCTGCCTGACTTGATCTCATAACACTGAGCCTTACACCTGTCCAGAGTGGTGTCATGGTGCACTCCCTCGCAGACCAAATTGTGGGTGCAAGTGAAACAACATGCCTCACCAATCGCTCTGTCTGCACTCCCATGGGTTGCTCATAAATATTATCGGGGATTAAAGAGGCATCCTTCAATTGGGGCTACCATCGCAGTTCTTATTAACATACTCTCATCAAAAGACCTTTCTCCCTATCCATCCCCATTAACTCCGGTGATTCAGAATCCACGCCTGGGCATGACAATAATCAGCTTCGGGGGTTGATAGGACTAGGTATATCTAGATGCATGCACTTTGTTACCCAGCAGGGCTGGATGTCTTTGCAAGTTCTTTCTACTCTTTCACAGCCTCCCCTGAGCACTTGGTCTGCTTTTCAACTGTCACATTCAAGGTCTATACAAGAAGCGGAATTGTATGTTAGGCCACTGACACCTTTTGAGCGCCTATGTGCGGCGGGGGAACATGTACCACATATGTTGTCTCTTCTGTATAAACAGATTATTGAGCCTCCATAAGGTCAAATTCCTTCGTATATACGCCGCTGGGAAAAGGACAGATTGTATTTAGGTGTTTGATGTTCAATATTTGGTTGAAGGCTAAATACATACCTGGTGTGGAGAATCGCATTGCAGACGGTTTGTCCTGTTCACAGATTCCAGAATTTCGGAGGTTGGCACCAGCGGATCTAGTCGGATTGGATTGTCCTCCACACTTATGCGAACTAGTGTGATCCCAGTCATTGCGGCAATAAAACATTCCGTAGCTCCTTCCACATGGGCGTCTTACTGTGCTGCGTGAAAATCAGGGCTCTTTTTCAGCTGGAACTTGCTGGAACTCAGTTCCACCACCTCTGGCTCAGGCCTTCTGCTCTCTGCTCACCGCCATTACTAGTAGACACAGAAGTCCGGATTCTTTTTTTACAAGTGACAGCTTGTCTCCCAAAGGCTCCCACAGATCTGATCTCCTGAGCAGCTCCCACTGAGTGCAGGATGGGGAAAAGGGAGATGCAGGTGTTCAGGCTGCAGTGCGGATGCCAACACCCCCACTGGATGATCTCCCTGCAAGTGAGAAATATGAGCGAACTACAGTGTGAGGGAAGGTACTAGAACCAGCTGAGTGCTTCGGCTTAACACAGCAGCAAAAATTTGACATGTTGAAGATGGCGGACCTTTTAAGGAGGGGAGAGATTAAGGCGAGGGGAGGATTGCATGCAGAGATCAGAGCTGAAGAGGGGTGAAAGTGAGCTGTGGAGGGGGGATGTAGAGGTAAGCAGCTGTGGAAGAAGGCTGAGCTCTGCATTCTGTAGGTAGTGTACAACCGAACCCTGCACTCTGTGTGTAACCTCCCTAACTCTGCCCTCTGTACGTATTGCACTCCTGGTATTTAATGATCTTTAAGACCCTCCCATTGTGAAATTTGATGGAGGGTGTGTGTGGGGGAGAAGGGGATTTCAGGGGTCATGGTTGAGTTCCTGCACCTATTTTAAAAAAAAAAAAAATTTCTGGTGGAAATGATGGCGTTCTTTTTTGGTCTCTTCCAATCAAATTCATGCTTTGTTCTCTGAGAGCTTGATGTTGTCCTTTTTGAATTCTTTGATGACGGCTTCATACTCTTATGCCCCATACACACGGTCGGACATTGATCGGACATTCCGACAACAAAATCCATGGATTTTTTCCGACGGATGTTGGCTCAAACTTGTCTTGCATACACACGGTCACACAAAGTTGTCAGAAAATCCGACCGTTCTGAACGTGGTGATGTAAAACATGTACGTCGGGTCTATAAACGGAGCAGTAGCCAATAGCTTTCGTCTCTTAATTTATTCTGAGCATGCGTGGCACTTTGTGCGTCGGATTTGTGTACACACTATCGGAATTTCCGACAACGGATTTTGTTGTCAGAAAATTTTATAGCCTGCTCTCAAACTTTGTGTGTCGGAAATTCCGATGGAAAATGTGTGATGGAGCCCACACACAGTCGGATTTTCCGACAACAAGATCCTATCACACATTTTCCGTCGGAAAATCCGACCATGTGTACAGGGCATTACTCGTACATAGTCAAGACGTTGGCCAGGATATCCTTTTTTATGCTCATGAATGGAGCTGCTTCTTGCATACAATTTTTTGCAGTCAAATGTGCTTTGAAAGGATATCGTAAAAAACATATGGGTACTGATTCCATATTGCCAGGCTCCATAAATAAGCCTGGCTTATGGGATGTTGTTTTCTTGAGTTTATGTAATAGCTCGAGCTTATATATAGCTGAGCTATTTTTAGAATAATATATACATTATGTCAAAAGAAGATATAAGTAGAACTTGATATATTTGAGTGAATTAATTATATGATGTAAAGATGTTAATAATAATTTTGAAAAATATATTATACCTATAATAAAGGGCCAAGGCCTATTACACCATAGGTTCTGCAGTAATATGTTTTATTAGTAGTAAAAATGTTCTGTCTATGATCCCATAAAGGTGAAAGAAAGGTAAAAATGTCCCAACCCCCATCACCTATGGAACCATGACAGACATTTAAATAAGTGATTTAATTAAAGTTTAAGAAAAAAAATGTAAATACTTACATTGATTGGCAGTTGATCTGACAGTTAACTAATTAACCACTTTAACCGACAATTGCGCAGTCGTGCGCCACTGTACACAAACAAAATTGACGTCCTTTTTTTCCCACAAATAGAGCTTTCTTTTGGTTGTATTTGATCATCTCTGCAGTTTTTATTTTTTGCTCTATAAACAAAAAAAGAGCGACAATTTTGAAAAACACAATATTTGTAATTTTTGCTATAATAAATATCCCCAATTTTTTTTTTTTAAATTAATTTTTTCCTCAGTTTAGGCTGATATGTATTCTTCCACATATTTTTGGTAATAAAAATCGCAATAAGAGTATATTGATTGGTTTGCGCAAAAGTTATAGCGTTTACAAAATAAGGGATAGATTTATGGCATTTTTATATATATATTTTTTTTTATTACTAGTAATGGTGGCAATCTGGGATTTTTATCGGGACTGCGACATTATGGCAGACACATCGGACACTTTTGACACATTTTTGGGACGAATGACAATTATGCAGCAATCAGTGCTATAAAAATGCACTGATTACTGTGTAAATGTCACTGGTAGGGAAGGGGTTAACACTAGGGGGCGATCAATGGGTTGCCTGTGTTCCCTAGTGTGTGTTCTAATTGTGGGGGGAGGGGACTGACTATAGGAGATGACAGATCGTGGTTCCTAGCTATTAGGAACTAACGATCTGCCTCTCCTCTCCTTACAGAACAGGGATGTGTGTGTTTACACACACATCCCTGTTCTGCCTCTCATGCCCGCGATCGTGCGCGGCCGGCGGTTATCATGACCGTCAGCCACGAGCATCGGCACCCCCACAGAGCAGATACATGCCCAAGAAGCTATGGGCAACTGCAGTTAAAGCGGTTGTATAATAAATAAATAATAGTGTAGCACTTCCTATATGAAAAACGAATTCATACATTAATTAATTAAATACATAATTCATATATTGAAAATCCATATAAAATAAAATCCTCCCTATGCTTCAAATTAAGCTGAAACTCCTCAAATAACAAACATATACAGATCATAAAATAAAATAAAAAAAGTGACTCTGTGCTACCAGTTAATAATTAACTGTTATTGCAACAATAAATAAACTTCAAATGTCATCAACAGAAATGTGTTTTTGTGCAAGAAAAGTATTTTTTTTAAATGTCTTAGTGCTCCAATTGTGCTTTAACCACTTGCCTACCAGGCACTAACATCCCCTTCCTGCCCAAGCCATTTTTCAGCTTTCAGTACTGTCGCACTTTAAATGACAATTGCGCGGTCATGCTACACTGTACCCAAACAATTTTTTTATCATTTTCTTCACACAAATAAAGCTTTTTTTTGGTGGTATTTAACCACTTGCCGACCGCCGCACGACGATGTACGTCGACAGAGCGGCACGGGCAGGCAAAAGGGCTTACCTGTACGTCCCTGCCTGCCCGCGGGTGGGGGGTCCGATCGGACCCCCCCCGGTGCCTGCGGCGGTCGGCAAATGTCCCCCCAGCGATCGGTGGTGAGGGGGAGGCCATCCATTCGTGGCCCCCCCCTCGCGATCTCTCCCAGCCAATGGGATCATTTCCCTGCCTCTGTATTGTACACAGAGGCAGAGGAAATGATGTCATCTCTCCTCGGCTCGGTATTTTCCGTTCCGGGCCGAGGAGAGAAGACTGAACTGTGAGTGCACAACACAAACACACACAGTAGAACATGCCAGGCACACATTACACCCCGATCCCCCCCCCGATCGCCCCCCGATCCCCCCCGATCACCCCCCCCCCTGTCACAAACTGACACCAAGCAGGTTTTTTTTTTTTTTTTTTCTGATGACTGCATAGTGTCAGTTTGTGACAGTTAGTGTGTTAGGGCAGTGAGTGTTAGGCCCCCTTTAGGTCTAGGATACCCCCCTAACCCCCCTAATAAAGTTTTAACCCCTTGATCACCCCCCGTCACCAGTGTTGCTAAGCGATCATTTTTCTGATCGCTGTATTAGTGTCGCTGGTGACGCTAGTTAGGGACGTAAATATTTAGGTTCGCCGTCAGCGTTTTATAGCGTTGGGGACCCCCATATACTATCTAATAAATGTTTTTACCCCTTGATTGCCCCCTAGTTAACCCTTTCACCACTGATCACCGTATAACCGTTACGGGTGACGCTGGTTAGTTCGTTTATTTTTTATAGTGTCAGGGCACCCGCCGTTTATTACCGAATAAAGGTTTAGCCCCCTGATCGCCCGGCGGTGATATGCGTCGCCCCAGGCAGCGTCAGATTAGCGCCAGTACCGCTGACACCCACGCACGCAGCATACGCCTCCCTTAGTGGTATAGTATCTGATCGGATCAATATCTGATCCGATCAGATCTATACTAGCGTCCCCAGCAGTTTAGGGTTCCCAAAAACGCAGTGTTAGCGGGATCAGCCCAGATACCCGCTAGCACCTGCGTTTTGCCCCTCCGCCCGGCCCAGCCCACCCAAGTGCAGTATCGATCGATCACTGTCACTTACAAAACACTAAACGCATAACTGCAGTGTTCGCATAGTCAGGCCTGATCCCTGCGATCGCTAACAGTTTTTTTGGTAGCGTTTTGGTGAACTGGCAAGCACCAGCCCCAGGCAGCGTCAGATTAGCGCCAGTACCGCTAACACCCACGCACGCAGCATACGCCTCCCTTAGTGGTATAGTATCTGATCGGATCAATATCTGATCTGATCAGATCTATACTAGCGTCCCCAGCAGTTTAGGGTTCCCACAAACGCAGTGTTAGCGTGATCAGCCCAGATACCTGCTAGCACCTGCGTTTTGCCCCTCCGCCCGACCCAGCCCAGCCCACCCAAGTGCAGTATCGATCGATCACTGTCACTTACAAAACACTAAACGCATAACTGCAGCGTTCGCAGAGTCAGGCCTGATCCCTGCGATCGCTAACAGTTTTTTTTGTAGCGTTTTGGTGAACTGGCAAGCATCAGCGGCCTAGTACACCCCGGTCGTAGTCAAACCAGCACTGCAGTAACACTTGGTGACGTGGCGAGTCCCATAAGTGCAGTTCAAGCTGGTGAGGTGGCAAGTACAAGTAGTGTCCCGCTGCCACCAAGAAGAAGACAAACACAGGCCCGTCGTGCCCATAGTGCCCTTCCTGCTGCATTCGCCAATCCTAATTGGGAACCCACCGCTTCTGCAGCGCCCGTACTTCCCCCATTCACATCCCCAACCAAATGCAGTCGGCTGCATGAGAGGCATTTTCTTTATGTCCTCTCGAGTACCCCTACCCAGCGAACCCCCCCAAAAAAGATGTTGTGTCTGCAGCAAGCGCGGATATAGACGTGACACCCGCTATTATTGTCCCTCCTGTCCTGACAATCCTGGTCTTTGCATTGGTGAATGTTTTGAACGCTACCATTCACTAGTTGAGTATTAGCGTAGGGTACAGCATTGCACAGACTAGGCACACTTTCACAGGGTCTCCCAAGATGCCATCGCATTTTGAGAGACCCGAACCTGGAACCGGTTACAGTTATAAAAGTTAGTTACAAAAAAAAGTGTAAAAAAAAAAAACATACAAAAATATAAAATAAAAAAAAAATAGTTGTCGTTTTATTGTTCTCTCTCTCTCTCTATTGTTCTGCTCTTTTTTACTGTATTCTATTCTGCAATGTTTTATTGTTATTATGTTTTATCATGTTTGCTTTTCAGGTATGCAATTTTTTATACCTTACCGTTTACTGTGCTTTATTGTTAACCATTTTTTTGTCTTCAGGTACGCCATTCACGACTTTGAGTGGTTATACCAGAATGATGCCTGCAGGTTTAGGTATCATCTTGGTATCATTCTTTTCAGCCAGCGGTCAGCTTTCATGTAAAAGCAATCCTAGCGGCTAATTAGCCTCTAGACTGCTTTTACAAGCAGTGGGAGGGAATGCCCCCCCCCCCCAACGTCTTCCGTGTTTTTCTCTGGCTCTCCTGTCTCAACAGGGAACCTGAGAATGCAGCCGGTGATTCGGCCAGCTGACCATAGAGCTGATCAGAGACCAGAGTGGCTCCAAACATCTCTATGGCCTAAGAAACCGGAAGCTACGAGCATTTTATGACTTAGATTTCGCCGGATGTAAACAGCGCCATTGGGAAAGCATTTTATCACACCGATCTTGGTGTGGTCAGATGCTTTGAGGGCAGAGGAGAAATCTAGGGTCTAATAGACCCCAATTTTTGCAAAAAAAGAGTACCTGTCACTACCTATTGCTATGATAGGGGATATTTACATTCCCTGAGATAACAATAAAAATGATTTAAAAAAAAAAAAAAATGAAAGGAACAGTTTAAAAATAAGATAAAAAAATAATAATAATAAAGAAAAAAAAAAAAAAAAAAAAAGCACCCCTGTCCCCCCTGCTCTCGCGCTAAGGCGAACGCAAGCGTCGGTCTGGCGTCAAATGTAAACAGTAATTGCACCATGCATGTGAGGTATCGCCGCGAAGGTCAGATCGAGGGCAGTAAGTTTAGCAGTAGACCTCCTCTGTAAATCTAAAGTGGTAACCTGTAAAGGCTTTTAAAGGCTTTTAAAAATGTATTTAGTTTGTCGCCACTGCACGTTTGTGCGCAAGTTTAAAGCATGTCATGTTTGGTATCCATGTACTCGGCCTAAGATCATCTTTTTTATTCCATCAAACATTTGGGCAATATAGTGTGTTTTAGTGCATTAAAATGTAAAAAAGTGTGTTTTTTCCCCAAAAAATGCATTTGAAAAATCGCTGCGCAAATACTGTGTGAAAAAAAAAATGAAACACCCACCATTTTAATCTGTAGGGCATTTGCTTTAAAAAAAAATATATAATGTTTGGGGGTTCAAAGTAATTTTCTTGCAAAAAAAATTATTTTTTTATGTAAACAATAAGTGTCAGAAAGGGCTTTGTCTTCAAGTGGTTAGAAGAGTGGGTGATGTGTGACATAAGCTTCTAAATTTTGTGCATAAAATGCCAGGACAGTTCAAAACCCCCCCAAATGACCCCATTTTGGAAAGTAGACACCCCAAGCTATTTGCTGAGAGTCATGTTGAGTCCATGGAATAATTTATATTGTGACACAAGTTGCGGGAAAGAGACAATTTTTTATTTTTTTTATTTTTTTTTGCGCAAAGTTGTCACTAAATGATATATTGCTCAAACATGCCATGGGAATATGTGAAATTACACCCCAAAATACATTCTGTTGCTTCTCCTGAGTACGGGGATACCACATGTGTGAGACTTTTTGGGAGCCTAGCCGCGTACGGGACCCCGAAAACCAAGCACCGCCTTCAGGCTTTCTAAGGCCGTAAATTTTTGATTTCACTCTTCACCGCCTATCACAGTTTCGGAGGCCATGGAATGCCCAGGTGGCAAAAAAAAAACCCAAATGACCCCATTTTGGAAAGTAGACACCCCAAGCTATTTGATGAGAGGTATAGTGAGTATTTTGCAGACCTCACTTTTTGTCACAAAGTTTTGAAAATTGAAAAAAGAAAAAAAAAATTTTTTTCTCGTCTTTCTTTATTTTCAAAAACAAATGAGAGCTGCAAAATACTCACCATGCCTCTCAGAAAATAGCTTGGGGTATCTACTTTCCAAAATGGGGTCATTTGGGGGGGGTTTGTGCCACCTGGGCATTCCATGGCCTCCGAAACTGTGATAGGCAGTGAGGAGTAAAATCAAAAATGTACGCCCTTAGAAATCCTGAAGGCGGTGATTGGTTTTCGGGGTCCTGTACGCGGCTAGGCTCCCAAAAAGTCCCACACATGTGGTATCCCCATACTCAGGAGAAGCAGCTAAATGTATTTTGGGGTGCAATTCCACATATGCCCATGGCCTGTGTGAGCAATATATCATTTAGTGACAACTTTGTGCAAAAAAAAAAAAAAAATTTGTCACTTTCCCGCAACTTGTGTCAAAATATAAAACATTCCATGGACTCAACATGCCTCAAAGCAAATAGCTTGGGGTGTCTACTTTCCAAAATGGTGTCATTTGGGGGGGTTTTATGTCATCTGGGCATTTTATGGCCTTCAAAACTGTGATAGGTAGTGAGGAGTAAAATCAAAAATGTACGCCCTTAGAAATCCTGAAGGCAGTGATTGGTTTTCGGGGCCCCGTACGCGGCTAGGCTCCCAAAAAGTCCCACACATGTGGTATCCCCGTACTCAGGAGAAGCAGCTAAATGTATTTTGGGGCGCAATTCCACATATGCCCATGGCCTGTGTGAGCAATATATCATTTAGTGACAACTTTTTGTAATTTTTTTTTTTTTTTTTGTTATTATTCAATCACTTGGGACAAAAAAAATGAATATTCAATGGGCTCAACATGCCTCTCAGCAAATTCCTTGGGGTGTCTACTTTCCAAAATGGGGTCATTTGTGGGGGTTTTGTACTGCCCTGCCATTTTAGCACCTCAAGAAACGACATAGGCAGTCATAAATTAAAGGCTGAGTAAATTCCAGAAAATGTACCCTAGTTTGTAGACGCTATAACTTTTGCGCAAACCAATAAATATACACTTATTGACATTTTTTTTACCAAAGACATGTGGCCGAATACATTTTGGCCTAAATGTATGACTAAAATTGAGTTTATTGGATTTTTTTTAGAACAAAAAGTAGAAAATATCATTTTTTTTCAAAATTTTCGGTCTTTTTCCGTGTATAGCGCAAAAAATAAAAACGGCAGAGGTGATCAAATACCATCAAAAGAAAGCTCTATTTGTGGGAAGAAAAGGACGCAAATTTCGTTTGGGTACAGCATTGCATGACCGCGCAATTAGCAGTTAAAGCGACGCAGTGCCGAATTGTAAAAAGTGCTCTGGTCAGGAAGGGGGTAAAACCTTCCGGGGCTGAAGTGGTTAATCACTGCTGGGTTTTTTATTTTTTACAAAAAAAAAAATTTGAAAAAAATGTTTTTTACTTTTTTTCTGTCAGTAAATTTTGTAACTAAGTAATTTTTCACCTTCACTGATGTGCGCTGATGAGGCGGCACTAATGGGCACTGATAGGCTGAACTGGTGGGCATTGATGAGGTGGCACTGATGAGGCGGCACTTATGGGCACTGATTAGGTGGCAATGATGAGGAGGCACTAATATGCCGCACTTATGGGCCCGGATAGGTGGCACTGATATGTGGCACTGATGAGCACTGGTGGGCACTGTTAGGTACCACTGGTGGGCACTAATAGGTGGCACTGGTGGGCACTGATAGGCGGCACAGATAGGCAGGACTGATGGGCACTGATGGGCATTGATGGGTGGCACTGATGGGCGACACTGATGGGCATTGATTGACAGCTGTGATGGGCATTGATGGGCAGCACTGATAGGTAGCATTGATTGCCAGCACTGACTGGCATCGCTAATGGGCACTGATTGGTGGCACTTGTGGGCAGTGGTGGGCACTGGTTGCTGCCACTGGCGGGCACTGATAGCTGGCATTGGTGGGCAATTGGTGGGCACTGATTTGTGACACTTTTTTTCTTTATTGTAATCAGGGCACTCATGATCAGTGCCCTGATTACATTTCTACATATCCCCCTGTGAGGAGATGCCGCTGATCGGCTCTCCTCGCCTCACACTCTGTCACTTCCTTATTTACATGTGACCGGCTGTGATTGGACACAGCCAATCACATGGTTAAAGAGCCACAGATGGCTCTTTACAGAGATCGGAGTTGCGCCGTTTTGCTACGATCGCCGCACTGCACACCCCCATGGGCGCTTGGAAGCGGCCATTCTGGGATGCCATCATATGACGGCGTTCCAGAACAAGAGCTGCACCGCTCCGCCATCATTTGACGGTGGGTGGGCAGTAAACTCATGATCAGTGCCCTGATTACATTTCTACATATCCCCCTGTGAGGAGATGCCGCTGATCGGCTCTCCTCGCCTCACACTCTGTCACTTCCTTATTTACATGTGACCGGCTGTGATTGGACACAGCCAATCACATGGTTAAAGAGCCACAGATGGCTCTTTACAGAGATCGGAGTTGCGCCGTTTTGCTACGATCGCCGCACTGCACACCCCCATGGGCGCTTGGAAGCGGCCATTCTGGGATGCCATCATATGACGGCGTTCCAGAACAAGAGCTGCACCGCTCCGCCATCATTTGACGGTGGGTGGGCAGCAAGCAGTTAAACTATTCCTTGGACTTCAACAGTAAAGGTGCTTCAGTCAATAATCTTGCACTATCATGCTCCACACAGCTTTTCTCTGATCATGTGCACCAGTTCAAAACTCTTCTAAATATCCCCAGTGTGCTTAAACACCTCCGTAACCACACTCAGATGGATCCTCACCTTTTAGGGTAGACCTTGGCAATATAAGCTCAACCATACATACCTCAAGCGAGATTCTCAGCCCTCTCTCCCACTGGGTCCAGCTGCTTTTTTATCCATAAGCTCTCAAAAAAAATCTAAATCAAGGTCTCAAAATTTCCACAATGCCACACATCCTCAGACAAACTCATAGGGATGATACAGACCTTACAGTGTGTATCATCTATTTTATTGAATTATATTTAAAAAAATGCACTTACATTTCACAATCTCATATAATGGTGTATTTCAGTGGCGGATGGTGCTCAAAATTTTTTGGGGGGCGCAAATAAACTGAAAAATTCAGAAAAAAAAAAACATCATTTGCAGCCTCGCTGTATCATAAATCGCAGTTACTGTGCCCATCAAACGCAGCCACTGTGCCCATCAAACGCAGCCACTGTGCCCATCAATTGCCACCACTGTGCCCTTTAAATGCTGCCACCGTGCCCCATAAAATGCAGCCACTGTGCCCATCAATTGCCGCCACTGTGCCCATCAATTGCTCCCACTGTGTCCCATCAATCGCAGCCACTGTGCCATATAAAATGCTGTCAGTGTGCCCCCCGCCGGCCCGACGTCTGCACTTATCTGTCTCCGTGGAACAGCTTCTCAGTGTCTTCTCCCGTCCTCTCTTCCCGTCCTCTGCTATGATTGGACGCCTGGCGTCCAATCACAGCACCTGTCGTTTCAGCCAATCATGTGACAGGTAACAGATCAGAGCACCTAAATGGCGGACAGATGGTTTAGTGTTAGGAAAGGGAATATTCATTCAATTTTCTAACACAGCTGAGTGACCTGCGAGTTGAGTGACCTGCGAGGTCATCTTTTTTGATGCCTATTAGAGCCTATGGCTCTAATCAGGTGCTTCAAAACCACCCCCGTCGCTGTAATTCAGGTGCCTTGAGCCCAAAAAGGGGCCAGGTACCTGAATAGGGAGTGGCAGCGGCAGCCATAGATAGATTCATGCAATGCTTGAATCTATCTATTGGTGCTAGAGGGGGTGGCAGGAAAGAGGGGGCGGCGCCCATGCACCCTTATGGACGCACCGCCACTGGCGTATTTACAGATATATCAGAGATGACCGCTGTAGATAGCCGCAGAAATGCTGTCTGTTCTTCTTGTGTGAGGTAATGTCACTTGTCCCACCCCCCCATGACATCACTTAAGTTTTTTTTTTATTTAAATAACATACATGTTATACTTACCAGCTATTGAACAGAACACTCCTGAACCGCCTCCTCTGGGTCCCGCACCGGTAATCATGGCTCCTTTTCTCTGTGCGCCACCATAGAAAGCTGCTTCCTACGGAAGGGCACCTTCGGGCTCACTACCGAGCCAGGCTGTGTGCATCCATAGACACACACAGTGCAGATGAGCCCCACCCCCCACTCTCAGCTCACAGGCTTTGATTGACAGCTGTGGAAGCCAATCACTCCAGATGCTGTCTCTGAGCCTGTCAGAGGGGAGAGAGATAACCAGAGCTGCTGCAAGAAGGCACGCACTGGATCAATACAGGACTCGGGTAAGTATTTAGAAAGGGGTGTGGGGGAACAACTTGTGGAAGGTTTTTCTTTTTACTTTAATGCAGGAAATGCATTGAGATAAAAAAAAAAAATGTTGCCTTTAGAACCACTTTAAACGATTCGAACATAGCAATACAATGTTGTACTTGCATAATAGTCTCTGCTTCTGATCAGGGTGAAATAAAACAGCATCAAAAGCTCCTGCGTGTGTAAGGTCATGTGGCTCAGTTCCTCTTTCTCTCTTCAGTTCCCCCTTCTGAGGTTTTTAACCCATCCCCACACAGACAGGACGTGATGTGCATAAATAACTCACAACACAGCCACTGTCAAACAGACAGTAGAGGGCAGCAGATTCCTACACTTGTCTAACCTGTTGTCATTTATGGCTGTTTGACAGCTAGAGTGCACAACTGGATCTGTCAGCCACCTAGTGCAAAGAAGAGCTGCATGACAGAGACAGATAACTGAGTGGCAATAAACGGACCTGGAGTATGGATGCCTCTACTCACCTCTCAAAACTATTATTATCAATCCAACTTAACATTTTGTACAGGGCTCTCAACCAATCTATCCAAGGCAAACTGTGGTCCAGCATTGAAATCTCCTATACAAACAATTTGATCATTGTGAAGATCTATTGTATTAATAGCAGATTCAAATATGGCAATGTTTGGGCAATGAAGGGGGATGGTTTGCCACTGGTTGTGACTTTATTGTCAAGAATAAAGGATATTTTGACTTTTGAGCTGAGTTTGTGGCGCTTTATTTCCTCTGTTCACACAAACCTCTCAAGTTGGGAGTTTCCTACAAAGCGAGATTATACCCCCACTTCATGGCTTTCAAGTGTCTGAAATTCACTTGACATTAACTATTAGCAGTCTGTATATAAAGGCCAATTTTCAAGTCCAGTGGCTCAGTTTTATTTTATTATATTTAATATGAGTATATTGTCAATCGTCATTAATCAGAGTAAACAGTTCAAAACCCATTCACCTTCTCACACTCAACCAAAAAGTCCAAAAGAGCCCGGAAGATCTTGGGCACGCACTGACTTGGTTGTGGAGAAGCACTGTCAGAAGAAATTGGGACTGGTTTACCCGAAGAGTGTCGATCTGCAGCGTTATAGTGGATTTACAGTCTCTAATAACTTCCATTATACCCCTTTCACACTGAGGCAGTTTTCAGGCATTTTAGCGCTAGAAATAGCGCCTGTAAAGTGCCTGAAAACCGCCTCCCATTCTTTTCAGTGTGACTTTTCACACTGGGGCAGTGCACTTGCGGGACGTCCTGCAAGCAGCATCTTTGGGGTGGTTTGGAAGTGCTGTATTTACTAAAGTGCCACTAAAACGAGCAGTGCTTTAACGCTAACGCAGCTGTGGCCCCAGTGTGAAAGAGGTCTTTCTTGGAAGAGAGTTTGTTCCACATATAAGGCTACCCCCTCTAGAGTAGTTTGAGAAAAAGGCAAGGATGGGGTAAGTTGAGGATGAAAGGAAACAGACATGCCTTCACCCATGGATTCAGAGCAGCAGTCAGTATGAAGGCAAGGTCAGTGTGGGAGAAGCCAGCTGTAGTCTGAGATAGGAGGAAGCGAAGCTGTCATCTTGTGTTTTCTGGAGGAAGAAAGGATTTTCAGACACTATCTGTTATTTGTATCTGCTTATTTTGTGCAGTTTTTACCATCTTTGGCAGCTAGGTGAGAAATATTAGAGGTACTGAAAATCAGGATACGTTTTACTTGTGATTGTGAGAGAGGATATCATCCAGTATAGGATGAATGTATCAGAACTTGAGTCCTTAGTATCTGACAATCCCCATGGTCAGACCAGGCCAACTGGCTTTAAAGCAGAAATGCCACAGGGTCTTATCAATTTTGTTGAATGCTGCCTAAAATAGATTACTTTTATAAATTAATGGGGTGGTGAGACATAAAAGACTCAGGCAAAGGGGTGGTGTTCTTTAGCACTGCGTCTTTATAATGTCTAAATGTTAAAGCAGAACTACACTGCATCTAAGCACTACAAACCAAAAACACTATTTAATTCATTTTTAATATTCAAAGCAAACTCATCCATCCATCCATTTCTCCATAATTTATTTTGCTTAAAAATCACTTTGAAAAACACCCCCTAGCATTTCTTGCCGTGGCCATCTTGAGTAGGGGCAGGTGATTCATATAGCATTTTCTCCCTGGAATTCATCTGCCTTTAGCATGCAGAAGGGTATTCTTAGCTGAGAAAACCTGTCCTCCCATCCTTCCCTCCTGAAGACTCCTGGGATGTATGGCATCATTTGCCTAGGCCCGGAAACCAGGAAGTTATTAAGGAAACTAAAAAAAAAAGGTTAAAACAAGTAATTATCACATACTTTTCTATCTATTTACTAATGCTATCAGCATAAGGATTAAAAGAGAGAGTGAAGTTCTGCTTTAACGTAAGGGTCTCTTCCAGAGATAAAAGAAACAGTACTACCTTTGGTATGATTGCTCTAGAACATAGAGGAATGTATTAATGTGTGATTTTGAAAGCTAATCAACTTGCTCATATATGGTAGAGATGTTTAAATGTAGAGTTTTCCTCATAGCTGATGCAAAATGTATCCACTCTCAAAATTTTGGGATATATATTTTGGCAGCATTTAGCACATTTTGTATTATTGGTTTGTTACACTTCCTTATTAAGAATGACTGGTTGTGAAAGAAGATCATCCATAGATTAGCTTGGGAAGACTGTATTCTTTTGAAACAGTTTAAGCATTTGCTTCTAGCAATGCTGAGCTATTTGACATAAACACCAAATGTGGCAAGACAATCTTTAAATACTTTCTTTTAGATTGGCCAGCTGGGTTTGAAAGATGTCTACAAAGTGCCAGGTAACTTGTTTGGTACATTGAAGACATGACCTATGACATGGTGTCACAAAGCCTGTGACACCATGGTGTGGAACAAAGGATGGCGCTTATGGACATATTACGGTTGTATTATTGTGTCGCAGTGGTGTTCCTAGGTGGGACACACTGAGAGACCAGTTGCTCGTCAGGTCCACTTTACTTTTGGACTGAGTAGCAGCTATGGATCTGCCCGCTCCCATCTGCTGTCAATCAAAAGTGAAGCAGACCTGATGGGAAACTAGTCTCTCAATTTCTTTAAGCTCCGGCCAACCTAGTAAAAAAACTTCTCGGCCATGCACCTGTAAGTGTGATTGGAGCAGTGGTCGGGAGGGAAGACAGGGGTGAGTGCAGGAAGGAAGGAGTGTCCAGTGTGGAGACACAGATTCATGTGGCTGTCTGTGTCAGGTACATGAATTGGGCACAAGCACTGACACCTTTTAAGTGTATGTCTATAGAAATCCAGAGAATAGGCACTCTTAATCAGTATCAGTGTGAGGGTAGTGCCTTGAAAAAAGTGCCCATAAAATTGTATTTTATTTCCCTTGCCCCAGAAAGAAGCATTGGGTAAAATTGTATCTAAACCCAAGAACAAAAATGTAATAAATTGCACCACACCAGTCCTCAGATATGGTGGCTGTTTTTTACTTTTTCCAGGTTTATTTTTTTATGCAATTTAAACTAATGATCTTACCAGTAATACATTTCATAATCTAGGGTTGCAACGCTCATTCACCATACTATATCTATAGATGAGCAGTGTTGTCAGACTAGGACTGGAAGTGTGTTAGGACTACAGAATACCTATTCTTTAGTCCACAGATAAAACTGGGAACAATGATAACGAATAACAGTGCAACACAGTGCATGGAAATTTGTCAAATTTCTGGAAGGATCAACAGTTATTTGTTTGCACTTATTGAGCGGTTGTAACAAAAATGTGTTTAATTGTATATCTAATAGATCATAAGGAAGCAAATGAGAGACCTTCATTGTTAGTGTCTACATATATTTTAGATTATGCTAATGAAATTCGTTTGGCTATGTATGCCGAGGTGAAAAAGTTGCTGTTACATGTTATTGTATCTGTTTAATATTTTTTTCTAGCATGTTAACTATTGCATATTTGGTTATCAGAGTTTTTAACCAGGATGATGTAACAATGTTTACTGGATTTATTGTAAGGGACTGAATGAAGGAGGATCTTTTTTGTAGAGAAGAGTCTGCCCATTGATTTGGGAAAGATGTGTTTGGTTACGTTACCTATGATTAAGTGGTGACAAGTTGATGTTGCTTCATTGTTGTAGAGAAACAATGCTGAAAGTGATTGTGTCATGTATAAAGAAGAGTCAGTGTATTAATCATTCCAGGTAGTTAAAATGCATATTATAAATCTTCACTTCCTCATCTGCAGGGTAAAGTAGATTTCAGCACTTGCTGCATATTTGTTTTGTGTTGTTCATTTTGGGTGCTGCGAAAATGTTAACCAAGTAGAGAGGGAGATGTATAGTGGCCTACTGTATGAAGTGGGTTACATTTTTTAGAGATCATGACCTGTCCAGTGATTTTAAAAAATATCCCATGCTCTTTCACTTAGAACTGGTATCCAGCAGAGAACGAGCTTCTGTCTCCCAGTAGTCAATACCAGTAGCAGGCTGGAAAACCTAAGGTAACAGCTGTGCCCAGTTGCTTTGGAGTTAGCTGAGTAATCTCCAGTTCAGCTTCTGTGAAGGCAATTCAAAAGATCCCAGTGTGAAACCCCTTTTTTTGTGAATTGTTCACATGGAAAGTCAGGTAGCCTGTTTGGTTGTCTCTCAAATGTTAAAGACAGAAATTGGGACACCTTGGTGTAAAGCAATAGATTGTGCTGATAAACAGAATGTGATATGTTACAGTTAGCCCTGCTGTGTCTTAAACTGTACTGCTGAGAAGAACTCTACTTCTACCTCTAAGAAGCAGCTCTACTTCTACTGCTGAGAAGCAGCTCTACTTCTATTGCCAAAAAGCAGCTCTACTGACTTGCTTTAGTAAATTTTTCAAAGAGAACCTTTAATATACAGTATATCCTTAATAATTCATCAGCTAAACAAAATTTATGTATAGGACTATATAGGGGTAATAGAAGAAACTATGTTCTGGCATTTCATTATAAGGGAGACCAGCTGATACTAAAATTGATTCTCCTTGTAAAATGCATCAGGACCGAGTACTGCTTTGGTTGCTTTATTTTCCCTATTGCAAAGTCTAAAAACAATTTGGATCTACTTTTCATGTATCCCTATGTATGCAGTTGACTGAAAACCTAGAATTCTTGTTAAAGACCTTAAAGTCAAAATGCATTTCAGTGTCCTCTTTGGGACCATTTCAGGTGAAGGAAAGCTGAAGTGCTAAACTAAAATAATTCTGTAGACCATATTCAGTTTATGTAAAGGAACAACGAAAAAAAGGCAATGGTCACTTACAGTATATACTGAACCAGTTCAATATATTTTTTATGACACCTTGCACTAGAAAATAGTTTGCATACACATATTGAGTTATCACTTTTGTCATTCATGTGTGTTTCCCTTTGTAGGGGCAGATGTGTGAATTTATATACATAGAAAATGTCAAGCCAGCAATTTCACCAGTCTGCACTAATATGCTTGCCTTGCGTGGCCATCCTGTGTTTCACCTTTATGCATCATTTTGTTTAATTACAGCCATACCTAACTGAGCTAACATTTGTCTGACATCTATATGTGTTAGGTTACATTGTTTACTTATGATTGAGTGGTGAGTAATTGCTGTTGCTTCATTGTTGTAGAGAAACAGGGCTAAAAGTGATTGTTTCAAGTTTAAAAAAAAAATGTTTATTAGTCATCCAAGCTTTGAATTAAACGAAAATCTCCTTACTTTTTGCAAAGGTGAAACTAACCTCTGTTTGCATTTAGGATGTAATGGCTGCATCTGGGTAATTTTGTATCCCACTTTAATGTAATAATAAGTCTTTGTTTTTCAGCTTAAAAGTAATAAAATCCATAAATATAATACCATTAAACAAGGCAATTCATTTTAATACCTGAGAAAGCAGTCAAAGCACTTACACTTTCAATGCCCAGATTCCTCAGAAGCACTTCACCTAACGTCTCTGAACAAGAACGGGTATCTACATAGGGCTCAGCTGGGGCAAGGAGACAACAACAGGAGGGAGGGAGCAGCGATAGTAGGACTGGATAGAGAAGGAGGAAAGCAAAGCTTTGGGAAAAAATAGAAGCAGCGTCCAATGTAAGACTTGACCTGTGCTGTAGAAAACATTGATAAAAGATAACCACAGATGAGCAGCTAGATTCCATGATACTAATACCTTTTAAACCTCTGTAGCTCTAAGATAAAAGAGCTTAAAGAGGTAAGATACATGCTTACCCAGAAGTATCATGACAGAAAAATAGAAACACAAACATATGAACATAGAAAAGTGACAGCAGAAAAATAATCTGTCCATCCAGTTTTTTTTTTTTATATTTTTGATGTTTTCTCTTTTTTTTTCTGAGTATAGATCAATGTTTGTTCAAAGCACGCTTGAATTCACTTACTGTTGACTGCTGGAAGTCTATTACACGCATCAAATACTCTTTCAGTAAAAAAATACTTTCTAATATTAGCTTTGAAGCTTTGAACTTTTCTCCTGGTAGCGTGAGGTCATGTCCCATTTCCTTGATTTTAGCTTCATACTGACAATAATGTCTTAGTGATATAGTCAAGAAATGTATTCAGATTAGTCTGTTATGATCTGCCTTCAGTAACAACCATGCTGCTTGGGTCAAGCGAATTGTATGTGTTTGAGTAATCTTTGTAGGAGTGATTGCAAGCGTCTACCTTGCTGCCCTTCTTGTGGATAGGTACAATGATAGCTGTGTGCCAGTCATGGGGAAATCTCAAAGTTTTCTTAGAATATTGGGATGAATACCATGAGGATCCATGGCTTTATTAATGCCATGATAGCTGTGTGCCAGTCATGGGGAAATCTCTAAGTTTTCTTAGAACACTTGGATGAATACCATGAGGACCCATGGCTTTAATAATGCTTTAGCGAGCCAGTTCCTTTGCTACCTACATCTCTACCTCCATCTCTAGAAATCCTGAAAATGAACCTTCAATACTAGAACTCATATGATCCCCCAAATTGTTATTGATAGTGCAATTTCCTGGGTATGCGTCTCAGTACCTATCAAGAAAGCATTGTTGCTGCTCCAATCAACAAAAGGTATGTGGGACTGTTGCATATACAATATACTGTATTTCAAGTGATTGTAAAGTCTTGTTTTCTTTCTATAAAAATAATAAACATGTTATACCTACCTGCCCTGTGTAGTGGATTTGCACAGAGCAGCCCCAATCCTCCTCTTCTTGGGTCCCTCTTTGTGCTCCTGGCCCCTCCCTCCTGTTGAGTGCCCCCACAGCAAGCAGCTTGCTGTGGGGGCACTGAACAGGCCCTGCCCCCTCTCTCTCCTGATTGGCTAGCCAACTTTTATTTACATCCGCGGGAGCCAATGGTGCTGCTGCTGTGTCTCAGCCAATCAGGAGGGAGAGTCTCAGACGGCAGAGGCACTTGTGGACATCACTGGACAGAGATGAAACTCAGGTAAGTATTAGGGGGGCTGAGGGGGGCTGCTGCACACAGTAGGTTTTTTATCTTAATGCATAGACCTTCTGACTTTACAACCTATTTAAGGGCATCAGCAATTGCTGGATGAATGTCTACCCAAATCCAGTACATGTGAAATATTGGGTGCATGGCTGACACTGTGAAAGACAAGGCTCAACCATTGGTGGTGTGGTGCTCTGTGGGAACTGCTATGGTCACCAGAGCTCTTCCAACAAGGGCACCTTGACCATGAGAGGGCCCTGAGCATGCTTCTCAGCAGCCCTAAATGTGCCCTAAGTTCAGCATATGGCTCACTTTTTTTTTTTTATAATCTCCTTAAAGTAAAAATTGTATTTGATTTGATGGCTGTGCCACAGAAAAGAATAGGAAAAACCACTAAAAAAACTCCTCATGGAAGTCTGATATGTTGAACTGGAGTTTGTGGAGTAAAATTTAAAATGCAGCATTGCTGAATATGATTACAAGTAAGGAAATGATTCTGATATGAATATACAGGTGACCTGTATGAATCAATGATTAGGTCATAGTTGCACAGTCAGTTGTAAGCTTCACAGCAAATATGTTATCTGAATAGAGTTGCTTACTCATATGAACCAAAGGTTTTCCCACAGACTTTATATGAGAATCAGATGGCTGATTAATGTCTTTGGATCATCTCCAAAAACTAAAGCAATTGGACAGGTTATAAACCTTTGGCTCTTTTAGAGATCAGCTGGAGCAGAGACTGACTGTATCCTGCAAAGCCACGCCTTCTCCTCCCTGCTCCATTATCTATATAGAAATTCTTCTGTAATCAGAGCTTTCCTGTTGTTGGATTTGCACCTTACTTTCTATCTTGATGGCAATCATCCCTAGAGCAAATAGAGTGTGTGAATCTCCCCCTAGCAGGGATACCAACAGTGATAAAAATTTGACGAAAGAAAAACTTTTCCTTTACATTTTTTATTTCCTACTGTAATACATTGATGCTGCATAAACAGTAATACATACAGTGCCTTGAAAACGTTTTCACACCCCTTGAAATTTTCCACATTTTGTTGTTACACTTACAACCAAAAACGTTAATGTATTTGGGATTTTATGTGATAGACCAACATAAAGTGGCACTTGTGAAGTGGAAGGAAAATGATAAATGGTTTTCAATTTTTTGTTTTACAAATAAATATTTAAAAAGTGTGGCGTGCATTTGTATTCAGCCCATACAAATGCACTTTGTAGAACCATCTTTCGCTGTAATTACAGCTGCAAATCTTTTTGGGTATGTCTCTATCAGCTTTGCACATCTAGAGAATGACATTTTTGCCCATTCTTCTATGCAAAATAGCTCAAGCTCTGTCAGATTGGATGGAGAGCATCTGTGAACAGCAATTTTTAAGTCTTGCCACAGATTCTCAATTGTATTTAGGTTTGGACTTTGACTGGGCCACTCTAACACATAAATATGCTTTGATCTAAACCATTCCATTGTAGCTCTGGCTGTATGTTTAGGGTCGTTGTCTTGCTGGAAGGTGAACCTCTGCCCAGATTGCCCTGTATTTGGATCCATCCATCTTCCCATCAACTCTGACCAGCTTCCCTGTCCCTGGTGGATGGCCATGTCTTGGTAGGTTTGCAGTTGTGCCATACTTTTTACATTTTCAGATGATGGATTGAACAGTGCTCCGTGAGATGTTCAAAGCTTGGGATATTTTTTTATAACCTAACCCTGCTTTAAACTTCTCCACAACTTTATCCCTGACCTGTCTGGTGTGTTCCTTGACCTTCATGATGTTGTTTGTTCACTAAGGTTCTCTAAAAAACCTCTGAGGGCTTCACAGAACAGCTGTAAATATACTGAGATTAAATTACACACAAGTTGACTCTATTTACATGACTTCTAAAGGCAATTGGTACGACTCGATTTTAGTTAGGGGTATCAGAGTAAACGGGGCTGAATACAAATGCACGCCACACTTTTCAGATATTTGATTGTAAAAAATGTTAAAAACCATTTATCATTTTCCTTCCACTTCACAATTATGTGCCACTTTGTGTTGGTCTATCACATAAAATCCCAATAAAATACAGTAAGTTTTTGGTTGTAACATGACAAAATGTGGAAAATTTCAAGGGGTGTGAATACTTTTTCAAGGCACTGTATGGGGCTGTTTACCTTTTTTATGTAGCTAAGTGCTTTAGAAAGGGTTACAATACCCCATATTGCCAGCACATAGTGGAGTCAAACCATGACTCTATCACACAAAACAGTAGCCCCACTCCCACAGTTCAACCCCTCCCCCCTTCTTCCCAAAAACTGCGTTAATTAACCACTTGCCAAGCAGCCGCTGTCATTATACATAGGTCAGCACGATCCTGCGAACCATCGTAGCTATACGGCGGCTCGCGGGAGCGGGATAGCAGGCGAGCATGTGCCGCTGCACGGCGGGGGTGCTGATGCTCGTGGCGGACAGTCACGATGACCGCCGGCCATGATCGATCGTGAGCAGGAGACACAGAACAGGGACGAGTGTGTGTAAACACACACTTCCCTATTCTGTTCTGGGAGGAGTGACAGATTGTGTGTTCCTATTAGCTAGGAACCATGATCCGTCACTTCCTCTAGTCAGTCCCCTCCCACTACAGTTAGAATCACCTCCCAGGGAACAAAGTTAACCCCTTGATCGTGCCCTAGTGTTAACCCCTTCACTGCCAGTGACATTTTTACAGTAATCAATGCATTTTTATAGCACTGATTGCTGTATAAATGCCAATGGTCCCAAAAATGTGTCAAAATTGTCTGATGTGTCCACCATAATGTCGCAGTCATGATAAAAATTGCAGATTGCCGCCATTACTAGTAAAAAAAAAAATAAGAAGAAAAATGCTATAAATCTATCCCCTATTTTGTAGACGATATAACTTTTGCGCAAACCAATCAATTTACGCTTATTGCTATTTTTTTATACCAAAAATATGTAATACATATCAGCCTAAACTGAGAAAAAAATTTGCTTTAAAAAAAAAAAAAATGGGGATATTTATTATAGCAAAAAGTACAAAATATTGTGTTTTTTTCAAAATTGTCGCTCTTTTTTTGTTTATAGCGCAAAAAATAAAAACCGCAGAGGCGATCAAATACCTCCAAATGAAAGCTCCATTTGTGGGAAAAAGAGGACGTCAATTTTGTTTGGGTGCAGCGTCGCACCACCGTGCAATTGTCAGTTAAAGCGACGCAGTGCCGAATCGCAAAAAATGGCCTGGTCATTCAGGAGCCAAATCTTCTGGGGCTGAAGTGGTTAACAGCATTGAGCAGAATAATGTCTGATAAACAGGCTGCCAATAACATGGTCAAGTCGAATCATTTGGTTCATGTTGATTTATTGTACATATCTGCTTTAGGAGCCAGGGGGCATTCAGTAAAATTGTCCAGACTGTGTGCTGAATGACACTTCTAGGCAGCTGTGTTTTCCGGGCCTTGAAGGGTATGTCAAGCCAAAAGTTTTTTCTTTAGTTTTGGATAGAGCTGGGAAGGGTTAGAAACCCTATAAATATTTCACTGAACTCTGTTAGAAAGATTTTTCCTCATTTTCTGTCATGGTAACCAGACAGGAAGCGCATTAAAATCAGTAACAGGGACAAAGACAAAAACAAAAACGTTTTCTATGAAAGTATCCTACACCTATCCAATCTTCAATTCAATCAATTAAGTGAAAAATAATAAAATAACTAGAGAGCTACAACCTAGTGAGTCCGAACACAACACTCATCAAAATATAAACAAAAAAAGAAATATCTGCTTGAAATCAATGTGAAATCAATTAAATGGATCAATAGTGACAACTGGATTCAATCAATACTCAAAAGCACAGCATATAAATGAATGTATGAACAAAAAAAGCTATTGCGTGAACAAAGTCCTTTAAATACTAAAGAGTCAATTCATCAGTGACACTTCACAAACAAAACTCCAAACGAACTGACTTGATCCTGTACTGGATATTCTGTGATTATCTGTGTCCAAAACAAAAACGTGAAAAACGGTGCTCAGATGAATGCCTTCACCACATACATCACATGTCTCTTACCAGACTTATATGATCTCAAGTTATAGAGATCTCACTCGCTGAAGGTGCATCCTAAAAGAGAGTCTTGTTCCATTCCAATCATGGTCAATATGGTAATCCGAGGGTATCTGGCCAACGAATTAGCCAGTTGATAGTGTGGGAGAATCTCTATAATGGAGCTTTGGTTTGCAGTAAAAATCTGGGGTTCTATTTCTTCACTGTTTTAAACAGAAATAAAAATAAATAAATAAAAAGAGTAAATGAAGCCTCTTCATGCTTCACTTTAAAAAAAATCACTTTTAAGCTAATCACCTGTCAAACTTTTTCTAATGAAAATAGCAATGTTCTTCCCTGTCTTAATGTAAAATCTCATAATTAAACACTGCCCGGCATGCTAGACAGAACATACTTTAAAACTCAAAAGTGAACTAGAGTAAAATAATAATTGACTATAGATTATTTCAATGTTTATTAGCCTTTATCGCTCACTTTGGAAAGGAAAGTGCCTTTGATTTTGTTGTTGTGACTCCTGATTAATAATTTTTGTTTACAAGCTCACACACGTGAAATATCTGAAAATGAATGAGTTTGTTTTGTACATCAAAAAATATACCTACCTGGTTCACTTCAGGGATGTGCGGTGAGGTCAGTGGCTGGTAAGGCACTGGCTAGTATCAGAGCCAGATACGCACAGGTTACATACGCCGCGGACGTTAGAGCGAGAGCAATAGTTCTAGCACTAGACCTCCTCTGTAACTCTAAACATGTAACCTGCAAAAATTTTTAAAGTGTCGCCTATGGAGATTTTTAAGTACTGAAGTTTGGCGCCATTCCACAAGTGTGCGCAATTTTAAAGTGTGACACGTTAGGTATCTATTTACTCTGTGTAACATCATCTTTCATAGTATACAAAACTTTTTTTTTTTTTATAATTATTAAGTTTGAAAAATTGCTGCGCAAATACTGTGTAACATAAAAAGTTGCAATGACCACCATTTTATTCCCTTGGGTGTCTGTCAATATATATAATGTTCGGGTGTTCTGAGTAATTTTCTAGCAAAAAAATGATGATTTTACAGGGTAAAAATGGATAGAAATGTCAGAATTGGCCTGGGTGGCAAGGGGTTAATTACCATAGTTACATAGTAGGTGAGGTTGAAAAAAGACACAAGTCCATCAAGTCCAACCCATGTGTGTGATTATATGTCAGTATTACATTGTATATCTCTGTATGTTGTGGTTGTTCAGGTGCTTATCTAATAGTTTCTTGAAACTATCGATGCCACCCCACTGAGACCACCACTTGTGGAAGGCAATTCCACATCCTTGCCGCTCTTACAGTAAAGAACCCTCTACGTAGTTTAAGGTTAAACCTCTTTTCTTCTAATTTTAATGAGTGGCCACGAGTCTTGTTAAACTCCCTTCCACTGAAAAGTTTTATCCCTATTGTGGGGTCACCAGTACGGTATTTATATATTGAAATCATATCCCCTCTCAAGCGCCTCTTCTCCAGAGAGAATAAGTTCAGTGCTCACTTTCCTCATAACTAATATCCTGCAGACCCTTTATTAGCTTTGTTGCCCTTCTTTGTACTCGCTCCATTTCCAGTACATCCTTCCTGAGGACTGATGCCCAGAACTAGACAGCATACTCTAGGTGCGGCTGGACCAGAGTCTTGTGGAGCGGGGGAATTATCGTTTTATCTCAGGAGTTGATCCTCTTTTTAATGCATGCCAATATTCTGTTTGCTTTTTTAGCAGCAGCTTGGCATTGCATGCTATTGCTGAGCCTATCATCTACTAGGACCCCCAGGTCCTTTTCCATCCTAGATTCCCCCCAGAGGTTCTCCCCCACAGTGTATAGATTGCATTCATATTTTTGCCACCCAAATGCATTATTTTACATTTTTCTACATTGAACCTCATTTGCAATGTAGTTGCCCACCCCATTTATCTGTTCAGACCTTTTTGCAAGGTTTCCACATTCTGCGGAGAATGTATTGCCCTGCTTAGCTTAGTATTTTCCGCAAATACAGAGATTGAACTGTTTACCCCATCCTCCTGGTCGTTTATGAACAAATTAAATAGGATTGGTCCCAGCACAGAACCATAAGTAAGTAATATAAAAATAATTATTATATATTGTTTTAAAGGTAATTTACTATATTTTCAAAAACTGTACTCAAGCAGGTGGCTTAACGGACAAATTACTGAAGTTTGAAGTTATAACTTCAAACCAGTAATTTCACAATAAATAGATAAATAATAAATTATTATCTTATAACATAAAGCATAATAATATATGATTTAGCTTGTACCTTTTCAGCAGCAGCAGATTCTCATTCTCCCTCTTAACTGTGTGAGAAAAACATGGGATTATGGGTAAATCTTATACACATAAACCAATGTTTTTTTTCTTCTACTTAAGAGGGTTGGGCTGGAAGGGAGTATTTGTCTTATAGACACATGCCCCCTTCTATGACACTGCAGTGAGAGGCGTGCCTCCACTGCAGCATTTTTATTGGACAGTTTGGGACAATGGTACTTTACCATTGGTCCAAGACTCCAAGTTGTCCATTGAGCTTAATGCCTTTGACAAGAAGTGAGGAGAGGCACTGTGAGCTCATCCTCTCAGTCTGCTGCAAATAGAGTATGCCAGCTTGTATTGGCTGCTCTGTATTTAGCTTCTGACAGGCTGTGCAAGGAGCCCCATATCTCTGGTACTATAGATAAGAGTAGCCAGTGGTGGGGTGGGACTTCAGCTACCTACCACCCAAATTTGGGGTCTCTGTGACCCCTGGTCGGCGAGCTATGACCCTCGAAGTCGATCGTTTGTTTTTTTTGTGTGTTTTTTTGCTCTGCCTCACCTGTCTCCCCTGACTGCACGTCCCTGGTTCACTTTTTTAGCATACTTCATCGTGAACTCTTACCTGCTTCTGTTCTGTAGTTACTAAGACATTACGTTCAAAGTGAATGCAAGTATACATATAATATATATCCCAAAAATTAAGTTTCAGTTTCAGTTGCAGTTTCCTGCAACAAAAGTAAAGCAAATCACATTTTTTAGATGTTCTTTGAACAGACTACTGTTGCCATTGCAGCAAAGAACCAAAATTTTAATTTGTGACAAAAAAATCATAGTTGGCTGAAAACTTAAAGCGGAGCTCCGCCAAATTTTTTTTTTTAAAAGTCAGCATATACAAATACTGCAGCTGCTGACTTTTAAAATATGGACACTTACCTGTCCAGGGCGCCCGCGATGTCGGTACCCGAAGCCAATCTGTCCCTCGGCTCTCGGGTGGAGGCGCCACCATCTTTGGTAAGGGAATCAGGAAGTGAAGGGTAAATAGAAAACACCGCGCTAACCAGTGAAATAAATAAAAAAATAAAAAGCTGCTGCATACAGTTTGACAAAAACAACAAAATAGAAAAAAAGAGGCTTTTTTTGCACTTTCTCTGAATGACCCATTGGGACCCAGTTTCTCGGTTGGGAAGTCGCTGTATGATGCCAGGTGTTTTCTGACAACCATCAGACCATCACCACCCCTTGGAGTACTTACACCTCCAGTGCGGTTGGACATTCACATCCATCTATGGACGTTTGTGTTTCAAGGCACCTGTGGTTAATTAGTGATTTCTTTACTGTTTCACCATTATAAAGACCTATGTTCCTTTGTACATGCGCTGCATTTTTCTATATGCCAATCAGGAAGTGAAGCCTTACGGCTTCACAGCCTGGTTCCCTACTGTGTATGTGCTGCGCGATCCCACTGGTCCCTGCTGTCTTCTGGTACTTGTGTGTCTCCCAGAAGACAGCGGGGGGGATGGAGGAGGCATAGGACATGGCGTAGATATCCGCAGATGCTGCAGCTATCTATGCCCGGAAATGGTAGCAAATACCTGGATTAGACAGGTATCTGCTCCCCCCTGAAAGGTGCCAAATGTGACACCGGAGGGGGGGAGGATTCCGAAAAGCGGAAGTTCCATTTTTGGTTGGAACTCCGCTTTAACTGGAAAGGTAATCTTTAATAATATAACAATAACATTATATCAGCAAATAGTATCAAGTCCACAGGTATTCTTATAAGTACTAGTATATATACTATAGCAGCGCTATTGTCACTTCACCGTATGACAAGCTTTCATATGATTATAAACACATGAGGAAATATAGATGACAGGTGGTGATGAGAAAAAGCGCACCTCACACCAAGATCCTCCAAAACGTACGTCAATCTCCCCTTAGGAGTTTCCACTCACCACATGTCAGCATAAAAACAGCCATTAATATGCCAAGAAGTATGCCATCCACATCTTAAGTTGCGTCAGAACCGCCAATCTCCTCCGCAGGTACTCGGATAGATAGGAAAAAACTCCACATAGCATAATTCCATTTACCTTTTATTGTCACCAACTTCAAAGAATCACAGTTTCCAAAATCTTCCAATAGATAAAACGTACAAAAGAGTGTACTAAATAGCGTTACTAACAGCTCTTAATAGCAGCGAGACATTCACTATGAAAGCACAGCGGCTGCTAGTTACTTCCGGTTTGTCCCTTCCTAGCTGTGGAACGCAAAACGTCACTTCAGGTAGCTGTAAGGTCACGTCCTGATGCGTTTCGTCATCACGACTTTGTCAAATATTACATTAACACTTGTGCAGAAATTATATACAGTATATGTTTTAGGGCTCATGCACACTGCGGTGACTGTCTAAGTGAATGAAGTCTTTTGCTCCTGCAGTAAACCAGAGGGATAGCACAAAGATACAGCCTAAGATATAAAGCCTTTTATCCAAGCAGCATAGTGATGTCTAGGGATTGCTAGGCTTCATCGGTACAAGTTCTGTAAACTTTTGTTTCTAAAATGTAGTGATGCAGAAGCAACTACTAGACAATAAAATCAATCAAGTTATGGCAAAACGCAGGTGTAAATAAGGTATGTATGTACTGTACAGGTCATCTGTGACATCGCCAATCCAAAAAGAATTTAACTTCTCATATGGATACTTTGGATACTTTGGATACTTGCCAAATCTCTCTTTTAATAAAAACTACAATCAACAACTTTTTAATTGTTTTGGTATATTGATACTAGCTAACTAGAGATTTGTTTTAACATTGCTTCAAAATATTAAGGTCTTTAAAATGAATTTAATTATTTTTATAATCTTTGACTTGAAAATCTACAAAGGAATGTTAAGGATTAAAACATATTTTAAGTTAAAATAATGTTTCTCATTAGCAAAGTAGGAACAGAAGAGCACATCAAAGAAATAAAACCTCATCCTCTATTTAATTAGAAAAATAACTGCTAATCCAAAAGTAGAACATAATTTAGTTTAATTTATCTACGCATTTCTTTTTTAAACTTTAGTGTGAAAAACACTTATCTGCTGGCATTAGGTAATCTGTTGCTTAACAAATTGGTTGTTTTTAAGCCTTGGAGAATTCCTCACTTTAAACAAAGCTACTTTTATTTTGTTTTCTGAAAGTTATTTTTCATAGCTGTAAATGTTGTTCCTATGGAGCTATGGAAGAAGCTGTGATAAACTACTAGACGAACATTTTTATTGCGCAACAAGTTATTGCAAAAGGACTCTGTTTATCATTGAGTGATTGAATAAAAGTAATTTAGGTTACGGCACGTGCAGTTTAGTAATTAAGATACTATGACCTTGTAAAAGGTCACAAGGTATTTCAGGTGGGTTATGTTCAATAGATCATAAGGCTAACAGCTTAAATCTATGCAGTTAGAAAAAAAATGTCATGAGCAAAATGTAAATGACTGAGCTATCCTTTTGTAAATCTGTTTCCTGGCTGTCATGCTGAGCCTTTTGATTCAATACTTTAAAGGGGTTGTAATGTCAGAAGGTTTTTATCTTAATGCATTCTATTTTGTTTATGAACTTATAGTATGGTGTGAGAGGGAATAGGGCCAAGTGACAAGTGTAGGATATCAAGTCATTATTTACATAGTACAATCTACTGAGTTTTAGGCCTCCCGTGGTATTCTAATATAACAAAATTAACTATTAAGACATAAGCAGTTCCCTTTTATTTATTTTTAGCATTTAAATCAAGCTGACAGTTTAGTAGCCCTAACCTGATAAAGGTACATATTAAAGTGCTCCTGTGTCCAGACTATGGGCATGTACGTTTTTACATAGTCTTAATAAGCAGTAAAAGATCACAAAAGAGACTCTAAAGTTGGGTTTCAGTCAGTTTCTAATGGCTCATGCACATGACTGCCTTGGGACATGCAATGTAAAATTCAGCCATATTTCCCCACCTGGAAGCAACAGGTACTTCCGCCTCATAGACATAAATGTCTTTACACAGCTGCTTGCCAGTGTATGCTGGTACTTGCAGAAACCTACGCATGAATACAGACGAAGGCAGTGGCGGCTGGTATTTATTTTTGTGGGGGGCGGCAAACAATCCACCCACCGCCACACTAACCCCTCCCCCGGTCAGTCAGTAGTCGGGGCCCCCGCACTTACCCCATCTTGTGGGCAGTGCTCCGGGCAGTAGGCGGCAGCGGCTTCTCTCCGGGCTGCGGGCGAGTGCTTTCTTGGTTTTCCTGCATCTCCTCCCTCCTCCTCTTGGGGACCAATCCGATCTTCTTTCAGCCAATCAAATGACAGATCTCAGGACCCGTTTCCTAATTAGTCGGGATGGGAATCAGTGTTACAATAGCGAATATTCATTCGCTATTGTCACACAACTTAAAAAAAAACAAAACACTGATTGGAATCCATGCGCCCAGTACCCTGCATGTAGATCAGGGGGCCGCATGCATGAAGCGGGGGGGCGCCCATGCGCCCCCAATGGATAGGCTGCCACTGGATGAAAGACTGTCTGTATTTGGAGATTTATGCCTGTACACAACCCCTATGATAGCATTGGTGGTCAACCCACAATTACCCCAGGGTCTAAAGTAGGAGGAGGACAACTAATTTCTTATGAATAAATGGGACCCACAGATTCCCCCCCCCCCCCCCCCCCCATACTGGAGATGTTATGATGAAATTGGGTATCTTATCTCACATATGCTGCTAGTCTTAGTAACCAGTCCAGCCCCAGAGCAATTTCTTATTTTTCAGATACATGTAAAAATCTTAATTTTTGGCAATAAAATAAATTAAACCCCAAAAAACATTATATATTTTCTGAAAGCAGAGGCCCTGTAGAATAAAAAGGCGATAGTTACAAATTTTTGTTTTACATGATATTTGCGCAACTGTTTATTAAACACAAATTTTCAGGAAAAACTATATTAAAATTAATTTTAGTGCAAAACCACAAAATACCCATTTTTGGTTAACATATAAAAGATGAGGTTGCATCGAGTAAATAGATACCAACCATTCCATGTCTTAAAATTGTATACGCCTGCAATATCGCCAAAAACTATGGTGCCCAAAAGTCCCCATAGGTGGCCCTTTAAAAGCCTTTACAGCTTGTCAGTTTAGAGCTAGCTAGTAGCTCTTGTGCTAGAATTATTGTTCTCACTCTGACGTTTGTGGGGATATGTCACATATGTGGTGCGACCACAGTTTACATGCATGTGCACATCTTGGGCTCTCGTTTGCGTTTGTGTTTGCGCAGGTGTTACGGGGGTTTTTTGCATTTTATTTTTAATTTTAATATATTTAATTATATATTTTTTTAACTTTTTTCATTTATTTTTACTTGATTGCTAGCACAAGGGGTTAATAAACCTCTATGTGATAGCATTAGGCAGGTGACGGGTATTCGTTATGGAGGCATTAGGGGGCCCCAATGTCTCCCTTGCCTTTCACACCATCTAACCAAGCACAGATCAGCTTGGTTAGAAGTGTCACCTGACTGTGCTGGCCAGGAAAGGGTGCATCTGAAACCAGAAATGACATCACTTACGGTTTCACTGTTTGCAAGTGAGGTTGAGGCATGGATTTGTTTCGGTCTCACTGCAATCTCTCTCCCCAGCCGGCGGATGTGTTCCTGGGCTCCGGTGAGTGCAGGACAGCCAAGGTACCACGGGAGGAGGGCTGGCCGCTGGCGGGAGGGGGGGGGCTGTGTGAAAGTGGTCAGCAGCTATGGAGCTGCTGCATCACTTTCATTTTGAAGCCGGTCACCGGCTGAACAAAATACTCACACCGGCTGATGTGTAATTAGCCATCAGCTTGTGATTAGGGGTTCACTTTTTGGACGTACATTCAGAGTGATCAATTGGGTAATTAGATAGGATGGTATACTATAGGTATTTGTTTTAAAAAAGGTTTTACATTTACATTTCTTCAGTTGCTTCCTGCTCTCTGGCCTAGGCCAATATTATGTCATACATCCTGGGAGTCTTCATGGGCATTGTTTTTTTTTCACCTGGAGGAGGGGAAGAGGGGCTTTCTCAACTAAGCCCACCCTCCTGCCTGCATGCCTGAGCTAAGGGGCAGACGGATTCCAGCAAATAACTGCTACATGAATCATCTACCCTTACTCAAGATGACCACAGCTAGAGATGCTAGGGGGAGATGTTTTTCAAATGATTTCTCAACAATATGAAGCATGGAGACATGAAAGAATGAGTGTGTTTTCTTTGAATGTTAGAAATGTATTCAGTAGTGTTTTCGATTTGTGGTGCTCAGATACACCTAAGTTCCGCTTATAAAATATTACTAATAACAAATTATAAATCTTATTAACAAAATTACCTAAATCCCCCTCTCATTCAATCTTATTTCAAAGGACACCTACCCCAATCTTCAAACTGTCATTAAACCTAAAATGTTTTCTGTGTGCATATTTATGTAAAATGAACCACTTCCGGGCAGCCACACGCCGATGTACGTCCTCACTTTGAGGACGGATATCGTTGTCAGCTAGCTGCTATAAACCCGGTATCGCCGTGTTCGGGCCGGCGGTCCGGTACAAGATAAAAGTGGTCTCTGCGGCGGATTCGATCACTTTTATCGGCGACGGGAGAGGGCCCCCCGCCCTCCCGCCAAGATCCAGTGCCCTTTGCCGCTTACCGGAGCCGTCGCCAGCGGCGGAGGCAATCGGATCCTTCCCATGGCTGTGCATGGAGACGAGTGAGGGGAAGATGGCCCCCACCCGTCTCCATGACACTGCAGGGCGGAAGCAACGTCAAAACGTCCCTTCCGCCCATAGCCATAGTGCATTTTTTTTTTTAAATGACAACATTTTTTTTTTTTTAATTGCATTTTAGTGTAAATATGAGATCTGAGGTCTTTTTGACCCCAGATCTCATATTTAAGAGGTCCTGTCATGCTTTTTTTTCTATTACAAGGGATGTTTACATTCCTTGTAATAGGAATAAAAGTGACACATTATAAATAAATAAAAATTTAAACGCGCCCATCCCGCCGAGCTTGCGTGTTCAAACCACACATGTGAGGTATCGCCGCTATCAGCAGAGCGAGAGCAATAATTCTATCCCTAGACCTCCTCTGTAATGCAAAACATGCAACCTGTAGAATATTTTAAATGTCGCCTATGGAGATTTTTAAGGGTAAAAGTTTTGCCACCTATGGAGATTTTTAAGGGTAAAAGTTTTGTAATCCCATTCGATCAATGTATTTAAAAATTTGGTTTTACAGGACCTTGATAAATTACCAAATTAAAGATTACATCAGGATCCAGCTATTGCAGTAGGATTAAAATCCCTATGCGATAGAAAAGATCTCATTATTCGCCCCACCAATAAGGGGGGGCGGGATAGTTGTTCTGGATGAGGAGGAACACATTAATGAAATGAAAAAACTTTTGGACAATCATACTACATACAGTGTACTTTCTAAAGATCCTACCGCAGATTATAAAAGGGCCCTCACTGAAATAGTGGATGAGGGTTTCACTACTCAACATGATAGAGAGATTTTCTTGTCCCTTTGGCTCCTTGGATTCCCATCATCTATTACTTGCCGAAGGTTCAGAAGAACCCTGTGAATGCCCCCGGTCGCCCAATTGTAAGTGGGATAGACTCGGTGACCTCCAGGATTGGAAGGTATATAGATTTTTACCTTCAGCCATTAGTTAAACTGGTCCCTTCCTACCTCAAGGACACCATTAATTTGTTGGAAAGTGTTGACTACCGAGATGACCTTTTTTTGGTCACAGTGGACGTATCTGCACTTTACACGTCCATTCCACAAGATTTGGGCCTTGCCGCTGTCGAGCGTTTCCTTTCTAGGAACTCAGCCCTTCCCTTGATTCACAGAAATTTCATTATGGAGCTATTGAAGTTCGCAACCGAACATAATTATTTTTGGTTCCAGAATGTTTTCTATTCACAAATCAGGGGTGTGGCCATGGGGGCCAAATACGCCCCAGTTTGGCCAACCTATTCATGGCCCAGTGGGAGGAGGATGTCGTCAATGCCCTCAAATGACCCGAGTTGGTCCTATGGGCTAGGTATATAGACGACATCCTTCTCCTCTGGAGGGGTGATAGAGTGTCCTTAGATAATTTCATGACTGTACTGAACACCAATGACCACGGTATAGTTTTGAATTATGAGGCCAGTCTCACGACCATCCATTTTCTGGATCTAGAGATATCGGCCATCGACCATCAGTTGGTGTTTAAAACTCTTTTTACCTCCTACTCCATACAACATAAAGAGATCAAAAAGATACGCAATAAGCATTAGAAACAACTGTTGAATGACAAGGTCTTGGGGCCCTCACTACCCGATCGGGCGGGCATCATCTTTTGTAGTGCTCGCTCTATTCAGGGCGAGATTGCCCCCAATATTATGGATCCCTCACGTATTGTCTCCTTCTTCCAAGAATGCAAGGGCTACTTTCGTTGTAGGAAGTGCAATGTGTGGCTTCACAATAATTGTGGCAGACGCATGTCTGTCACTTTTGCTTCTACAGTCACCATGCAGAGTTACAACATGAAACACTTCACTACATGTGCTACTAAGTATATCGTTTACTTGATTACATGCCCATGTAAGAAGCAATACGTGGGTCACACAATAAGGACCTTTTCAATTAGAGTGAACAAACATATAGACAAGATAAAAAACATCTGTATTAAGCATAGCGTCCCACGACGCTATCTGGAACACCATAACAGAGATCCAACTGGTACCCAATTCCAGGTTATAGATAAATGTATCCCCCCTCCCTCGCCCCTGGAGGGGCGACTCATGTCTTCGGGGTGTGTCGCGACTTTAAACCTACTGGATTTATGAGTTGAGGTGCTACTCACCCCATGGTATGAATGTCGATTGGGACATCAATTGTTTCATCAACCGGGCTTGAGTGACACCTTTGCTACAGTGGGGTATCTCTCTGCGACACATCCCTGCTTTGTGTCTCTTTTGAGGGTCCTATTCGTTCACTAATGTTTTTATTAACATTGTTTTCAATTGTTTATTATACACTTAGGATTTGCTTTATCTGCATTTCATTTATGCCTTTTTGGGGAGATTCTTTGATATTCACCAGCAGGTTGATGCAGTCAATGTATACACCGCAGGTTACATCTGACCAAATGCCTTCTCTGAGCTTTCATCTGTGACAAAATTTGTCCTGTGATTGAGATGAATTTTGTGTATTTATTAACATCTCCACATGATGGCGCTGTGGCGTGACCTTGCACCCGTTATGAGAGCAAAGGCACGTATGACACGCCTCTACATATTGGCTTTATCCTTTGGAGGTGTTCAGCCTAGCGGTAGCCACGTGACTTGTATTCATACTGCTGGCAGAAGTTTATCATGTTTTTCACTTGCCAGGTTGTTTATATTAAGGCATGGAACGCAGGCCGTGTGGTTAATATTCATTCAGTCCACCTCCTCTATGATGGCGTCGTGACATCACCACGCTCCCGGTTTAGGAGCGTGGGTACGTTCGACGCAGGTTACAGTGGTGTTCGTTGGGCCAAGAGGTGATTGGGCGAGTGTTTTTACATGTGACCTGCATGTCCGGCGGTAGTGACCTCAACATCCGTTTCTGAGGTTTCCATCATGAGGCTTGGGATGCAAATCATAGGATTGTTTGTATTGAGTCCTTTTTAGCCTTTTTATATATTGATATAGAGTTTTCATTCACTATCAGCCTCATGTATTGGATGATGAGATGATCTATGATCTCAGTCTGTCCCCTCTGTCCTGTCTATATATTTACCAGCAATGTGGGGAGGCAAAGATATACCCCAGTGGGAGACCTTTTGAGTCGAAACGCGTCGACCCAGCACCTCCTTGCTTCCCACATTTCTTTTAACCTTTTTATGATCACTTTTTACCATTTATCCTGCATTTTGCTGTAAGATAATTTTTATCTCAATAAACCATTTTTTGGTTGACCTGCGCCATATGGAGCTCCTTTTTCCTTTTCATGTTATATTTGGGCATTGACGACTATCCTCTCATTAACATCATTCCTTGGATTGGCCTGGCTGTTCTGGAGCCGCAAATCAATCAGCGCAATCCAGAGTGGCATCCTTGCACTACCAGGAACCTAGGATTACGAGCCCATTTGACCCACTGCCGTATGGTATGTGTGGTATGTGTGTCCATCCTATCCGATTTGGGCATTGACGACCATCCTCTCATTAACATCATTCCTTGGATTGGCCTGGCTGTCGGGTGTTCTGGAGCCGCAAATAATTCAGCGCAATAAAGCGTGGCATGCTTGCACTACCGGGAACCTAGGATTACGAGCACATTTGACCCACTGCCGTATGGTATGTGTGTCCATCCTATCCGGTAAGAGTACCCAACCCCTTATTTGTGACTTCCGCTGAAGTGTCCACAAGTGTATCAACCAGTCAATTCTGACTACATGTTTTAACTCCATCTGGAGAGTGGGGATAAAGAACTTTTCCATTCATATACAGCTGTTTGGACATTGATACATTTTTTTGTGTTTATTTTGTGTGTTCACTTACGCTATTTGTGTCACATTTTTCATTCGCACATATTCGTGTGTGTGTGTGATCTTATTTTCACATAATATTTTGATTTATATGTTTTTTAGAGTTTTCAATATGTTGATCTCAGCACACTGAGGTTTATGCATAGATGTTTCCTTTTACATGGTCACAATCTTTTAGAGCTGCAATAAGTTTTTGTATTTTGACTTGGACTTTGTTTGTTTGAGTGCTAGCTGCTATTTTCACCTTATTTTTGTTTGTTTTAGCGCAGTATTTTCCCCTCCCTCTTCACCTCTCTTTCTCGCTGGCCATACCCCTATTACATAACCAATGTAGAGGCTTGCGGGGCAGCTCCTAGATTGTGAATGGCAGAAGGTTCTACAGGGAGCCTCAATGCCCATGTAATATCATAAAAAAGCAGCAGTTTGCTGCTATGGGGTATGTATGTTTTCTGCATTTTTATTTTATTTTCCATTATAAAATCAGAAAACTCGCCATCGCCCTTGAAAGCCACAACAGCCAATCCATGCAAGACAGCTTTAGAAACGTGAAGAAAACGTCCTGCAGTGACACCTGCTGAGGTTTCTGGCTTGTTTCTCCCACTGACCACACAGGTATTTGGAAGTATTTTTTTTTATACTCTCTATTCCCCATACATTAGAGTATACTCCTAGATTAACTTATGCATGACAATTACTGGCTATAGGTTTATTTACTTTAGGTATAAAAAAAGAAATGATGCTACTTCACTTACTAAGCTCTGATAATACTAAAAAATTGGAAATCCCCCTCACAGCCCTCAGTGGTTGAGTTGCTGCTTAGGGTTAACAAAATATGTACTGTTCATTTGAAAAAAATGACCAGCGACCAGAGGCAGCTCTCTAATTAGGCAAATAAGGCGGTCGCCTAAGGCCTCACACTCCTAGGTGCCTCGCGGCCGCCTAATTTGCCTGATGTGTGTGTGGGAGAAAGAAAGGGAATATCCCCAGTCAATATCACCAAGCTAACAGAGTGAGCGGGCCGGCCTGGTAAAAGGTTAGTATACAGCGCTGCCTGCTGCAGACGAATTGTAGAGGAGGTGGAGGTGGAGCTGCCGACTGCTGCTGAACCCGCCAGGAGGCAGGGACGGACTGGGCCAGGGGGCAGGGAGGCCTCATAAAAATGCTGCTTGCTCCGCACCGCTGTAGACAGCCGTGACACCCACTGGCCGCCTCTGCACTGTGTTATATCTGCAGCAGAGCGGTGCGAGTATGCTATGAGTCCAACCGACGGATTCACTTCCCTGTCAGGCGGAGTGATCTCCGCCTGACAGGAGCTTCCTTGTCTCCGGCGTGCTGTCATTCACAGGCCGGGAGGCAGGATGAAAGAGGAGAGGAGAGTGCTGCAGCAAAGACCTGGAGCCAGTGAAGCCCTGTGCAACAGTGCAAGTGGGTTTGCAGAGGCTAAAAACCTTACCTAAGGCACTGTTGTCACAGTGGCTTAGCTGTGTAAACTGTCTGAAGTGTTTAACTCTTGGGGGGGGGTTAATTTACAATAGTATTTGTAATATACAGCATGGAGGGGGTTAATGCATTACTATACATTAGTGACCAGTGGCAGTTAATTAATCCCTTTGTGCTGCATTAGTGGCAACAATATCAGTGTTAATTAACCCCTATACGGTGCAGTATGAAAGGGTTCATAAACACTGATACTGGTGCCACTAATGCAGCACAAAGGGGTAATTAACTGCCACTGGTCACTAATGCATCAGTGGCCAGTGGTGTATTTGATACTACCCACCTTCATACACTCTGCACCCCTCTCATGTACATACCACCCACCACCATACACTCTGCACCGCTCTCATGTACATACCACCTACCACCATACACTCTGCCCCCTCTCCTGTACATACTGCCCACCAACATACACTCCGCTCCCCTCTCATGTACATACCACCCACCACCATACACTCCGCACCCCTCTCATGTACATACCACCTACCATACACTCCGCACCCCTCTCCTGTACATACTACCAACCACCATACACATCACACCCCTCTCCTGTACATACCACCAATCACCATACGCTCCACACCCCTCTCCTGTACATACCGCCCACCACCATACGCTCCGTACCCCTCTCCTGTACATACCACCCACCGTCATACGCTCCGCACCCCTCTCATGTACAAACCATCCACCTCCATACACTCCGCACCCCTCTCATGTCATACTACCCACCTCCATACACTCCACACCCCTCTCATGTACATACTACCCACCGCCATACATTCTGCATCCCTCTCCTGTACATACTACCAACCTCTATACAATCTGCACCCCTCTCCTCTACATACTACTTGCCTCCATAGACTCCGCACCCCTCTCATGTACATACTACCCGCCGTCATACTCCACTTTCCTCTCCTACTCAAGTTTACCGCCATTGTACAGTAGGGGCCCCTACTAGGGAGATGGTGGCCCGTGGCATACAGAAAAAACAGTGAGTGTGGCTAAATTATGCTACCTATTGGGCATGGCTTTTTAGTTTGATAAGAAATTTTAGTCTTGTTTTTTTTTTTTTGTTTTGTTTTTTCAGTTTTTGTTTTTTTTTTACAATCTTTTTATTTGTTTTTTTAGGTTTTTGGTGAGAGTTTTTTGGTTTCTTTGGTGAGATATCAGGGATCTAAAACTGACCCCTGAAGTCTAACGTTTGAGACAGAGAAAGGAAATGAGGAAGCACTGCAGATGAATTAAGTTTACTATGCTTCAGTTATGAATGAACACAGTGAGTGATCAGTTCCAATCACTCACTGTGTTCTTTTAGAAAAAGTAGGGGCTGGTAAATTAAATTTACCAGCGCCTTTTCCCAGCCTCCATCCTGAAGATCCCCCACCGTAAGGCACACCGTTATTTTTTATCGCTTGAATTATTTTTCCCATTATGGCCGTGAGTGGGGCCTCATGTCTAAGTTTTGCCTAAGCCCTCACAAAGCCTAGAGCCGCCTCTGATTGTGACCATCAAACATTCTATATTACCTGGGCAAGATGGCTACATTTTAAAAGTCAGAGACTTAGAAATCATTTCTAACACTCTTTCTCCTATGAATTACACTGAGCAAGAGAATGTTCTTTTGATGTAAGTGCCAACCTTTTTCCTCTAAGAAGATACTGCAGAAGATGTGGCAATACAACCCTCCAATTCTTTTGTCTCATTGTCCTTGGATAGTTTGTCAACAGAACAATTCTTATCTGGAAAACATGTTCTAAAAAAAAAGAATTTCCTTTGTAACAAATGTTTAAAGTGTATGTAAATCCAAATACTAAAGATGTAAAAATAGCTCCCTTTTTGATTTGTAATGCAAGTTGTGCAAATGTTGTGAATTTTTTCTTGATTATATGTTTAAAAGAGAAGTATAGGATTTTGCTTTTTAAAAAAATCATACTTACCTAGGTGGATGCAACATCATCTTAATGCTGCAGCTGTCCCCCCAGGCGCCTCTAAGACTGAGAACTGAGCGATCAAACACCGCCGATCGCTCGTTCTCAGAGTTTCCCCGAGCAGAGAGCTGGTTACTGTAAGTCACCGACTCTCTGGTCTGTCCCCCATGCTCACTGGAGCGCTGGGCTGTGGAGGAGGCGGGAGCGGCCGTCTCAGGCTCTTAGCGACTTGCTGAGAGGCTGAGCCGGGTGCCAGTCCAGGCATGTGGACGGATCCTGACTATATGGTCGCGATCTTGCACGAACCTGGACTGGCTCAGTGACATCAGCCAACAGCGGGCTTCAGCCTGGGTCACAGGAGTGCAGAACCAGCCTTAAGTAGCATTATTTGCAGACTGTGCCAGACCTGCCTTGGTCCAAGCAGAGGTTACATCTTTTGAAACCCTAGACTGCTGTAAGGTGGTATAAAGCTGGTATTCCAGTCCTCCTACATGCACTGGACAAAACTGCTAAAAATAATGCGGGGCTTGGTGCGTACACTAGGTATGAGCTGGTCATTATTCTATGTCTGCATGCACAACTGGAATATATTTATTATTAGGTATTTATATAGCGCCAACAATTTACACAGCGCTTTACATATTGTAGATATGCCCTCAACGAGCTTACAGTCTTGGGTCCCTACTGCACATGCATAAATACACAGGCACGTTTTTATACAGGATCTAAGTGACCTACCATCATGTTTTGGTGTGTGGGCGGAAACCAGATAGTGTCATTGCTGGAATTCAAACTAAGGACCCCAGTGGTTCAAGGCAGAAGCCCTAACCACTAAGCCACTTTGATCAGGGGTCGAGAGGGTTGGGATAAAGGTTTTCAGTTTCACCTGCAGTTACCTTCCAAGTTCATTCCTGCTACAGTGAGGGAAAGAAGAATTGGATCCCCTGCTGGTTTTGTATGTTTGCCCACTGACAAAGAACTGATCAGTCTATAATTTTAATGGTAGGTTTATTTAACGGTGAGAGACAAAATAACAACAAAAATATCCAGAAAAACGCATTTCAAAAAAGTTATAAATTGATATGCATTTTAATGAGTAAAATAAGTATTTGATCCCTTATCAATCAGCAAGATTTCTGGCTCCCAGGTGTCTTCTATACAGGTAACGAGCTGAGATTAGGAGGACTCTCCTAAAGGTAGTGCTCCTAATCTCAGCTTGTTACCAGTATAAAAGATACCTGTCCACAGAAGCAATCAATTGATCAGATTCCAATCTCTCCACCACAGCCAAGATCAAAGAGCTGTCCAAGGATGTCAGGGACAAGATTATAGACCTACATAAGGCTGGAATGGGCTACAAGACCATCGCCAAGCGGCATGGTGAGAGGGTCACAACAGTTGGTGCGATTATTCACAAATGGAAGAAACACAAAATAACTGTCAATCTCCCTCGGTCTGGGGCTCCATGCAGGATCTCACCTTGTGGAGTTTCAATGATCATGAGAATGGTGAGGAATCAACCCAGAACTCCACGGGAGAATCTTGGCAATAATCTCAAGGCAGCTGGGACTATAGTCACCAAAAAAAACAATTGGTAACACACTACACCGTGAAGGACTAAAATCCTGCTCAAGAAAGCACATGTACAGGCCCATCCGAAGTTTGCTAATGAACATCTGAATGATTCAAAAGAGAACTGGGTGCTCAAGAAAGCACATGTACAAGCCCATCCGAAGTTTGCTAATGAACGTCTGAATGATTCAAAAGAGAACTGGGTGAAAGTGTTGTGGTCAGATGAGACCAATATCAATCTGTTTGGCATCAGCTCAACTTTGGAGGAGGAATGCTGCCTATGACCCCAAGAACACCATCCCCACCGTCAAACATGGAGGTGGAAACATTATGCTTTGGGGGTGTTTTTTTGCTAAGGGGACAGGACAACTTCAGCACATCAAAGGGACGATGAACAGGGCCCATCACTTTGGTGAGAACCTCCTTCTCTCAGCCAGGGCATTGAAATTGGGTCGTGGATGGGTATTCCAGCATGACGATGACCCAAAACACACGGCCAAGGCAACAAAGGAGTGGCCTAAGAAGAAGCACATTAAGCTCCTGGAGTGGCCTAGCCAGTCTCCAGACCATAATCCCATAGAAAATATATGGAAGGAGCTGAAGGTTTGAGTTACCAAACGTCAGCCTTGAAACCTTAATGACTTGGGGAGGATCTGTAACGAGGAGTGGTACAAAATCCCTCCTGAGATGTCTGTAAACCTGGTGGCCAACTACAAGAAACATCTGACCTATGTTATTGCCAACAAGGGTTTTGCCACCAAGTACTAAGTCATGTTTTGCGAAGGGGTCAAATACTTATTTCACTCATTAAAATGCAAATCAATTTATAACTTTTTTGAAATGTGTTTTTCTGGATTTTTTTGTTGTTGTTATTCTGTCTCTCCTTTCACACTTATACGACTTGTCCCACGATTTTGTACTGCAAAATCGTATGACAAGTCATTCTCCATGATTTTCAATGACTACCATTCATATTAGCACGACTTTAAGTCGTGCCGACTTCAAAGTAGTCCCTGCACTACTTTGGTCCAACTTCCATACGATTTCTACTCCATAGACCTCAATGCTAAACCCTCAAGTAGCATGCAAATCGTACCTGAATAATATAGACACGATTTCAGCACTACTTTGGTCCAACTTCCATACGATTTGTACTCCATAGACCTCAATGTTAAACCCTTAAGTAGCATGCAAATCGTACCTGAATAATTCAGCACTACTTTGTAAGCACAAGCTGAGAATGGTTAATGCCAAAGTTGTGGCAAAGTCGTACAAAGTAGTACTGCTCCCAAATCGTGGCAAAATCGCAGCAAAATCGTGGTAAAATCTCGGCAAAATAGCAGCCCCGAAATCGCGGTAAAATCGCGCCACTTTGAAGTTGTATAAGTGTGAAAGGGGCCTAAAAATAAACCTACCATTAAAATTATAGACTGATCTTTTTTTGTCAGCGGGCAAACATACACAATCTGCTGGGGAACAAATACTTTTTCCATCACTGTTTTAGTATTGCAAAGATTTAGACAAGGACTGCAAAGTTATTTTTTTAGCGCATAATTATTAAATCTGTCTATTCAAAATGTATATATTTCAGGTATTTATATAGCGCTGACAATTTACACAGCAATTTACATATTGTACATTGATATCAGCCTCTACCTCATATGTATACATACACAGGTCAGTTTTTCAACAGGAGCCAATTAACCTATCAACATGTCTGTGGAGTGTGGAAGGAAAGCAAAATTACCAAAGGACATCCACGCAAGCACAGGGAGCATAGGCAAACTCCATGCAGGCAGTGTTGTTTCTGGAATTTAAACTAAGGAACCCAGTTTTGCAGGGCAGAAGTGTTAACCAATAAGCTACTTTGATCAGGGGTCAGGAGGGTTTTGATAAAGGCTTTTGGTGTGACCTGCAGTTACTCTTCAAGTTAATTCCTGCCATTAGTATTGCAAAGAATTAGGCAAGGGCCACATAAACTATTTTCTTAGTCCCTAATCACTAAAACTGTGCAAACTATTGCTTTCTTTGTATTCATTCTAATGAGAACTGCTACACATGAGGATTGCAATCATGCATTTGAGTTACTGAACCCTCACACTTACTCAATTACACAATTTAATAGCCTAACAAAAAATATTCCAGGTCCTTCGTTCCACAAACTTGAATGGAGAAGGCGCTTTCAATTTTAACTGTACTGCATGAGTAGCCTCTCAGCAATCATGCACAAACATTAACTGGCACAAAACTTTTGTCTTTGAAAGATTTTCCCTGAGATCTAATCTCTTTTACAATGCTAGCTTTGGGGAATACCAATGTATACCCAAGGGTGGTCAGAAAAAATGCTGTGTGCTTTGGAAGATTCCAAACACGAACACAAAAGGCCCGATTCATCAAGTTTTAAACGCTTAATTCACAAATCCACAAGCTGAAAATGCCAATTTCAGATGTTAAGATTTTTTTGTCTCTCCTGCTACAGTCCAGGGCTTTTGTCATATTTGGTAAGCACTGTTGGACCTTAATAAAAGTTGTTTAAAGTGAATCTGTGCCCAGACTATGGACATTTTCAAGTATTTATCAACAGCAAAGGAGCTTTAAAACAAGTTCTAACTGAGCTCTGCAGCTGCAGACCCTGTGGAGCAATTCACACTCAAAGATCACAGCAGAAGCACAATAGTTGTTCAAGTCTTTCTCCTAGTAGCTCAGCTATCCCCACTCCCAGATTACTTGCTCTATGTTTACAATACAGAATAGAATGCTGTGTTGGGAAGGAGAATCAAGCTGCTTAGAGAACCAAGTTGGATGACTTCACTGCTTCTGCTGTGAGCTTTAAATATGAATTGCTCCACAGTGCCTGTAACCTCACAGGTCAAAGAGGGCTCGCTTTAAAAGTCATTTGCGGGTTGTTATGTATAAATACATAAATGTCTATAGTCAGGTCACAGCTTCATTTTTTTTTTTTAATGTAACGAAAAAATATATATTTTTCCTTTTTTGAAACTTTAGGAAGAAGAGACTTTTCCTTTTCTATAGTCATGCCTTCCAATATAACTCATTATATAAGGTGCACAATTCTCTGCTCCTGGATTCTCTACTTTTTTAAAAAAAACCCTGCCTGTTAAACCCATTATAATTCCCATTTGTGCCTATAGGTGGCAGAGGTGGCATCATTTTCCTGTATAGTTTCCAATTACTTTTTTCTCCATCATCAATAGAATTGCAGTCATCTCATATAAGCTTATCTACACATAAACTATCAAAGTATTCTAAACCAGGTTGGGACTATAGTTAATCCTCACAACCATTCACACTTACACCCACCAAGCACACTAACATATCAATCATTCACAACTAAAAACGAAAACTTGCGACACCCCAGGATAGTGCATTTAAGTGGTTACTGACAGTCCACCATAGTATGTATGCTTACACGTCCTATTCGTACTTAATACCTGACACAAGGTGTGGTAAAAAAACATTTTTGAACAAGGACCATATAGGCTTTAACTCTGTCTGTGGTTATCCCCCAGATCTAGATAATCTCATGTACAATCAGATCTGATCATCCAAATCTTGGTATACTATATTTGTACTATGTATGTATGTCTTTGTATATCTTGGAATGTTCAAACTAGCAATTTAACAAAAAGTTAGGGATCAGTTCAAGTTCAGGGGTATAAGCAGGTGAAGGCAAGATCAGGCTGAGTCAGAAGAGGCACCCACCTTGGATGCCGTGCTGCATTGGGCACAGTTTTGTGCAAGTCTCTCCTGTCTCTGCATTACCCATTTTTCTGCATTGTGTAGGACTGAGCTGTCAAAACTGACAGCTTGCTCTTGTAAGTTACATTGGGAGATCAACAATACTCTTTTTTTTTTTTTTTGCTTGTATGTAAATGTTTTATGTTTGCTTTTATTCATGTTTGTAGCACCAAAAAAAATGTACCAGAAACAAGATTCTGGTGCCTCTATAAAGGATAGATAGGGAGGTGCCTCTATAGGGACAGATTGCAAATAAAGTTTTTAGCTAACCCTAAATATTTTTTTTACCCTAAATTTTGTTCGTTTTTTTCCTTATTTTTATTATTCCCTTCCCCTAAGACATTTTGGCGTCCTTGCATTTGATGTCACAAGACCTCACAGCTCTGGATGAAGGATTACATTTAAAGTGACTCTGTTGCTGAAATAAAAAGTAAAAAACAAAAACACTTGTAAAAGGGCAAACTTTATAGTTAAAAGCAGGGGTTTAGTCCGCACACATTTACAAATGCGTGCGTAAGCCACAGAGCCTCGTCAAGGCACCCTGGTATCTGTGGTACCTAACGCTACAAGTGTCCCCACAGTGGAGGCACATGCCTTCTGATGGATAGGTGAGAGCAAGTGGACTGAAGGGGAGCCACCCCTTCTTAAAGGTACAGGGGCACACTGAACACCCAGCATATAGCACAATGGCTGCAAAGGTGTCAGTGCGTTGCCTGACCATAAAACACAACAGTGATACAAAAAGGGTAAGCCACTTGCCCCCATCTATAGCTGACTATCACAGTAAGAAGCATTGGAAGGCTAACAACAGTTATAAACAAGGCCAAAGATGAATCCAAGAAAAAAAACAAGCTTAACTTAGCGACCAGCCCTCAGACAACCAATGTGTGCAGACTAAACCCCTGCTTTTAACATATACTGTTAGACAGGTTTACTTGGTTGTCTGCGGGCTGGTTGGTAAGTTAAGCTTGGTTTTTTCCTTGGATTCATCCTTGGCCTTGTTTACAAACTTTATAGTTACCTGGACAGGATAGGAGGGAGAGAAAAGAGGGAGAAAACAGAAGAGGGCGACAATATACAGATTTAAAAACTTACTGAAAGCTCTACCAATATTTGGTAAAAGCTTGCTGTACACACTGCTCTTATCAAAGCTGAAGTCCATGTGAATAAAGTCTTACGGTCATCTGAGCCCTCCATAAGCACATGTATGGTAGGAAGGAATTAAAATGTATCTAAACCCAAGAACAAAAATGTAATATATTACACCTTACCAATACTAGGATGTCGTGGCTGCATGACCTTTATTTTAGAGAGGGAGGGGTGAAAGAGAAAGGCGCTAAGCCACCAATTGTGCAGTAAAGTTTAATTCAAAATCACAATGATAAAACACAAATTAGAGCACTCACAAGCATCTCAGTAAGTGAGGCATTAGAATAGAAGCCTGTAGCTAATAGAGAAGTCCACATGAAGCTTAAGTCACTGGGATCGCCAGAGGGGTGTCAGAGCCTGGGCATGGATCTAGATAAGCCGACAGGAAGTCGCTGTGGGAGACACAGGAGAACTGTCAGGGGAGGTGTCAGAAGCCCTGAAAAGTTAATATACAGTGCAGTCCCACAAATATCATCCATCCAGATTGTACAAAAACGTTTCTTTTTTTAGTGCAATCAGTGTAGAGCTGAGTGCTAGTATTTTGTTCTTTATTACCTATATTTTACCTGATTGATTCTGCTAATAACACACTTTCTATAATAGGGTGACAAATTTTACTCACTGTATAGTATCTATAGATGTTTTATGATGGTTAGTGATAGTTTACATTTTTTGGGTTTTATTTGAGTTGTGTAAAGAGATATCACACACACACTTGCACATATAACATTTAAATAAAGTGTTTGTTAACCCCAAAAAAATCTGTAGATTTTGGTCCCTTAAAGCAGATTACACAGCACAGTGCTTGTGTTGTGTAATCTGCCCCCCTCTAAACTGTAAAAAAAAAAACCCTGAACATTGCACTTCCTGTATGCCCTCTCTAAATAGACCATGATAACCAGGGCTGCTCCGCCCTGATCACCGTGGTCAAAGTACGTCCTCCCGTCATACGCTGTCCGCTCTGCTCTCCTCTCTCCCCCCTCACACCCCTCCTTCCTCCCTGTCATCTGCCTCTGTGACTGTCTCCAGCCTGGTCCCATCCCCCCCGCCACTATTGCTTGTAAAATAAAATCATAAAATTTTCACTGCCAGCCTCTCTATTAGAGGCTGGCATAGCACACTATGTCATTAGTTTAACAAAACAAATTTGAGCTGTATTCAGGCCGGTCACGTGACTCACGGACACTTTCCAGCTTCGATTCACGGCTTCTGCGGAGGAGACGAGCGGCCATGTGATCTCCCCATCTGACATCAGAAGCCATCCATCAGAGCTGGAAAGCGGCCGCGAGTCATGTCACTGGCCTGAAGACAGCTTAAATTAGGTATTTACAACACTCGTTTTGTAAAACTACTGACACGGTGTGCTATGCCAGCCTCTAATAGAGGGGCTGGCATAGTTTTATATAGATTGGTTAACAAACCCTTTAAATAATGACAAATAATTAAGGTAATCATTTTAGAAAATGTAACAAGAATATGTAACTATAGATGCCTTTTTGCCAAGGAGTCCCGTCCGCTTCTATTGTGGTATAGCACAGATTATCAAAATCGGGCACGTGCATTTAAGCAGCCCTGAAAGAAAACTGACTATTCCAAGTTTTTGCTGTAGTATATAGGGTAGCATTTGGCCAATTACAAACTATGAATAGCAGTATTTCCTTTTAAAAAGCCCATCTTGGTCAGTTTACAATGACAGTCCTAATGCATTAGGTCATCTAAGGCAACCAAGCTTATAATTCATTCTTCGATATTTTCTCAGCAATAGAGGAGCAGTATTGGTCACCCAAAGTCAAGAATTGTTTGAAAACTGAAAAACACTTTACTCTTTCCTCTATAACACATAACAAAGACATATACAGTATATACCAGATATAACAAAACACTTTTAATGGTATGTTTAACAAGCCAAAAGAGGGCAAATAAGATCACTTATTGTTAAGGTTATATAAATCATAATTATGGACAGATCAAGAGTTGAGATTGCATCTAATGAAGGTTCTCGATCCTGTCAGCTGCTTTCTGTCTTCCGAAATAGATGATCAAGCAGGTGGGAAAACCTGCCCTGATTGCTCTATAGTTCTGATTTAAAGGTAGGGGGAGATGACAGCAAATATCAGTGTTACTCATCTTCATGAACAAGAATGGAAATTTTTTGTTCAAAAGACTGCTGGTGTTCATGGAGCTGCTGGACAATCAGTATATCTAAGGGAGATTGGTTCATGCATATTCATCTGACTGTCCTTTAGGTCCCGTTTTATTATAATCTCTTGTGTGTGGTGTTTTGCTTCTGAAAAGTTTCCACACTTTTATAAACTTTCCTAATACATATTACTGTAGCTAATCTGTATTCTCACAATAATATCATACTTGCAGTATAGGTCTTTTCTATTTTGTAGCATTGTTGGGACCTAACTATGAAAATATTGTAAGTTTTATATCTTAATGCATATTGAGTAGTAATTAAATACAACGGGTACATCATACTCTACAAGAAAGTGCAAGGCTACAGATGAGGATCCTGGACACTATAGGCTCAACTCACAAAGCAGCATTTACCACTTTAAGAACTGCAGTAAACTATCTCTTAGTGTTTTGCAAAAAATGTTTTGCAATTTACTAAGAAATACCACATAAGCTATTTTATCAAGTGATGCGGTATGACAGTAGTGAAAGCTAGCAGTATCTGAATGCAAGTGGTAGCCAGCTTCCTTAACAACCAGTAAATAATAAATATCATGGTTGTTAAGCAGCAAGCGGCCACCAGTTCCTTCGGGTCTGGTATGGATTTTAAGAGGAACCCCATGCCAAAACCTAAAAAAAAAGGGTGTGGGGTACCCCCAAAATCATACCAGACCCCTATTTGATCATACAATACAGCAAGCCAGGAAAGGGGGGAGCAAGCCCCCTGAACCATACCACATGCCCTCAACATTGAACGGTGCTTTGGGGGAGGATTAGACTCCTTCCCCCAAAGCACCTTGTCCTCATGTTGATTGGGACAAGGGCCTCTTCCCCATAACCCTGGGTGATGGTTGTGGGGGACTTATGGGAATCTGGAATCTTTAACAAGGGGGCACCTGAATCCCGGCCCACCATGTGAATGAGTAGGGATACATAGTAACCCTACTCATTCACCATAAAAAAAAGTGCAAAGCAAATAAAAACACACAGCCCGTTTTTGCCCTGCACCAAGCATGCCCTGGTGTCAGGAACCATGAATCGGACTGAGACAGAAGTGCAGTAAATATCACACTCTTTTATAAAATGGTAAAATGGTACAAACAGTGCAAACGTAGTCAAAACATAGCCAAGGTACGGTAACCAGAGCTGGTAGTCAGAACAAGCCAGTAAGACAGGAATCCAGAGATCAGCGTAGTCAGGAGCAGCAAACAGGATCAGGAACCAGAAGGGAAGTCAGCCAGGCAAAGGTTTTTACAGGAAAACACAGCAGAGAGTATCCAGATATGTTGACCAAGGCAAAGGCACAGGAGATCTGATCCAAGCAGCTTAAATAGCCAGCAGGCTGATTGACGAGCAGGATATGATCATCAGGTGAGTCACTGTGAAATGAAGAGTGCTGGTAATTAACCGACAACTGAACAGCTGAGAAGGAAGGGCTGAGCCCAGCCCTGACAGTACCCCCTCCTCAACGGCTCCTCCCCCTCAGCGGGCCACCAGGTTTGAGGGGAAAAACTGTCTGTGGAAAGCACGGAGGAGGACAGGGGCCCAGCCAGACCCTCTCCCCAACATGGTAGGAAGGCGTAGGTAGGCATCTGCGGTTAGGTATAATGTCTGTACCTATCATTGGCACATTGCAAGGACTCTTGGACCTGTACCCAAGTGGAACGAAAACCATGGAGATGCTCCTCTAACGCGGGAATGCTCTGAGGAACAAATGAGTCCAGCAACATGGATGGTTGAAAACCATAATTCGCCATAAATGGAGACAATAGGGAAGTGGTATTAATGGCACTAATGTGAGCAAACTCCGCCTAAGATAAGAGGTTCGACCAGTTGTTATAATGGTCAGAAATATAGCAACATAGAAACTGTTTCAAGGACTGGTTGGCTCATTCTGCGACCCCATTAGACTGTGGGGGATACGCAGAAGAGAAGGAAAGCTGAATTCTCAACTGTGCACAAAAGGATCGCCAAACCCTGAATGCAAACTGGCTACCCCTGTCCGAGATGATAACCTTGGGTAGCCCATGTAATCGAAAGATCTCCTGAGCAAAAATGGATGCCAGTTCTTTGGATGTGGGCAACTTCTTAAATGAAATGCAATGTGACATTTTGGAGAACCAGTCAACCACCATAAGGATAACTGTGTTTCCCTGGGAGTTGGGTAACTCCACAATAAAATCCATAGATAGGTGGGTCCAAGGCCTCTCTCCATTGGGTATTGGTGGTAGGAGGCTCACTGGAAGGTGTCGTAGAGTCTTACTCATAGCACAGACGGAACAGGCAGCTACGAAGGTGGCTATATCAGCGTGGAGACTAGGCCATAAGAATTGTTGGGAAAAAGCCAAAATGAGTTGATTCTTCCCTGGGTGGCCAGCAGCCTTGGGAGAATGGCAAGTCTGGAGCACAGCGCTGCAGAGACTCTCAGGAACAAAGCAGCAGTCACAAGGTTTCTCAGGAGAAGAATGGATCTGAGCGGCAAGAATTCTGTCACCCAAAGGTAAAGTGAAACTGGTACGAACCGTAGCCAGAATACAATCGGGAGGTATCACAGGAACAGGAACTGATTCCATCTTGGAAGTGGAGGAAAACTTCTGCGAAAATGCATCAGCCCTTACATTCTTAGTACCGGGGTGAGACTATGTAATTGAAGTTGACACGAAAAGAGCCCATCGTGCCCTTCTGGAAGAGAGGCGTTTAGCCTCAGACAAGAATGTGAGATTATTATGGTCAGTCAGAATGAGAACCGGCACAGTGGTACCTTCGAGGAGATGCCTCCATTCTTTAAGGGCATCTCGTTGTCCGTCGAACTTTTGTAGACGAAAAATCCGACCGTGTGTACGCGGCATTAAAGGCATTAATGGAATCTGGAGACCAATTCTGTGGGTTACCGTCCTTTCTAGTCATATCAGTCAGGGATTTGACCAGAGATGAGAAGTTACGAATAAACTTCCGATAATAATTTGCAATGCCAAGAAAATGTTGCAATTGATGTAAATCCATGGGTCGGGGGCCACTGTAGGACTGCAGAAAGTTTCTCTGGGTCCATCAAAAAAACAGCAGTGGAAATGACATAACTCAGGAATTTAACCTGTTCACGATGGAACTCGCACTTCTCCAATTTATAATACAAGTTATTTTCTCTCAGCCTCTGAAGCACACGACAGACATCTGTGTGGTGGCTCTATAGGGAATTGGAAAACATGAGGATATTGTCAAGATAAACCACCACACATAGCTGCAACAAATCTCAGAGGACATAGTTAATGAATTCCAAAAAAAACTGCCAGAGCATTGCAAAGGCCAAATGGCATTACGAGGTACTCGTAATGGCCTGTTCTGGTAATAAACGCAGTTTTACATTTGTCGCCTTCCTTGATCCTCACGAGATTGTATGCGCCTCTCGAATCAAGCTTCGTGAAAACCGTTGCTACTTTGAGATGATCAAATAACTACATAATCAACGGAATCGGATAGGCATTCTTTATCGTGAAACGATTGAGACCCCTATAATCAATACAAGGTCTCAGTTCACCACTCCTCTTCTTCACAAAGAAGAAACCAGCACCAGCAGGAGACGAATCCTCGAGACAGTGTGTCGGCAACATACTCCTCCATGGCTTTGTCCTCCGAGACAGACAAAGGGTAAACCTGGCCACGAGGGGGTATGGCACCAGGTTGAAGGTCAATTGCGCAATCATACGACAAACTCCTGGCTTGACCTTTGTCAAAGACAACGTTAAAATCCCGGTACTCCACCGGCAGAGAGGAGAGTGAAGAGGTGCACAAGACCTTAGCCACTTTCCGAAAACATGTTTTACTGCATTGTGGCGATCAGGTAAGAACCTCACCACGGATCCAATCAAAAGAGGGGTTGTGCCTCTGTAACCAAGGATAACCAATAACCACTGGAAAATGAGGTGAGGTAATGACTTGGAATTGGATTATCTCATGGTGAAGAGCCCCTACTACCATGGTCAACACAGCAGTCTCATGGGTCACTGTCAGAAGAATGTACCTTCCTGCCATTCTGGCCGTGTTCTTGCGCGCATGCGCGGCGGAGCGGCGCTCCAGCGCATGCACGTTCACGGTCCGGCGCTACGGCGCTCACACATGTGCACTAGCGCACACCCAACTTGATCCTTTGGGCGGCCTATAAAAGGCACTCAGAGGATCAAACAAATTGCTGGTTTGTCTCAGCTTCCTGTGTGATCTGATCCTGTTTCCTGTACCTTGTGCCTGACTACCTATTGTGACCTGGATTGTTATTGGATTCCTCTGCTCTTCTCCTAACCTTGACCCCGGCTTGTTTAAATGGATTTCCACCAGTCTCCTGTGTTTGACTCTCGGCCTGTTACTTGGACTGTCTCCTGTCTCCTTGCCTGACCCCCTGCCTGTACCTGGACTATCCGTGTCTCCTAGACACCCTTCTTTAAGACCTGCAGTATGAAGTTATTGTTCCTGTGTTTGACCCCCAGCCTGGTTCTGGACTGTCTTCCCTTTGTGTTCCAGCCTGTACTCCTGCCCACCAGCATCTGCACAGCGGCTCCTATCTGCAAGGACCTTCATGCAAGATACCTACGGTCCATCGGGGTAGCCTGTGCCTCTTTGTGCCATTCACTCCCTGTATCACCCCCAGGGGGCGGACTGCGCTTAGTCGCAAGGGCGAAGCGCTCTCGGCATCTCGGCCTCGGTGAGTACTATAAATGACAGTCACATGGGCAGGCTGTAGAGGTCTCCCATCAATAGCCTCAATGGCAAGTGGAGTGGCATGAAGCTGCAGCGGAATCGAGCGCTTAGACAGAAAGGCACCATCTATGAACAGGTCTGCAGCCCCAGAGTCGATTAGAGTCTGTATCTTGATGGACGACTCAGACCAAGAAAGTGATATGGCAAAGTACTAATGCGCTACCAACAGTGTATCAATACAAATAAAGTGCTAATTAATAAAGTGCATACATATAAAGTGCTAAATGAAAAAAGCAGCTAAACTTCTATAGTGTAACCAACACCTCTAAAAATGTATATCGTGTAGTGAAGTAGCGCTAATATAGCACGTCAAAAAAAAAAAATACAAGGAATTTCTCAGATGCTCATGGCAAATATAAACTCATATAAAAGTGTTCAAAGTCCTAAAAGTTGCATCCCATAATATATATCTGAGCAATAATGCAATGAAATCCAGGAAAGTGTATCACATAAAACTAAACTAAAAGTAAATTGATTCCCAGGAGTAATCAGCATGAAAAAAAAATCAGGTGACTCAGAGAGATGATCAGTTCCAAAGTGAAAAATATAAATCAGAGTAGATAACCGAAGAGACGAGGGGGGTAAGGACAGGTGAAAGAGTCCGAATTAAAGATGTAAGATGGTAAATATGTCTTTCTGCAATCCTCCCCCAGTAGTGCTAGCCTCTCAGGTACCTCACTGGCAGACTCTGTACCAGGAGGTATGGGAGGTGAGGGAGGCAAGGGTGGGACTACAAAGCTCGGAGCCAAATGTACAGGAGTGCTCCTTAAAAGAAGGTCTCTCTCGGAGTCTGGAGTCAATGAGAATGGCAAATGTGATCAACTTCTCCAGCTCAGTGGGAATGTCTCGAGCTGCTATCTCATCTTTGATCTTATCCAAGAGACCATGAGAAAAAGCAGCCACGGGGGCCTCATTGTTCCAAGCAACCTCTGCTGCCAGAGTACGGAATTCAATGGCGTAATCGGCAACAGTTCTCGTACCCTGTTTGACGGACATAAGGCTTTTGGCAGCAGAAGTGGAGTGTGCAGGAACATCAAATACTATTCTAAAGGAGGCCACAAACTCTGGGTAACTCAGGACGACGTGTTTTTGCGTCTCTCATAGAGGGTTTGCCCAGGCCAAGGCTCTCTCAAAAAGCAAAGATATCACAAAGCCTACTTTGCTTCTGTCCGTGGGAAACGCCTGGGGCAGCATCTCAAAGTATATCCCAACCTGGTTTAGAAACCCTCTGCATTGAACTGGATCGCCCCTAAATTGCTGGGAAAGGGGGGCGGAACCATACATACCTCTTATAGAGGTAATATTTGAGGTGGGTGCCTGCACAGAGACTGGAGCAGCAGCAGGGACGGCCTGCAACACGGGTTGAACCGGAACAGCCACAGTGGGAAGATCCAGGTGAGCAGTGCAAATCAGGAGCATCTGTAACGCTATGGCAAAGTGATCCATGCGGTGACCCTGCTCATCCATTCTGGAAAAAATATTACCAGCAAATGGATTGCCTGCATCTTCTGAATTCATGGCCTCCGCCTACTGTCAGGAACCATGAATCAGACTGAGACAGAAGTGCAGTAAATATCACACTCTTTTATAAAATGGTAAAATGGTACAAACAGTGCAAACGTAGTCAAAACATAGCCAAGGTACGGTAACCAGAGCTGGTAGTCAGAACAAGCCAGTAAGACAGGAATCCAGAGATCAGCGTAGTCAGGAGCAGCAAACAGGATCAGGAACCAGAAGGGAAGTCAGCCAGGCAAAGGTTTTTACAGGAAAAAACAGCAGAGAGTATCCAGATATGTTGACCAAGGCAAAGGCACAGGAGATCTGATCCAAGCAGCTTAAATAGCCAGCAGGCTGATTGACGACAGCATATGATCATCAGATGAGTCACTGTGGAATGAAGAGTGCTGGTAATTAACCGACAGCTGAGCACCCTGAGCTCTGAGAAGAGAGGGCTGAGCCCAGCCCTGACACCTGCTCAGTGATGTCATAAGGGGGTGGGGTCACCCAGTGGTGTCATCGGTGTTCCCACCCCTTAGTTTATTTAGCGACAGGATGCGGCAGAGCTGTCATTCGGCAGGACCCAATGAATGTATTTATTTATTTATTTTGTTTAGTGAATTGATTTTAGAGTACGTTTATACGGTATTTACCATGCATTTTTTAATAGTGCAATAAATACTGCATAAACTGACAGTGAGTTGACATTTTGAATATTGCGTGAAATAATTGGAAAAAATGTGTCATGCGATCCAATTATCTCATGCAATATTTTTTAGTGAATTGAGCCCTGTAACCTAATCTTCTAAAATGGTGATAAAAATACTGCACCTAATCAACTAACAGTGTTTTGTTTAGCCACTATGGTGGAAATGCTGTTGTGTGAATAAGGTCTTTGGTATCCTGAATTTATGTGTGTGCATGTTTACCATACATCCGTGACACAAGGGAACGGAATATCGAGTGTAAAGGCATCAGCAAGCACTAAGGGAGCATTCATCTGTTATGAAAACTGGAGAAAAGTCATAAAGGGTAAAATAACATATATAATTATGAAGGAAAACATTGAGACTATCCAAAAAAATGTAGCCTGTACATTTCTGTCTAGATAAAAATGAACCATGATCAGTTTTACATAGAGGATTGTGGTATTTTTACATTCTTTAATTTTACATGTGAGACAGGAAGTGAAGAAATTAAATATTAAAAAAAAATATTATGCATAACTTTGTGGTTTTCATTTGTTTGTTATGTATTTTGACTCAGAATTATTTTAAAATGTGTACTTAGAACTCATGTCCAGAGCTCTACAACAGTGGTTCTTAACCTTGCTAGTGCCGTGACCCCTTGATAAAATTTCCCAAATTGTGGGGATGAATAACAGTAAAATTATTCTTATAACGTGGGTGGTCAGCACCTAAGGCAGGACAAGTAATTTGCACACCTAACCTGCAGACATTTAGTGCTCCCTGAGTCCCTTTCAGGGGGGGACCGTCCATTAAGGCGCACGAGCACCGCCCCCTCTCTCCAGCCACCCCCTCTATGTAGAATGGATAGATTCATGAATCTATCCATGGCCGCCTCCACTCCCTGTTCAGGCATCTGGCCCCTTTTAGTACGCTGTGTGCATGAATTACAGCAGCGGGGGTGTTTTTTTGAAGCACCTGATTAGAGCCATAGGCTCTAATAGGCTTCAAAAAAGGTTGACTCGGAGCGCAGAGCATTTCATTCGTAGCCCACCCAGGTGTGTTAGAAAAGCAAATTAATATTTGCTTTTTTAACACTGAACCGCCTCTCCTCCATTCAGGTAGCACTGGTCTGATACCCGTCACCTGATTGGCTGAAAGGACAGGCGCTGCTATAGGACGCCTAGCAGGAAGCAAGAAGAGACACACACGGAGGACACAGCTCGCCGCTGCCTGACCTGCCACCAAGATTTCGTAAGTGCCAGTCAGACAGCGGGCGGGCAGGGGTCACATTGGCTGCTGCATTTGATGGGGCACAATGACGGCATTTGATGGGCACAATGGCGGAATTTGATGGGCACAGTGGTGGCATTTGATAGACACAGTGGCTGCAATTGATGGGCACAGTGGCTGCATTTGATGGGCACAGTGGCGGCATTTGATAGCACAGTGGTGGCAATTGATGGCATAGTGGCTGCATTTGATGGCACAGTGGCTGCATTTGATGGGGCAAAGTGGCTGCATTTGATGGGGCAAAGTGGCTGCATTTGTTGGGCACAGTGGCTGCAATTAATGGCACAGTGGCTGCATTTGATGGGCACAGTGAGGCTGCAATTGATGTTTTTTTTCAGTATTTTTCAGAATTTTTCAGTTTGTTTGCACCCCCCCCAGGTCTGTCCCAAGTCCTGGGCACCTTCATTTCGGGACAATACAATGTCCCGAAATTGCCCCCTTGGCTGATCTGATGCCCCCAAAAAATGCCGCCCATCGCCACTGTCCCTCACTGCCTGCTGTACTTCTGGCTGAGACCCGCTTTACTTTTCACCCCCAGGCGCTGCCTGGCTCACTGCCCAAACAACTGGTTGCTAGACACGTCCTGCCTGGCGTCTAGCAACCAGTGATGTCACAACGAGGAGGAGAGCGGAGTGCCAGCATTCAGAGCAAGCCGGAGGAGGATTCCTCCTCCTCGTGCATAAGCCCCGCCCCCGGCTCTGGACCCGACTGCGGGTCTTCCCTGAAGGCTGTTCCTGCCACTTGAAGAAAGGTAGGTGAAATGCTCCCTGCAGTGCCCCGAGGACGCTCATGGTCACTCTGCTCCCTCCCATACACTGCCCCCCTCCAGTCATGCTGTACAGTGCCCCCATACTTCCCTCAACTACTCCCTTCACATTATACTGCCCTCCACTGCCCCCTCCCATTATACTGCCCTCCACTGCCACCCCTCCCATCATACTGCCCTCCGCTACAACCCCCCAATAATACTGGCCCCCTCCCATTATACTGCCCTCCACTACCCCCCTCCCATTATATTGTCCTCCACTGCCCCCCCTCCCATTTACATTATACTGCTCTCCACTACTCCCCCTTCCATTATACTGCCCTCCACTGCCCCCTCCCTTTATACTGCCCTCCACTACCTCCCCTCCTATCATACTGCCCTCCACTGCATCCCCTTCCATTATACTGCAGTCCACTGCCACCCCTCCCATCATACTGCCCTCCACTACCACCCCTCCCATCATACTGCCCCCCCTCCCATCATACTGCCCTCCACTGCCCCCCTCCCATCATACTGCCCTCCACTGCCACCCCTTCCATCATGCTGCCCTTCACTGCCATCCCTCCCATCATACTGCCCTCCACTACCACCCCTCCAATCACACTGCCCGCCACTACCACCCCTCCCATCCTACTGCCCTCAACTGCCACCCCTCTCATCATATTGCCCTCAACTGCCACCCCTCCCATCATACTGCCCTCCACTGCCACCCCTCCCACCATACTACCCTCCACTGCCACCCCTCCCATCATACCTCTCCTCCACTACCTCCCCTCATACTGCCCTCTACCCCATCATACTGCCCTCCACTGCCTCCCCTCCTATTATACTGCCCTCCACTACCTCCCCTCCCATCATACTGCCTTCCACTGCCACCGCTCCCATCATACTGCCCTCCACTGCCACCCTCCACCCCATCATACTTTCCACTGTCACCCCTCCCATCATACTGCCCTCCACTGCCACCCCTCACATCATACTGTCCTCCACTGCCACCCTCCACCCCATCATACTGCCCTCCACTGCCACTCCTCCCATCATACCGCCCTCCACTGCCACCCCCTCCCATCAAAAACTGTAAAAGAACTATAAAAAATTAAATTGTAAAATAAAATATAATAGTAAAAAATAATAAAAAAATAAAATAACAAAAATGTAAAGCTACTGATCACGTCCACTGCTCTTCTGGCCCTGTGCACTGCTCTACTGACCATATCCACTGCTCTACTGACCACGTCCATTGCCCTACTGACCACGTCCACTGCCCAACTGACAATATCCACTGCCCTACTGACCATGTCCACTGCTCTACTGACCATGACCACTGCTCTACTGACAATATCCACTACCCTACTGACCACGTCTACTGCCCTACTGACCACGTTCACTGCCGTACTGACTACGTCCACTGCTCTACTGACCATGTCCACTGCCTTACTGACTGACACCATTCACAGTCCACACTGACACCACTGGTGGAACTACCAGCAAAGGTTGCACTTACAACCGGGCCCTGGCATTCTGCCACCATGGCGGGGCCCAAGACTGGACAACATGTGAAAGAGATCCGCTGAGGAACCATAAAAGGTGGTGGGATCAGTGGGAAGGGCTCTGGGAGAGAATGTCCCAGGCCGGAGGTCGGGGGGCCCTTCATGGTTTCTTGCACCAGGGCTGTGAAGGTTATAATTACGCCTCTGCTGCACCCTGTATATAGCTCATCCCAGTACCCTGCACCCTGTATATAGCTCATCTCAGAACCCTGCACCCTGTATATAGCTCATCTCAGAATGCTGCACCCTATATATAGCTCATCCCGGAACCCTGCACTCTGTACATAGCTCATCCTAGAACCCTGCACTCTGTACATAGCTCATCCCAGAACCCTGCACTCTGTACATAGCTCATCCCAGAACCCTGTACTCTGTACATAGCTCATCCCAGAACCCTGCACTCTGTACATAACTTATGCCAGAACCCTGCACTCTGTACATAACTTATGCCAGAACCCTGCACTCTGTACATAACTTATGCCAGAACCCTGCACTCTGTACACAGCTCATCCCAGAACCCTGCTCTCTGTACACAGCTCATCCCAGAACCCTGCACTCTGTACGCAGCTCATCCCAGAACCCTGCACTCTGTATGAAGCTCATTCCAGAACCCTGCACTCTGTACGCAGCTCATCCCAGAACATTGCACTCTGTACATAGCTTATGCCAGAACCCTGCACTCTGTATATAGCTCATCCCAGAACCCTGCACTCTGTATACAGCTCATCATACAACCACGCACTCTGTACATAGCTCATCCCAGAACCCTGCAATCTGTATATAGCTCATCCCAGAACTATGCACCTTGTATATAGCTAATCTCAGAACCCTGCATTCTGTACATAGCTCATCCCAGAACCCTGCACTCTGTACATAATGCACTCCAAACACTGCATGCTTTTATCCTTTTTTTAATGAATGTGCTGGGGTTTGTATGTATCCATGAGACTCTTGCTAGTGGAACAATAATAAAAGCATATTTTATAGGTACAAGGAAGCCCGAATTTTGTTTAATGACGCCCCTTAAGGTCCTCCCACTGTCAGAAGTTTGACCACGCATTTTTTTCCTCATTAATGTACACACAGCACCCCATATTGATAGAAAAACACAGAATTGTTGACATTTTTGACATTTGACATTGTTGACATTTTTGCAGATTTATTAAAAAAGAAAAACTGAAATATCAAATGGTCCTAGGTATTCAGACCCTTTGCTGTGACACTCATATATTTAACTCAGTGCTGTCCATTTCTTCTGATCACCCTTGAGATGGTTCTACACCTTCATTTGAGTCCAGCTGTGTTTGATTATACTGATTAGACTTGATTAGGAAAGCCAAACACCTGTATATATAAGACCTTACTGCTCACAGTGCATGTCAGAGCAAATGAGAATCATGAGGTCAATGGAACTGCCTGAAGAGCTCAGAGACAGAATTGTGGTAAGGCACAGATCTGGCCAAGGTTACAAAAAAAATTCCTCTGCACTTAAGGTTCCTAAGAGCCCAGTGGCCTCCATAATCCTTAAATGGAAGACGTTTGGGATGACCAGAACCCTTCCTAGAGCTGTCCGTCCGGCCAAACTGAGCTATCGGGGGAGAAAAGCCTTGGTGAGAGAGGTAAAGAAAAACCCAAAGATCGCTGTGGCTGAGCTCCAGAGATGCAGTCAGGAGATGGGAGAAAGTTGTAGAAAGTCAACCATCACTGCAGCCCTCCACCAGTCGGGGCTTTATGGCAGAGTGGCCCGACGGAAGCCTCTCCTTAGTGCAAGACACATAAAAGCCCACATGGAGTTTGCAAAAAACACTCCACGATGGTGAGAAATAAGATTCTCTGGTCTGATGAGACCAAAATAGAACTTTTTGGCCTTAATTCTAAGCGGTATGTGTGGAGAAAACCAAGCACTGCTCATCACCTGTCCAATACAGTCCCAACAGTGAAGCATGGTGGTGGCAGCATCATGCTGTGGGGGTGGTTTTCAGCTGCAGGGACAGGACGACTGGTTGCAATCGAGGGAAAGATGAATGCGGCCAAGTACAGGGATATCCTGGACGAAAACCTTCTCCAGAGTGCTCAGGACCTCAGACTGGGCCGAAGGTTTACCTTCCAACAAGACAATGACCCTAAGCACACAGCTAAAATAATGAAGGAGTGGCTTCACAACAACTCCGTGACTGTTCTTAAATGGCCCAGCCAGAGCCCTGACTTAAACCCAATTGAGCATCTCTGGAGAGACCTAAAACTGTCCACCAACGTTTATCATCCAACCTGACAGAACTGGAGAGGATCTGCAAGGAGGAATGGCAGAGGATCCCCAAATCCAGGTGTGAAAAACTTGTTGCATCTTTCCCAAAAAGACTCATGGCTGTATTAGATCAAAAGTGCTTCTACTAAATACTGAGCAAAGGGTCTAAATACTTAGGACCATGTGATATTTCAGTTTTTCTTTTTTAATAAATCTGAAAAAATGTCAACAAAAAAAACAAAACAAAAAAAATGAACTTAAATGATTTTAGCAAATGGCTGCAATATAACAAAGAGTGAAAAATTTAAGGGGGTTTGAATACTTTCCGTCCCCACTGTATATCCTTATAGATAACCACTATGGCAGTAGTTTAGAAAGGATGAGAGTGGATTTACATCCACTTTACATCCACTTTAAATTACCAGAGGGAGAAGGAGCATAACAAGCCAGTCAAGTCACAGGTGTATTGCTGTGCATGTGCAAAAAGAAGCGTGCAGATGGTAGGATAGAGCAGAGTGATGCAAAGAGACTATGCACATCATTATTCTGCTTCTCTTTCATTGTTTATAAAGAAATAGTCAGCTTATCCATTTCATCAATTATATCCGGTCACCCTCTGCAGGAGAGCACAGTTGGTGCGCTTCACCATTTAAATCAGTATTCCAAGAAATAAATCTTTTGTCAGACAAAACATGTCAAACAGCTCTTTTATATGTATTTCATGTGTGTATTTAGCTGTTTACCTAGAGTTCAACTTTAACTTTTGTATTTTCCCTTAAAGTAATACTAAACATACACTGTTTAATTTACATTGATGATGGCACTGAAATTATTTTAATAATAATAATAAAAAAAACATCTATTGTGGGATTCATTAGAGGTGCTTTAGTTGAAAAAATAAAAATATCACTATATGCAGATGATACCCTCATTTACCTGGGAGACACACCTCTGGGTCACTACGGGCTCTTTTGTCCCTCATTGACGAATTTTGAGTGTTTTCAGGAGTCTAAATTGACTGGAATAAAAAGTTCCTTATGCCTCTGGACCCTGTAAATAATCCCCTGCCTACTTTTGCCCCGCAAATACAAGTGATGCCCTCCTTCAAATACTTAGGGGTGGTGGTTACACCGGACCCGAGTCAATACCTACAATTGAACATTTCACCTCTACTTCAAAAACATAAGCTCAAATGCAATAGCTGGTGCAAACTTCCCCTCTCGGTGATGAGGAGAGTGAATTTTATTAAAATGGTGTGGGCCCCGCAACTCCTGTACATATTTCACAACTCCCCCATATGGATCCCACTGTGCACTGTGAGCTGTAAGGTCTTATATAGACAGGTGTGTGGCTTTCTTAATCAAGTCCAATCAGTATAATCAAACACAGCTGGACTCAAATGAAGGTGCAGAACAGTGATATGCAATTAGCGGACATCCAGCTGTTGCAGAACTACAAGTCTCATGAGGCATAGCAAGACTCTGACAGCCACAAGCAGGGGTCTCCAAACTAAGGCCCTCCAGTTGTTCAGGAACTATAATTCCCATCATGCCTAGTCATGTCTGTGAATGTCAGAGTTTTACAATGCCTCATAGGAAGTGAAATGCCCCGTACACACGGTCGGACATTGATCAGACATTCCGACAACAAAATCCTAGGATTTTTTCCGACGGATGTTGGCTCAAACTTGTCTTGCATACACACGGTCACACAAAGTTGTTGGAAAATCCGATCGTTCTGAACGCGGTGACGTAAAACACGTACGTCAGGACTATAAACGGGGCAGTGGCCAATAGCTTTCATCTCTTTATTTATTCTGAGCATGCGTGGCACTTTGTCCGTTGGCTTTGTGTACACACGATCGGAATTTCCGACAACGGATTTTGTTGTCGGAAAATTTTATCTCCTGCTCTCCAACTTTGTGTGTCGGAAAATCCGATGGAAAATGTCCGATGAAGCCCACACACGGTCGGAATTTCCGACAACACGCTCCGATCGGACATTTTCCATCGGAAAATCCGACTGTGTGTACGGGGCATAGTTCTGCAACAGCTGGAGGGCAGTAGTGTGAGGATCCCTGGGCCCACAAGCATGACATTCAGAGGCAGAGCATGATGGGACTTGTAGTTTTGCAACAGCTGGAGGTCCGCTAATTGCTTATCTCTGGTGTAGAACCATTTCAAGGATGATCAGAGGAAATGAACAGCACCTGAGTTAAATATATGAGTGTCACAGCAAAGGGTCTGAATACTTAGGACCATGTGATATTTCAGTTTTTCTTTTTTAATAAATCTGCAAAAATGTCAACAATTCTGTGTTTTTCTGTCAATATGGGGTGCTGTGTGTACATTAATGAGGAAAAAAAATTAACTTAAATGATTTTAGCAAATGGCTGCATATAACAATGAGTGAAAAATTTAAGGGGGTCTGAATACTTTCCGTCCCCACATTATATGCAAGTTATTGCCATAAAAAAGTGTATGGGGACCTGGGTCCTGCCCAGGGGACATGTATCAATGCAAAAAAAAATTTTTTAAAACGTCGTTTTTTCTGGAGCAGTGATTTCAATAATGTTTAAAGTGAAACAATAAAAATAAAATATTCCTTTAAATATCGTGCCTGGGGGACTCCTTAGTCTGCCTGTAAAGTAGCGCATTTTCCCATGTTAATAACAGTATCACAGCAAAATTACATTTCTAAAGGAAAAAATTACATTTAAAATTGCTCACGGCTGTTATGTATTGTCGGATCCCAGCAATATAGATAAAAATCATTGAGGTCTGGTATGGATTTTAAGGGGAACCCCAACATGAGGACAAGGTGTCCCCATCGACATGGGGACAAGGCCCTTGTCCCCATCAACATGGGGACAAGGTGTTTTGGGGGGGGACCCATCCCCATCGGGCTCATCCCTAGTTTACAGTTAAAGATATAACACAGCAGTTAATAGTGAAACAAAGCAAATAGTAATATTGCGGCAGTTAACCAATTTAATTAATTAACAGACTTCAATCAGTGGATGCTTAGCAGTCCACCTCCTTCCTAAACCTGTGTTGCCTGAGGGGAGGACTTATAGGTAATCACCGCAGCAACAGTCAGTAGTCAGTAATACACATGCTCTAAACGTTCTGCTGCCCTGCTTGTTGGGGCCCAAAATCCTTTGTTGGAGCGCTCATGGTAGTGTCCCTGCCTACAAGGATGAAGTGTTCTGTCCCTCTGATAGTAACTGTAGAGTATGGGTGGCCAGTGGTCGCTCACCATTCCTATGTAAGAAAAAGCTTTCCGTCCAAGTGTCATACAAAAAGGTTTCTCCCTCTCTTTGATGGTGTCCTTATTGTCTGGCTCTTTAACTGCACAGCAGGCTCCGCACAGTCCAGATCGCACTCCAAGGCTCTGGAATAGCATCCGCTCTGCCTCCACAGATTGCAGATAGAAATCATCCACTCTCAGCCTCCGCTGCTCTCAGGTGGCTTGCAGTTTGGAGTCAAATATGTTTTATCATCATTAACAAAATAAGGTAGCAGGAGTAGCAGTCAGATGTCAATAGCAAGGGTAGTACAAAGTATGTCACATTTCCATTATATAACACAAAGTTGTGCCAACAAGAGCACCAATATCCCACCATCCAACAAGAGCAGACGGTAACAACCTGTTCAAGGAGACGTGAGGGCTAATCTTGTGGAAGGATATAACATCTGACTGTGGGGTAAGAAATTATATTTATAAGAAAGAAGAAGGGAGAAGAAGATTAGAGGGAAGATGGGGGAATGAAAGAGAGGACAGGGGTAAAGGTGAGGGGGGCTTGGGGCAGACCTTGGTGCGACAAAACCTGTATGGTGTAATTTGAATGTGTGTCCAGGTTGACCTTGGGGTGTCAACAAAGTTTTCAGGGAGTCCGATGCAGAGTAGTCAATCCATATGAGCCATAAGATCTTACATTTGTCAAAGGTATCAGGTGGCTTGCAGTTTGTCTCAGCTCTGGTGTCACTCTCAGCCTGGTAAGCTACTACAGCATCTCCTTTTTAATGTCCCTCTCCTGGGAATTGTAGTTCTTAGCAAGATCTAGATCAGCATTTTTCTCTTTCTTTGTGTTGATCAGTTTTTTGTACTGCCCCTTTGTGTATGGAGGGTGGAATTACTGTAACGCTGGCTGTAATAGTTCCACAGTAAGAGTCTCTATTAAAATTGTGCCTGTGTAGAAATCTTTTGTGAGCACACACACAGAAACAGCAGCAAACAAAGTGAAACTACAGCTGCTCTTCTCCCTCTTAGCTGCTGGCAGTGGCTACTTTTGAATATTTTATATACAATCAAGCAAAAAAATAAACCCCTCCCCAGGCAAAACTCAACACCAACAATTATCGTTTTCCCAGCAATTCTCCTTCTTCCATCACTACCTGACCTCAGACAGAGCAGTGCCTGGCTGAGTGTGGAGAGTCCTCCTAAGCTATCCCTAGGTTGTTCCATGTGACACATCAGACCAGAGAAAGAGTATAGGAGAGCTTTTCTCAGGTTGGTCCCAAAGCACCCTCTAACATGGATGTACCTGGGTTGGCCCTTTCTCCTCAGAAAGCTAAAAGACTAATAGAAAAATCACTTTTGCTTTTAAAGTGGTGGACAAGGGGATACTTAACGATCACTAAAATTACTGGTATCGAGCTGGGAATTCCAGAACCCAATGGAGGAGCAGCTGCTCAGTGAGAGGGTGCAACATAGTAATATATGACCTAATAGATGTGGGTAATATTAGGTGAAAGATCTACAATTCAACGTCCAGAAGGAAGCATAATGAAAATGGGATTGAAATCCGGTATGAAAATCAATAATAGCTGTAAAAGGAGAGAATTTACACATTCATTAAAGAGTTCAGAAGAAGTAAACTCTTGAAATGCAGGAAGTCGGTGTATCATGTGACAAAATGCGAGAGGGGCGGGGCTATGTGATGTCATTGCCCCCAAAAGTCTGAGGTGGGCCATTTTACATGTGAGATTCTATTGATGCTTATCCTTAAGGGACAAATGTTCGGAACATTTAAAAAGGGCGTTTCATCTAGTGTTCTGGATTTTAGTGCACTATACCTGTATTTGTGAGTGGTATTTTGATCTTTTAGTTAATAAAGCCAATAGTTGGTGAATACTACACTATGATAGTTTATGTATTTTTTCTTTTCTGCTGAATGAACTGGATCTTGAGTGGATGGGGACCAGGCTTAGACTCTCCTGGAGGAGTGCTGCAGTAAACTGACCCAGTTTTACTGGGAATGCACATGGTGACCTTATCTGAGTGCAGGTCATATCTGTAGGTAAGAGGCAGCAGAGAAAGATGGTGGGACACAGCAGTGGATCATGTTTAACTTGTGTAACAGAGCACATATGATGGACAGACATGCATGAGATTATTGGTTTACACCGTATACCTCTATAGAATATATAGGTACCTTATGTATATGGAGAAAAGAATATTCTTATTTATATATGCACATACATTTCAATTTACCAAGCATTATAATGCTATTACTTGGTGTCCTTACAGACTGATATGTCTGCTCTGACGGGCAGAATGCAAGTAAAAGATATGAAATCTTGGTAATGCTCCCTCTAATAGCACTGTCCTAGCACAGGCCATTAGTGTCATTACGGTAAATACAGACTTGTTTATGTGCCTACAGCTTTCATCAGTATCTCTGCTGTTAGGAATGTTACATTTCACTTTTGTTTTCCACTGGTGAAATGTTTTATTTTTCAATGTAATAAACATGTTATACAAAGTAATATTGTGTCTCATTTTTTTTTTTGCAGAATAAGCCTAGTTACAGCTTAGATAAGTAGTAAACTTTTTATCAAGATTAATCCACACTGACATTTTTTCCCCAAATTTGGAAATAACAATTTAACAGTTAAAGCGGAACTTTACTGAAAATTTTAATATTTCTGAATAGGAAGGCTTTTAATTGCAAAAGGGACATACTTGGGTTGATTTACTAAAGGAAAACAGGCTGTTCACTTTGCATGGGAAGTTGCACTTTGGAAGGGTATTTTCCTAAGAGCTTAGTGAATGTGGAGAAATTTCACTTCACTGCAGAAAATACCCAATCACATGCAAGCAAAAAAAACATTTTTTCTTTTTTACATGATTGGAAGAAGAAAGTCAGCAGAGTTTCACCTCATTAACTAAGCTCTGGGGAAAATTCCCATGCAAAGGGCAACTTCCCTTGAAAAGTGAACAGTCTATTTGCATTTAGTAAACCACGTTAACAGTCTACAGTTAACCTTTACCCCTGCTTGCAGAAATCCTGAGTTTGGAGTCAGGTGCATTTACATTAGAGTCCAAGTGCTGGGATCAGTACTGAAGTTGCTTTTTGCCAGTCTGTCTGTACAGTTTCCCATGGGAACACAGTCTGTAGTTCTTTGCTGGGAAGTCAGAGTCTGTTGCAGTTTGTCCTCATAGTTCTACTTTAACTCAGTTCTTGTCATCCCATACGACCCTAACCCCATCCAAGATGTTTCCCCTAATAAACAAAAAAAAACCAAAGCCCTTGGACTGGTTTTCTTGACTGCCATGTGCCTGCTGAAAATGCTTGTTGCCTGGCTGTGCAGACAAAGGGGGATCCAAAATCCAATGGCTCCTAAGGGGGTAGCGCTACAAAAGTTTTATTACCTGTGGGTCCTTACAGTAGATCATCTACTGCTTTTGCTGTCCAGCAAAAGAGGACAACTGACCAGCTGAAAAGAACAGAAGTAACTTTGATTAACTGCACTTGTATTTGGCTCCAAGCTCATTTCCGAAACAAGTGCCATGACTAGGAATGCAGGGGGAGGTGACGCATCAACTAAACTGTGTTCAGCTTGAACACAGCAGTACACAGCACAGCTCACTGCCCATTCCTCTTCTGCTTTACTCCTCTGCTGAACACTGGGGGAAAGATTCAGTTCATACTTGCTTGCCTCATCTCCAATGTGCCGTCATTCCCAACAATGCAAGCTGACAGCTAATACTCTAGTCTAGTTCCGCCAGAATACCCGGTAGCTGGCAGATGGGTCTTAGCTTGGTCTTTTCTTTCTGTACAAGGAAGTATTCTCAGTATATGGAAATTAGTGGAGGGGTAGAGAAGGTAAAGTATAGGGCTGGAAGACTAGATGGCTAACTTGCAAAAAGCAGAGAGGAAGTTGGCCTCAGTGCTGGTTGTTGCTCCCCTATAGGAGCACCTATATATTGGGATTCAAGCTGGTTTGGAGCTACAGCACCAAACAAACACAGAAAAGGGGTTTTATTTGCAAACCACTGCAAAGACCCAAACAACTGGGTCCATTGGGGAATTCAAGTAAGATTTTCAACGTCTGGTGATAATTCTAAGTCTGTCTGTATCTAATATAATGTTATTACCTGTGGTGGTGCTCAAAACCAGATTAGACCCAAGGACATTACACAGTAAATGAAAAGCTGCTTTTGATCTTGGGCTGTATGTTGTAAACTATAGGTAACACCAGATGCATCACATTCCCCACTTTGTGCTTTTGGAATCCATTTCATTTTTCTCTTTCTTTTGACTCTGAAGGGCAGCTATTAATGGATTTGTTTGGCTGATCACATGTAAAAATCTTGCTGAACAATAAAAAAAATATTTTGTTTATAAAAAGTAGCCATATTGCAATGCATTTGAAGTAATGTACCATACTGTGGCTAAACATATATTCCTAGTCTGAATTTGAATTCTATGTAACTAAAAAAGAACCGCAATAGATTAACCACTTCAGCCCCGGGAGGATTTACCCTCTTCCTGACCAGGCCCTTTTTTTGCGATACGGCACTACGTCGCTTTAACTGAAAATTGTGCGGTCGTGCGACGTTGTACCCAAACAAAATTTTTTCCCACAAATAGAGCTTTCTTTTGGTGGTATTTGATCACCTCTGTGGTTTTTATTTTTTTGCACTATAAACAAAAAAAGAGCGACAATTTTGAAAAAAAACAACAATATTTTTTACGTTTTGCTATAATAAATATCCCCAAAAATATATATAAAAAAACAAATTTCTTCCACAGTTTAGGCCAATATGTATTCTTCTACATATTTTTGGTAAAAACAAAATCGCAGTAAGCGTGTATTGATTGGTTTGCGCAAAAGTTATCGCGTCTACAAAATAGGGGATAGATTTATGGCATTTTTATCAATATTTCTTTTTTGTTAGTAATCTGCGATTTTTATCATGACTGTGACATTGCAGCGGACAGATCGGACAGTTTTGACACTATTTTTGGACCATTGGCATTTATACTATGATCAGTGCTATAAAAATGCACTGATTACTGTGTAAATGTCACTGGCAGGGAATGGGTTAAACACTAGGGGGCGATCAAGGGGCTAACTGTGTTCCCTCAGCATGTTCTAATCATAGTGGGGATGGGCTCACGAGAACATGACAGATCACTGCTCCAAATCAATCACTGGGAGCAGTAGATCCCTTCCATGTTGCTAGGCAGAACAGGGAAATGCCTTGTTTACATATGCATCTCCCCGTTCTGCCTCTCTGTGGAACAATCGCGAGCCACCAGCGGACGAGTCTGTAGGCACGCGCCCGCTTAAAAAAGAATACATCTTCCTAATCTCTTAATTTTACCATGTAACTGTATTGCATTTTGTTTGATATTTTTATATATATATATATATATATATATATATATATATATATATATATATATATATCTATCTATATATATCTATATATATATCTATCTATATCTATCTATCTATCTATCTATCTATCTATCTATCTATCTATCTATATATCTATATAGATATAGATATATAGATATAGTTATGGATATATATCTATATATATATATATATATATATATATATATCTATATATCTATCTATCTATCTATCTATATATATATAGATAGATAGATAGATAGATAGATAGATAGATAGATAGATAGATAGATAGATAGATAGATAGATAGATAGATAGATAGATAGATAGATAGATAGATAGATATATAGATATATATATTAATTCCTTTTTCTTTTCCAAGAACAAAATGTAATCACCACAGTTTACCAGCCCATAGTAGTGATTGCATTGGTTTTTTTTTTTCTTTTATGTTACTCTGTTGATTGTGCAAGTTACACGCTTCCTGTCATCAGGTAAAAAAAAATGTCAGATGCCGGAAAGCAAGCAATAGATGCGGAGGGCTCTTTTTTATAATGTACCCCATACTCATTTACAAGGGGTGGGGTAAGGATCTGGGGGCCCCCTTGTCAAACCATTTTTTTTACATTTTGCCATGGGGTTCTCCTTTAAATCCATACCATACCCAAGGGCCTGATATGGATTCTGGGGGACCCCCACACCGTTTTATTTTTTTAAATTATGGTGTGGGGTTCCCCTCAATATCCATTTCAGACAGTAAATAAACAACCAAAGAGGTGGGTTCACTGGTGACAGCGGATGACCGCGACACTTTGTTTATTTATCGTTGCTAGACACCTGCCGACTGACAGCTCCGGTTCCCAGTGCAATGGTAAAAAGTAAACATGGGGTCACCGGTAACAATTCGTATACATTCGAATAATGAAAAATTTGGTCCAAATTTCAATTCAGAAAGTGTCTAGAATTTACACTTTGTCCACAGCATCATCCTGCCCAAGACTTATTTGTTCTTTGTAGGTAGAAAGATGGGGAGCAGTGGGATAGGGCAAGATATAGGAATGAAAAATAGGCTAGTAAGAAATTGACAATATTATATCTAAGAGTGAGAAAAATGCATAATATGGGTGATATGACATAAAGAGCTTAAATGTTATACAACAATGTAAAAAAACTATATGTAGCAGGGCAGGAGTCTCCTGCTTGCTTAGAATGGTCATGGGTAGACATGTGTGGTTCGTTTAAAATTTGGACACATTTTTCGTTATTCAGAAATTCCGATGTATCAGAATTTACAATTTAGAATAGTAACATATTTAAACGAATCTGAAATAGCAAAAACAAACTTTGGACTAAATTCGTATAAATTTTGAATCGATTCTAATAGTTCTCAAATCGATTTTGAATAGTTTTCGAATTGGAATAGTTTTTGAATATATAAAAATATAATAGAACAGAAAAAAAAGAAGAGTAAAACAGAACACAAAATAAAAGAATATAAAAAAATAGAATAGAAAATAAAGGGCTAAGATAGAAAATAAAAGAATATAGTAAAACAGAACAAAATAGAAAATAAAAGAATGGAATAAAATAGAATAGAAAATAAAGGAATAGAATAAAAAATAGAACAGAATAGAATAAAATAGAAAGAATGTAACCATCTTCTGAAATTTGAATTTTAAATAGAATAAATTTGAATACAATACAAAAGAATAGAATACAAAAAATAAAATAGAAAAAAAGAATAGAATAGAAAAGAATAGCATAGAACAGCATAAAAAAGAGAATATAATGAAATATAAAGAATATAACCATCCTCGGAAATTCGAATTTCAAATAGAAACATTTGAACACAATAGAAAAGAATAGAATAGAAACTAAAAGAATAGAATTAAAAAAACAATAGAATAGAATAGAAAAATATAACCATTTCCCAAAATTCAAATAGAATCAATTCAAATTTAAATAGAAAAGAATAGATTAGAATAGACTAGAAAATAACAGAATAGAATTGCCTAGAATAGAAAAGAATAGAATAAAAAAAGACACAACAGAATACAATAGAATACAATACAATAGAATAGAAAGAATATAACCATATTCAGAAATTCGGATTTTGAATAGAATTAATTCAATTTGAATAGAAAAGAATAGAATAGAAAATAATAGAATAGAATAGGAAGTATACAACAAAATATCAGTTTTCTGAAATTTGAATAGAATAAATTTGATTTTGAATAGAATAGAATAGAATAGAAAAGAAAAGAACAGAATACAAAAAACAGTAAAATAGAATAAAATTGCAAGAATATAACCATTATCCCAAATTCGAACAGCGTACATTTGAATTTTGAATGGAATTCAATTAGAATGCAATATGAATGGAATATGAATCAATACTAATTGGAAAATCAGAATCAATTGGAATTCTAAAAATTTGAATTGATTACAATTCAAATCTTGCAGTTCCTCCAGAACAGAAGACCCCCCCCCCCCCCACCACCACCACCATGGTGGCTGCTCAACCCTGCTGTAATCTAAGCTAAATGTGCATAATATAACTGGGTACGGACATTTATAGGTAAAGTTGATCCAGGGAAAATCCAATTGCCTCTTGGGGGATCAGGAAGGAATTTTTTCCCTTGCTATAGCAAATTGGAGCATGCTCTGCTGGGGTTTTTTGCCTTCCTCTGGATCAACTGTGGGTATAAAATTGGGTATATTGGATTGTATGATATTTTTTATATTATTTATTTATTGTTTTTAAGGTTGAACTGGATGGACTTGTGGCTTTTTTCAACCTGACTAACTATGTAACTATGAATAACCAAAACGATTTTCCGAAAACAAAATAAACTAAACAAATTTATGTAAATAGCGAATTGAAACAAAATGAATTTTTTTGTTCTGCACATATCTAGTCACGGGTCTCCTTCCCTGACTGCTGGTGAACTCCCATGCTCCCAGGCTAGATCCCTTCTGCTACACAGCACCAGCTCCATTGTGCCTTCCTGCTGCCCTCCCGCCATCCGGGAATGACTCTGCCACTTCAGTGCACAGCCCCATTAGGGGGTTGAGGGTATAGGTCACTGAAAGCAGATGGCTTGGCGTTAACTCCATCAGGGGCTCACCACACCTCGCTCACACTTTCAGCGCAGCCATGGGTCTCCCGCATCCAGCGCACATCTGGTATAATTGCATGGCTCCTCCGACCATACCCAAAGTGAATCTTCTGGTGAGTCCACCATCTGCTCACACCTTTCAGCTAAATGGTCCTTGCCCCCAGCAATCCTTGCTCTGCAACTGAAAAACCTTATATGTACCACCATCTTCCTACTCTCAGACATGTGCGGGTTGTACTGGCTTTTATGGGACCTGCAGTTTAGTCCCGCCCCCGAGATTCAACTGTGCCAGCCTTCTCCAATGTATAGCAGGATCTTCCCATGTCACTGTTAACCCCTGCTTTGCCACAGGAAAGTTCACTCCCTCTGTATTATGCTTTTGGTTTAGTGTAATGCTTTCCGTCTATCTATTAAGTTTTTGTGGTAAAACCAAGGAAGCTTAGACTTCTGAAGTGTATCAATGCTTTACTAAACAGGGAAAAATCTGCACATACAAAATGTAGGATGCATAATACAACACAACTTCTAGCTTACAAAATATGCCTATAAATATAAGCATGTACAATATGTACACATTAAGTAAACTAAACAGTTACTCAACTTAGGGGTCAAGATGTCCTTCATAGTTCCTTGCTCAGAGTCCAACTCACAAAAGCATCTCCAAAGTTATCCAGCTTCCCGCATCCATGTCTTCTTCTTTGTCCTTCCAAACACCTCTCTGTTGTCCGAACACATGTTTCTTATAAACGTTCCCCAAGCCCCTCCCACCCATTTCCTGCATACACCAACTTCCTGCAAAGAACATCATGTCCCAGCTATTTACATATCAATGGAGGGGGAAGGGCCTCTGTAAACATATGCTGTTACTAAACCTAACTCTATATTATTGCAATAAAGTCACTACACAAATGGCCATAGCAACACATTTGGAAAAAGCCGCTATTTCTGAGCTTTTCTTGTGGAGAAATCCCTTAGTAACAGCACTGTGGTGACCTCAGACTGGCTTGGACAAAGAACTCTTTGTTTGCTCCCGGTTGCTACTGGCTGTGTAAATTTGAAGAAATACAAGAAACCCAATAGGAGCGGTTAGCAAATTTGGTCCTATTCTCCCTTCGAGCACACCACATTTTCAGCACTTTTACACTGGCTCCAAAGAACAGTCTAGGGGTTTCTGTTTTCTTTTTATTGGAAACAATGAACTTGGATGGGGTAGGGAGCATGGGATACCCTGATGAACTGCACAAGAAAACAACTTGAGGACACCCCTCAATTTCTAGTTGCACTGCACAAACTAAATGTCTCACAGGATCTCTTATGCTCTTGGTGACCTGAAATAAAATCTACACACAGCTACATACAGTCACTATTCTTCAGCACTGGAATCAACTACTCACATAGAATATGTACAGAGGTAAGTGCAGTGGAGATGTATTCTTCCTTAATTTTTATCAGAAAATAAAGTGGTTGTAAAGCCAGGGATCCCGCTTCCAGACAGCCCCTCTATAATAATAAGATATACTACACAGTGTGTGTTTTTTGAAAATTATGCAGGTAAATACCTTTTTTCACATCCCCGATCTAAGGACTACAGTGGGAGGGGCTGATATTTCCCTCTGACATCAGCCAGGCGGTCACGTGACCATACATCGGCCATGTGAAAAAGGGTAGTTAGCTGCAGAATTTTCAAAAAACACACACTGTGTAGTATATCTTATTATTATAGAGGGGCTGTCAGGAAGTGGGATCCCTGGCTTTACAACCACTTTATTTTCTGAAAAAAATTAAGGAAGAATACATCCCCATTATTATTAAAGAGGGTCTGGCAATAATTGCGATCACTAACTTTACTGCTGCATGGAATAGCAACAGGAGGGGTGGGTTTTTATCAGCTCACATAAAAGGAAGTGACAGGGCGAGAGGGAGAAGGGGAAGAGGGAGAGCAGTGCGATGATGGTGGCATGTAAACCGACCACGATATCATGGATCAGCAGCTATGATTACCATGGTCAGCACGCTAAGGGGGACACAGAAACAGACAGGATCAACCAGGTATATTACAACATAGAATGGAACATGCTTTAAAAGTAACAGTATCTTTTTTTTTTTTTTTTCTTAGGGATACAACCTCTATAATTGATGTATATCACATTAAAGTCCCAAAAACTGTTTCAAAATAGTCTTTAGGTATCCATCCACTAAGGCCAGGCTTGTTCTAAGAGCAGAAAATTACTCTCTAATTAATAGATTAAAAAAAGAAAAATAGAAAAGCGCCTCTAAGTGTAAACACACAAGGCTCATTTAACCACTTGCCTACTGGGCACTTTTACCCCTTCCTGCCCAAGCCAATTTTCCGTTTTCATCACAGTCTCACTTTGAATGACAATTGAGTGGTCATGCAACACTGTACCCAAACGAAAATTTTTATCTTTTCGTTCACACAAATAGAGCTGGTGGTATTTAATCACCACTGGGTTTTTTCATTTTTGCTAAATAAAGGTATAAAGAAAATTTTGAAAACTTTTTCATAGTTTGTTATAAAATTTTGCAAATATAATTTTTTCTCTTTAACTGATGTTCGCTGATGAGGCTGCACTAATGGGCACTGATAGGCTGCACTGATGGGCACTGATGAGGCAGCATTGCTGAGGAGGCACTAATGAGGCTGCACTGATAGGTGACACTGATGAGGAGGCACCGATGGGCAGCACTGGTGGGCATTAATTAGCAGCCCTGGTGGGCACTGATGGGACTACACTGATAATCAGGACACTGATAATCAGTGCCCTGATTATCAGGGTACATGTCCCTTTTACACAAGCCAGTTATCAGCTCTCTTCTCTCCTCACGCTGTCAGCGTGAGGAAAGGAGTGCTGATGACCGGCTTCTGTTTACTCCAAAGGGATATGTTTCACCAGAAATGGACTAAAATGTTGCCACCATCCCATACATAAATATGTGAGAAAGGGTCCCCTAAAGAGGATTGGGATTTTAAGGGCAACTGAGTATCGGTACAAGACCAAATGTTTGTTTATAACAAACATGATTTATTAAATATTGTAAAAAGCCAATATCTGCATAAACATTGCAATTGATAATTTAAGAACAATATCAAACACTACGATACAAAATGACATTGGTATTGTCTCCTAAGTGGAAAATACGCCCAACGCGTTTCAGGATCTTGTCCTTTCTTCAGGGACGTTCCCTTGTGGAGAACAATGTACATCTATAATAAAACATACATTATTGTTGAGAGACATATATACAAAGTACTTGCAGTGAGCATCGTTGAGGGCGGGGAAAGCTTCTGTTTACTGCTGTAATCAGCTGTGATTGGACACAGCTGATCAGGTGATAAAGAGCCGCTGATTGGCTCTTTACCTCAATCTATGATCACTGGGTGCACTGCCCGTGCCCCGCAGTGGGCGCACGCAATCATGGGAAGCCATCATATGCCAGCATCGCAGAACTGGACGACCGCACTGTATTCTGCTATAGCGTGGTCAGCAAGTGGTTAATAAAGTCACTGGTGTGAGAGACCCCAACTTGTTGGTAAAGGAACACCACAGGAGTTTGAGCATGCGTTTCCGAGAGTGCTTACTGTCTAAAATCAGACAGCTGCGCTTCTTTCTCAAACTTTAGCCTTTAATACCAAACTGAACTGGTGCTAACCATTAACAGACCGACATGCTTAGTCACTAAGATTTAAGCAGCAATATCTTATACCATACAAATAATAGTTTAAAAGATTTATTGTTCACCCACAAAGTAGGAGACATTAACCCACATAAAGGTGGATTGCGATGAGGGAAAATAAGAATGAGGAGGGTGGGCCAGGGGGGAGCAGTTCAAAAGAGTCCAAAAGAAGGCTGAAGATTATCCAGAGGTGAGTCCAGCTGACAGGCCCGGATTTACTCCCTTTGCCGCCCCAAGGCCGGGTCCTTCAATGCCGCCCCCCTGCCCCCACACACACACCACTCTCGTCCTCTATCGATGACTGCTACAATAGATCAATTAAAAACATATCTCCACACACGAGAACACTGAAAATAACTGACTTTTAATTAAAGATTACAGCAGTAAGAAACTCCCTACAATTTTACAATTTTTTAGCTCTAACTTTTCTTTTGGCAAACTCATCAATGATATCTTCGTAGGACAAAGTATTTAAAAGTTCTGACTCAATGGCAAGTAAAGCTAAACTGTTCAGTCTTTCTTGACCCAAAGATGATCTTAAATCATCTTTGGGTCTTAGATCCTCGGTGAGGCGACCTGCAAGTCGTGCCGCCTCTGGTGTGAACCGAGGCTAAGAGTTACTCACCACCACTTGGCCCACCCAAACCCTGCCCTGCCCTGCCCCGCCCCTCCCCTAAACACACCTCACACCTAAACATATCTCATGAAATTACACTATTAAATGTTTTATGCAGAATTAAGTTCCAAAAATAAATATCAACAACAACTTTAACAATATCAACATAAAGCATATCAGTACTAATCAGTTCAGCCTATCAGTGCCCATCAGTGCAGCCTATCAGTGCCCATCAGTGCCGCCTATCAGTGCTCATTAGTTCAGCCTATCAGTGAAGCCTACCAGTGCCGCCTATCAGTGCTCATCAGTGCAGCCTACCAGTGCCGCCTATCAGTGCTCATCAGTGCAGCCTACCAGTGCCGCCTATCAGTGCTCATTAGTGCAGCCTATCAGTGCAGCTTACCAGTGCCCATCAGTGCAGCCTACCAGTGTCGCCTATCAGTGCTCATTAGTGCAGCCCATCAGTGCCGCCTACCAGTGCTCATCAGTGCCGCCTATCAGTGCCGCCTATCAGTGCCCATCAGTGCCGCCTATCAGTGCTCATCAGTGCAGCCTACCAGTGCCGCCTATCAGTGCTCATTAGTTCAGCCTATCAGTGCAGCCTACCAGTGCCCATCAGTGCAGCCTACCAGTGCCGCCTATCAGTGCTCATCAGTGCAGTCTACCAGTGCTGCCTATTAGTGCCCATCAGTGCCGCCTATCAGTGCAGCCTATCAGTGCAGCCTACCAGTGCCCATCAGTGCAGCCTACCAGTGCCCATCAGTGCAGCCTACCAGTGCCCATCAGTGCAGAATACCAGTGTCGCCTATCAGTGCCGCGTATCAGTGCTCATTAGTGCAGCCTACCAGTGCCCATCAGTGCAGCCTACCAGTGCCCATCAGTGCAGCTCACCAGTGCCGCCAATCAGTGCTCACCAGTGCAGCCTACCAGTACCCATCAGTGCCGCCTACCAGTGCCGCCTATCAGTGCTCATCAGTGCAGCCTACCAGTGCCGCCTATCAGTGCTCATTAGTGCAGCCTATCAGTGCAGCTTACCAGTGCCCATTAGTGCAGCCTACCAGTGTCGCCTATCAGTGCTCATTAGTGCAGCCCATCAGTGCCGCCTACCAGTGCTCATCAGTGCTGCCTATCAGTGCCGCCTATCAGTGCCGCCTATCAGTGCTCATCAGTGCAGCCTACCAGTGCTGCCTATTAGTGCCCATCAGTGCCGCCTATCAGTGCAGCCTACCAGTGCCCATCAGTGCAGCCTACCAGTGCCCATCAGTGCAGAATACCAGTGTCGCCTATCAGTGCCGCGTATCAGTGCTCATTAGTGCAGCCTACCAGTGCCCATCAGTGCAGCCTACCAGTGCCCATCAGTGCAGCTCACCAGTGCCGCCTATCAGTGCTCACCAGTGCAGCCTACCAGTACCCATCAGTGCCGCCTATCAGTGCAGCCTACCAGTGCCGCCTATCAGTGCAGCCTACCAGTGCCGCCTATCAGTGCTCATTAGTGCAGCCTATCAGTGCAGCTTACCAGTGCCCATTAGTGCAGCCTACCAGTGTCGCCTATCAGTGCTCATTAGTGCAGCCCATCAGTGCCGCCTACCAGTGCTCATCAGTGCCGCCTATCAGTGCCGCCTATCAGTGCCCATCAGTGCCGCCTATCAGTGCTCATCAGTGCAGCCTACCAGTGCCGCCTATTAGTGCCCATCAGTGCCGCCTATCAGTGCTCATTAGTTCAGCCTATCAGTGCAGCCTACCAGTGCCCATCAGTGCAGCCTACCAGTGCCGCCTATCAGTGCTCATCAGTGCAGCCTACCAGTGCCGCCTATTAGTGCCCATCAGTGCCGCCTATCAGTGCAGCCTACCAGTGCCCATCAGTGCAGCCTACCAGTGCCCATCAGTGCAGAATACCAGTGTCGCCTATCAGTGCCGCATATCAGTGCTCATTAGTGCAGCCTACCAGTGCCCATCAGTGCAGCTCACCAGTGCCGCCTATCAGTGCTCACCAGTGCAGCCTACCAGTACCCATCAGTGCCGCCTATCAGTGCAGCCTACCAATGCCGCCTATCATGAATCTATGGGACTCTACAGGAATTATTATACAGACAGCCCACCACATTCAGTAAAAAATCATGTACTGCAAAGTGCTCCATGCATGCTGGAACCTATGCAAACTTATTAAACAGTCCACATTCAGTGAAAGTTCATGTACTGCAAAGTTTGCAGTACATGAACTTTCACTGAATGTGGACAGTTTAATGGATTTGAGCATGCATGGATCACTTTATTGCAATATGCTCAGAAAATTTGCATTTAATCTAAGATGAGCAGTGAGCACTGCCACTTACAAAAATAAATTCAACTTACCTGCTGTCCTGGCCACCACTTGCGGGGGTTCCAATCCCATCATCCTCCTCTTTTGTTTCCTCCTGTGAGTGACACAGAGAGACCCCGAGACCCCGCCCCCCGGGACAAGAAGACCATGGGACAAGAAGACATAGGGGTGTCAGTCACGCAGAGGAGGGTAGGCGGAGCATTAGGCTCCGCCTCAGTCACTGTAATGACATACACAGGAGGGTAGGCGGAGCATTAGGCTCCGCCTCCGCCTCAGTCACTGGCCAGTCACGGCGCCGGCAATTAATGGGGGCGTCATTTGCTCCCTCCCCTTGGCCATGTATGAAGTATCTTCTCTACAGGCCGCCGCGCCGGGGGCTTTATTTGTGCAGGGAAGCAGCCGTGGAAGCTGGGACTCGTGGGGACAGATCGGGGGGGGTTTCATGCGGCGGGGGGGCGGCTTTGGCGCCGCCCCTGTTCTACTGCCGCCCCGAGGCCTGGCCTCGGTGGCCTTGTCAGAAATCCGGCCCTGCCAGCTGACAGACTTGAGGTGAATGCTGACTTCTCACCAAGTGGCAGAAGAGGATATACAAGTGAAAAACTAGACTCATTAGCTAGATGTTTTCTGCCAAAAAAATTGTCAACAATACAGCACTCAGTTGAATGAAGATCTGCCCAGCAACTGAGGTAAATTTTCCTAGCAACAGCAGGCAGTTTGTCACATGAAACACAAAACAGAAAGAACCAGCAAAGAAGCCCTAGACAGACATGTACCTAATCATCATAAGAGTTCAAATTCATTTAAAAAACAAATGGGTGATAGAGGTGACAATCCCATGGAGCCACTTCTCTATGCTTTTTCTTTTATGATCTTAACATTCCAAATGTTCAAGGAGTATAGACTTGGACAAAAACTTTTTTGGAGCAAAAAAGCACCTACGTAAGTATATTCCAGGATTATTTTTAGAATATACAATATAGCAGCAAAAAAGTTTGTTGCAGGTATTGTAGAACAATTAACCACTGCAGCCCCAGGATTTACCCCCGTAATGACCAGGTGTCATGGATCTGCCAACCAGGGGTTAAAATGATGCAGACTGATTTCAGTGATTGGCCATAGGCGGCCCTATTTAAACACCTCAGCAGCACTGTGTCTTTGCTGTCTGATCTGCAGCTCATACCTGTTCCCGTGACTTCCTGTTCCTGTGATCTGATCTGTTTCCTGTGTTTGACCCGGCTTGTTTGACTACGATTGATATCTTTTCTCCTGACCCCTGCCTGCCTTGTAACCACGCTCAGCCCTACACTGCTTGATATCCTGTTGCCGAACTTTGCCTGTATCCTGACCATTCTCTGCCCGTCGTCTATATCTACATCATATATATGGACATCTACACCCGGCTTGTCTGAGTACATATTCAGTGTCTTCCTAGCTTTGCACCTACCAGCCTGCTTCCTGTTTCCTGCTGCACCAGCTGAACTGACAAGACCAAAGACGAACCAAGCACCCATACACCACCAGGCTCTTGAGGCCACTGTTGCAACAACGGTGGTCCTTGAGCCGGGGTTGTACAAGAAAGCCTTCCCACTGCACGTCAGGCTCATCCGGCAGGTACGTAACAGTATCAGACAGCCATGTCTGAGCCTGCAAGTGGGAAGTCGGCCATGGATGACATCTGTTAGCACCTTGCAGCCCTTACCCTAGCAGTCAAATCTCTACAGGAGGATTACATGCAACTGGAACAACATATACAGACTCTAGCTATACCAGCAAGCACTGCTGCGCCTTGTGCCTCAGGGACTGCCACTGCCTAAGTGGTGATGTTGCCCCCTGAACCCAGAGTTCCAACACCAGAGAGATTTTCAGGTGACCGGGGAAAATTTTGATCCTTCCATAACGCATGTGATCTGTACTTCACCCTGCAACCTTGAACGTTCTCCCTCGAAGCCACCAAAGTAGGATTAATCATATCACTGCTTCAGGGTGAGCCCCAGTCCTGGGCTCATCGAATGTTGGGGAAGAACAATGTATTGTTACATTCCATGTCCGCCTTCTTCGGCGCGATGGCTGAATTATACGACGACCCGCAACGAACCACCACAGCAGAGGCTGCCCTTCATGCACTCCAGCAAGGCCGCAGAACGGCCGAAGATTATGTTACAGACTTTAGACGCTGGAGTGCAGACACATAGTGGAATGACGCAGCCTTGCGTCACCATCTCCGCTTGGGGTTATTAGAAGGTCTGAAAGATGAATTGGCACGTGTCTGAGTCCCAAACACCCTGGAGACCCTTATCACACTGGCCATTCAAATTGATCGTCGGCTCCGTGAGCGACGATCCGAAAGATCCAGCATGTCCGGTCTGGATGATGCCCCAGATCCCAGCTCCTACCCACTCCGCACCTGTTAGCTTCACTCCAGTTCAGCCAGCTCCTGTTACTAGTGCCCCCGGAGCACTGGAGCCTATGCAAATAGGCCTAATACGCCTCTCTCTGTCTCCGGAGGAACGCCTGCACCGACGACAGAACAACCTCTGCCTATACTGTGGAGAAGCAGGCCACTATGTACGTTCCTATCCAACCAAGACACGTAAGTGGCGGATATTTTCTTCAGTTAATAACTTTTTTTCATCTACCAACGCCACCAAACTAACCCTTCCCATCTCTTTCCAGCTGCTAGAAAGGGAAGTGCCAGTCACCGCGATCAATGATTTGGGGGCCTGCAGTTGCTTCATCGATCTAACTTTTGCAACACAGCATTGCATCCCCTTGAGACCTAAAGCACAAGGACTTTCTGTTTTTCTAGCTGACGGGTCATGTATCAAGTCCTGTGACACAAGAGACATTTCCCTTACCCGTGTTGGCCTCCTCCCAACATAAGGAAATCCTAAGCCTCAATGTCATCTCTTCCCCGCTATTCCCTGTTATTCTGGGCCTACCCTGGCTGCAGGCACATAATCCATGAGTTGACTGGGCCACAGGGAGAATCAACTTCCACTCAGCCTATTGCCAGGAACACTGCCTACCAAGGACCCCAGCTTCTTCTACAACACTCCTTTGTGTGTACTCTGAGTCTGAGGTGCAGCAAGTCGTACCTGAACCCTACCATGAGTTCCTGGATGTCTTTAGTAAGCGAGGGGCTGACATTCTTCCCCCACATCGGCCATACAACTGCCCTGCACCTACCGACAAAAAGGGGGTGCAGCGCTTCGTAGGATTTGCCAACTTTTACAGGAGGTTCATTAGGGGCTTCCTTGCTATCATAACCCCTATCACACAGCTGACTAAACAGAACCTACGCTTCCATTGGACACCCGAGGCACAAGCCGCATTTGATACCTTGAAGGGACTGTTTACCTCAGCACCTGTTCTTGGTCACTCAGACCCGTCTCTGCCGTATACACTAGAAGTAGACGCATCTGAAGTCGCTATTGGAGCAGTCATCTTCCAACGCCAAGGCCCTAAGGATCTGATGTATCCAGTAGCCTTTTTCTCCTGCAGGCTCTCTCCAGCAGAGAGAAACTATGACGTTGGGGACCGAGAATTACTGGCCATAAAGGTGGCTTTAGAAGAGTGGAGGTACCTCCTGGAGGGAGCAACGCATCCCATATTGGTCTATGCTGACCACAAAAATCTTGAGTACCTGAGGACTGCTAAATGCCTAAAGCCACGTCAAGCACGTTGGTCCCTGTTCTTTTCCCGATTTGTGTTCCACATTACCTACAGGCCGGGCTCGAAGAATGTCAAACCAGATGCACTGTCTCCTATGTTTGATGACCCCAAGGAACCACCAGTGGCAGATGCCATCTTGTCTGGAAAAAAGTCTTACTTTTACAGGGCAACCTCCTCAACCGAATGAAGCAGGCTTCGACAGATGTTCCTAGCCCTCCAGGGGTCACGCTGACACTCCGGGAAGGATTGCTGTTTAACGGAAGCAAGGTATTTGTGCCTGAATGTTTACGTATAACCATTTTGGGTCATGTCATGATCATTCCCTAGCAGGTCATTTCGGGATCCACAAGACGCTTGATCTCTTGAAACGCACATTCTGGTGGCCAGACCTGGAAGAAACCTGTAAGAGATACGTGAATTCCTGTGCAATCTGCAACCGGAGTAAGGGTAGAAAGAACCGAGCCTGGGGTCTACTTTGGCCACTGCCAGTCCCTGACAGACCATGGAGAATGATAGCCATGGATTTCGTTGTGGAACTTCCCCCATCGGAAGGATGCACAGGCATCTTCGTAGTAGTGAACCGATTGTCCAAAATGGCCCATTTCTTGCCTCTAAAGAGTACTCCCTCGGCCATGGAGATGGCTCAAGTGTTTATCAGACAGATTGTTAGGCTTCATGGAGTCCCTATGAACATTGTCTCTGATCGGGGGGTTCAGTTCACTTCCAGATTTTGTAAAAATCTGTGTGAAGCCCTTAAAATCGAAAGCCGGCCTTACCACCATCTAACAGATCATATAAAACGCTACGAAACTTGGCTAAGTTTTTATGTGAGCAAAATGCCAGGGAGCCTACAGGCCGGGAACCCTGCAGCCAGGAAAGTCTAGAGGCCACAGTAGACCCCGACCACAGACCCCCAAGGAATCCAAAGGTGCCCCAGGGAACCACCAGGGCTCAACAAAGGCCTGTCGATGGTCCCCTGGGCCACAACAAGTAACAGTGAAACATGGCAAAACATTATAATGCTCTAAAACTGCAAAATAGGGGAAAATCTAAGATCCCCAGCAAAGTCAAGAGAAAAGATAGAACCTGATTCCCACAGTGGATCACCACAAATTAACAGCACCCAGTGATCTGATAGGTAGTTCAAGGTGGTGGAGAGGCTCTGGAACATCAGGATTTAGCTTCCTTCCACAAAGGTGAGATAGGGCGTGGGGGAAGAGGACGTTTAGCTGCACTCGCTCCAGAGTGTGGCTGTGATGCAGAGGATTCTTGAGCGATGACTCCCAGCTGAAGCAATAGATGCTCACCCTCTGCACTGAAAAGGCGTAGGATTTATTCTGCATTGTAAAGGACTGTCTAAATGGGAATGATCAATGATATTTCACTGCTTTCTTGGAAAGTGCCAGCAGTAAAGGTTTCAGAGCTCGTCGCCTTTGGATGGTGTAGGGTGAGAGATGAACAAAAATTTGTATTTCATTACCCTGGATAGCTAGGGAAGGAGAGTCCCGGGAACATTTCATCACAGGTTCCTTCACGTTGTAATAAAGCGACTTTACTATGATGTCCAGAGGCAAGCTGTCTGAGCACGGTGGTTGCAGGGTTCTGTGGGCCCTATCTACCTCCAACCGATGTTCCGGAAGGCTAGGTAGAAGATCCCGCAGGAATGTATGAACTGCAACAGGAGTGTCCTTAATGGATTCAGGGAGCCCCCGATCCTGAAATTATACCGCCTGGAGCGGTTCTCCAGGTCGTCAATTTTGGCCATAGCAACTTCAAGTTGGTCCTGCAGCGACTGGATACAGGCAGTATTTTGGTTCATTCGTTTCACTGTAGATTCTAATTTGTGTTCAATGTGCTCTATGCGGGAGCCCAAGCCCACAAGATCAGCTTTTATATCAGATGTAATCTGCGCAACAACTCTGGTCAGCCCCGACACCAGCATTTCGGAAAATTTGGTAGAGAGAGATGTAACACAGTCAGGGTCCAGAACATTAGCAGCCAGTATAGGGGGGCTTGGCTATGTGGCTGGGGCTGAGAGTACAACTGGTCCACCATAGTGCGATCTATCAGGGACTCTGTGGAAGCAGGGGAGTCTCCACCACATGAAGGGGTACTCATAAGGGAATCCTGAGTACCAGGCAGCTCCGTGACATCCCCCAGATCCTCGCTCTGGTCATCTGGCAGCGCGGCTCGTGGAGGGGGAGAAGGCTCAGGCGCCATCTTAGACTTCGCGGGCTGTCTCTGTTCTCCGGAAGCGGGCTTTCTGATCCGCACCTCCAGGCATGTAGTTGTACGGGGGTGTTTCCTACCTTCGGCACTGTGTGGCGGCGCGATCCGAGGGCTGTGGGCGCTTCGATGTCCGGGACAGAGCTCTCACCATCTTGGAGAGCTCCACTCATGCACCTCCCCTACATGCTTAATTTTCAAAAAAACACTTACACTGTATGTTATGGCTGCATAAAAGAGAGGGTCTGGCAGTGACATTTTTCTTAAAGGTTACGAACACTTTAAAGCCTTGTACACACTATCAGCCTTTTTTCATTCAACCCAGAAGGAAAAAAAAACTGAGTGATTTCCCTGCTGAGCTATTGTGTTCTAATGGGGGGACTGCCCCCCGCACCAGAACACACCGGTCATGCCGATTGGATGCTGGTTTTTCAGCATGTCTGTTTGGATGGCTTCTGTTGGACAGGCTGGTGTACACACAGGTCGAATGTCCTCTGGTTTCTGTTGAACTGGCCGCCGATATTCGGCCCGTGTGAAGAATGAAGAAAAGTGTGATTTTTTTTTTTTTTGCATGTATTTGTAGCGCTGACAGTTTACACAATGCTTTACATACAGTATATTGTACAGTCACATACATCCCTGCCAAGTAGCTTACAAGCTTATGCCTCGTACACACAATCAGATTGTCGGATGATAAAAATCGCTTTTGGATTGAATGTTCGATAATCTGATCTTTAGTACACAGCTTTCGACAGCCAATCATGACAGTCAGTCCAACAAAATACGAAGGGACAAAACTTTGCTCAGACGATAGCCCATTGTACGACAATTGTTTAATCAGCACAGTATGCATCCGCTAAAAATCGATAGACGAACACCACGCATGATCGGAAACACGAAAATAACCCAGAAGGAGATGGAAAAATGCAAACAATGTTTGTACCGCAAAAATGCCCCAACATACGAACAGAAACTCGCTTGTAGCCAATCACAATATTCCTCAGCAATCAATGAACAGATATTATTGTAGTTAATTATTTATCAGCTTGTTCCATGAAAATATGATATAATTATATAATGTTTTGATTGCACTTTAATAAATTCTGTTGTATGTCAAGAAATCCAATTATGTAATTTTTACCAAAGAATAAAGACAATAATAAAGCAAGCAGAGTATTGTTAAATCAGATCATGTTTATTAAAGCGTTTCACATAAAAGTGAAAAAAAGAGAACTCAGGGCTTTTACATAGGCCCAATATTTTATATAATAAACATTATATTTAAACTTATTACACGCAATTTTGTATTTGTCATTCACTAGTGTGTAAAGAACTAAACTAAGCAAACTAAAGAAAGGTCAATTTTTAATGCTGTCTGTGCTCCCATTTAGGAGATTCACCCTCTCTATTTGACATGTTTACCATTATCATTCAAAGTAAAAGAATTTCCCAAATTTAGGGTTGTCCCCAGAAAAGCAATAGAGGGGAAATCTTCCAATAGGGACAATGGTTATGGTGACCTGGGGGGGTCCCCTGATGAGTGGATTTTGCTTATTAAAGACAGATTTTCTTGCACCTCCATAGTGTCTACAGGTCATTAAGATAACAAAAATCTCCCCAAGGGACACAGATGGCCAAAAAAAATGACACGGGTTTTAACATTTACCACTTTGTCGTTGACATTAATAAATATATTATAAAGAAATATATTAAAAAAATATTTTTTAGCTTAAAATAATACCTGATTATCCTGCTCTGAAAACTATTGTACAGGCACTGTTATAAAGTGACAATGCTCTGTTCCTGTGTCCCAATTGTTCTTCTGTGTTACCACCATGTCACATAGGCTTTCAATGGAAACTACAGGTGTGTGTAATGACACCTATTGCACAGGCATGCTTCACTTTTATTATCATGTTGAAACTGGTTCTGAGAAATGCCATACAACCAGGGGATGATAAGGGACTATATACAAGATTTTAGTAATAAGAAGGATATCATTATCAGTAATCAGCATGGATTCATGAAGAATCGTTCTTGCCAAACCAATCTATTAACCTTCTATGAGGAGGTGAGTTGCCATCTAGATAAAGGAAGGCCCGTAGACGTGGTGTATCTGGATTTTGCAAAAGCATTTGACACAGTTCCCCATAAACAATTACTGTACAAAATAAGGTCCGTTGGCATGGACCATGGGGTGAGTACATGGATTGAAAACTGGCTACAAGGGCGAGTTCAGAGGGTGGTGATAAATGGGGAGAACTCAGAACGGTCAGAGGTGGGTAGTGGGGTTCCCCAGGGTTCTGTGCTGAGATCAATCCTATTTAATTTGTTTATAAACGACCTGGAGGATGGGATAAACAGTTCAATCTTTGTATTTGCAGACAATACTAAGCTAAGCAGGGCAATAACAAAACCTTGCAAAAAGACCTGAACAAATTATTGGGGTGGGCGACTACATGGCAAATGAGGTTCAATGTAGAAAAATGTAAAACAATGCATTTGGGTGGCAAAAATATGAATGCAATCTATACACTGGGGGGAGAACCTCTGGGGGAATCTAGGATGGAAAAGGACCAGGGGGTCCTAGTAGACGATAGGCTCAGCAATGGCATGCAATGCCAAGCTGCTGCTAATAAAGCAAACAGAATATTGGCATGCATTAAAAGGGGGATCAACTCCAGAGATAAAACGATAATTCTCCCACTCTACAAGGCTCTGGTCCGGCCGCACCTGGAGTATGCTGTCCAGTTCTGGGCACCAGTCCTCAGGAAGGATGTACTGGAAATGGAGCGAGTACAAAGAAGGGCAACAAAGCTAATAAAGGGTCTGGAGGATCTTTGTTATGAGGAAAGGTTGCAAGCACTGAACTTATTCTCTCTGGAGAAGAGACGCTTGAGAGGGGATATGATTTCAATTTACAAATACTGTACTGGTGACCCCACAATAGGGATAAAACTTTTTCGCAGAAGAGAGTTTAATAAGACTCGTGGCCACTCATTACAATTAGAATAAAAGAGGTTTAACCTTAAACTACGTAGAGGGTTCTTTACTGTAAGAGCGGCAAGGATGTGGAATTCCCTTCCACAGGCGGTGGTCTCAGCGGGGAGCATTGATAGCTTCAAGAAACTATTAGATAATCACCTGAATGACCGCAACATACAGGGATATACAATGTAATACTGACACATAATCACACACATAGGTTGGACTTGATGGACTTGTGTCTTTTTTCAACCTCACCTACTATGTAACTATGTAACCAGTGAAGAAAAGTATGTAGACTGGAAGTAGTTATAATGAAACTGCAAGAGATCCGCAGTGCTGATATGTAACAAACAATAAATATACAGTACAGCAGACCTAGTGGTCAACATAAAAAAAGAACAAGTTACTTCTCACAACATAAATGTCACATAATTAGTGGCCATGAAGTCCAATAAAACAATGAACACTATTTAAAACATAACACTATTAATATCAAACTACAGTTGCGTATAATTAGTCTTGTGACCAAGGAGGAATTTGACGTTCACGCTGCATGTATTGCCATTGGGCACTAGGATGCTGTGAACCATGAGCTGCATGTTGTGAGTGATGTGTTAATGACTGAGATGGAAATGAATCAGACTCCATAAGAATCATTTTTCTTGTTAACTCACCTCTAACCCCTTTGTTCAGCATCTCAAGCATTAACATTTTGGCAATTTGTCGTTGTTCCTCTGACATGCTTCTTATCTTGTCTGCTGTTATAATGCCCAAAGCTTCAAATACATCTGCTTTCTTTTGAAGAGCAGTGCTTGCCTTGGTCAGAAAAGATGAAGTGGCATCCTCTTCTTCTTCTGAGGCCTAGCCACAGGTGTGATCAAAGTTGTCATAGTTGTGATCAAAGTTGTCACCGCTGTGCTCAGGGTGGACACATTTAAGTCTTCTGGTGATTCATTTGCCTGTGATATGGTCTAGTAAATGAAAAAAGAGTTTATAGTTTTGCAAAAAATGCAGTTCATGTTCACATTAAACCCCAAACATTGATGTTACATGAAAACATACCATGTAAGAATTAGAAACATCTGAAAAGTCAACAATTCATTAATAATACCTGTGTCTGTGATATGTCCTCTCTGTCCTCAATCTGTATTTCAGGAGACATTGATTATTCCAAAGCCACTGAGGTGGATGGTAGAGTACAGGAGGTAGAACAAAGATTAGATATTGATGATCTGGCATCTACTTGATCTGTGAGAAATCCCAGGCTTGAAAGTACCAGAGTCTGGGAACATATATACAGTATCATCTGCTCCTGCTCCAGATCTTTGTGATTCAATAATCTTATTGAGTTCCATTTTAAAAACAGTTCTTAGGTTAGCAATTTTATTGTGAACATAGTTCAAGTCTGCAGAACAACAAATGGGTTTACAAATAAAACTTAATTGCGCTAGCAGTGATAATAAAATTGAAAAGTGTTTAAGAAACACAATATATGCATGTAAATCCCAATCAAAAAGTAACAATAAGTGCATAAACCTTATAACAAAAAATAGTTATGTGCTAAAAATCGATAATCAGGCATCAACACCACCTATAATCTGTCCATAGAAAAATAATTCCAATAAAAATAAATATAAAAGTCCGTTTGATTTGTCTAGTCACCAAGCCATAAGGACTGATAGATCGAAGTAATTTTCTATCGGACGTGCATTGATTGCAGAGAGAGAGTAATAGGTGTGCGCTTACCCCTATTGTTGGACCTCCTCTGTGGAAAGGTCTTACGAGCTTGCAGATTTCGCCCTCTGCAGGGACCAAATGTTAGTAACCAGGTCTTGACAGCGTACACCGCAGACTTCAGGATGGTCAGGATAGTCCAACTGCTCCAGCATCAGAGGGGGGACCCAAGAATGGAGAGGCCCATGGACAAAAAAGACATAAGGAAAAAAGAAGAAGCTCCTATGGTGTAATATCGTTGGGGTTCTGCCTTTGTTTATGCCGGCTTTTTATGAATATTTTATGAGATTTTTTTAAATGTTCATTTGTGGTTTATCCAATAAAACCCCAACGATATTACACCATAGGAGCTTCTTCTTTTTTCCTTATGTCTTTTTTGTCCATGGGCCTCTCCATTCTTGGGTCCCCCCTCTGATGCTGGAGCAGTTGGACTATCCTGACCATCCTGAAGTCTGCGGTGTACGCTGTCAAGACCTGGTTACTAACATTTGGTCCCTGCAGAGGGCGAAATCTGCAAGCTCGTAAGACCTTTCCACAGAGGAGGTCCAACAATAGGGGTAAGCGCACACCTATTACTCTCTCTCTGCAATCAATGCACGTCCGATAGAAAATTACTTCGATCTATCAGTCCTTATGGCTTGGTGACTAGACAAATCAAACTGACTTTTATATTTATTTTTATTGGAATTATTTTTCTATGGACAGATTATAGGTGGTGTTGATGCCTGATTATCGATTTTTAGCACATAACTATTTTTTGTTATAAGGTTTATGCACTTATTGTTACTTTTTGATTGGGATTTACATGCATATATTGTGTTTCTTAAACACTTTTCAATTTTATTATCACTGCTAGCGCAATTAAGTTTTATTTGTATGTCTATCACTTCATGGATATTTGAAGTTTTTTTTGCTGCTGCAATTTTTGTGAATACACATTATACATTATTTTCACGTATTGCTCACTAGCGCAGGTTGACCCCACCAGTTTTTAGTTATAACAAATGGATTTGCACATTTCAACAAGTTTATTGAGGGCCTCATGCCTTTTATTATGGTTGGAGTACTCTTTAGAGTTTGTCTTCCACAAGCAGGGCATCTGCCTTTACATTTCGATGAATTGTGTTAAGAATTCTGGGCAGGTAAACTTGTCCGCCATTTTGCCTGCAAAATAAAATGTAAATATTGTAAATAATACTACCCATCTTTTATCAGACCTACATATACTTTATGCTATCACCTCACAATATGCGCATATTTCTGCCAATAAACAAGGCCTTCTATTACACTGAACTTATACACATAAAAAACTACTATTGCAATTGAATACAGAAACAAGGATTAAACATATGTTTGAAATATACCTACGTTCATGTGGAAACAGCTTTCGTGGGTGGTGAAAACTCATGCTCTCGTCCGTCTTTCGTCAACGAATGCTCCAATGTTCAATCTCTTCGTTGTACACTGGTCATGCGTACATTGCCCTGCCCCTTTCTGATGATCGCCTACGGTGTGAACATGCAATCTAGCCGACACCTGCGACACAGCCACGAGTCCTCACCTGCCGCATGGAGAAAATGATGGACGTGGAGGGCGGGAAGGCACATAGTGCCAGACCTGGAAACAAAACCAAAGCAACTCCAATGTCGAGAAGCGAGATGGTACACATGGTCTATGTTCTTGAGAAGAATGATTACAATGGCAAACTGGAGAACTATGAAAAGCCCAACAGAAGGAAGGACATTATCATGGATAAAGTAATTTTATTGCTAAAGAAGAAACATGAGGTAGGAAGATCCAAGTTAAGGAAGCGGTGGTCTGACCTAAAGCACCGTGAAAAAGAACAACTTGAACAAATTCATAAAACTATTAAAAAGAGTAAGTAAAACAATATATTTTATAATGTTTTTGTTTGGCTTATGGAAATCCAAAAATATTTAATACCCGTAAACTGAATATATTGTATGTTTTCTTTACAGGGCAAAAAATAAAAATAAGTTTAAAAAAATCGCAGCGTCAAAGGCGCATTTACAAACGACTGCATCTGATCAGAAAATTGCACACGGTGACATATCAGGAGCTCATGAGCAAAGAGTCTTTGAAGAAGGTATGTCATATAAATTTTTAATTCCAATTAATGCAAACAGCTTTGTTCCAAGCTAATTTTGAATAATATTTTTTTAAGTAATTAACTGCTCCAAACTAAATACATAAAAGACTATGTCATGATGTGCTAGTATACATTGCATAGTATTACAATATGTAATACTTATCCTCGAACAAAGCCCCCGCAGAAGCGCCCTTTTACCAGGCTGAGAGGGCTGACATGTTTCCTCTGTGTTTGTTTCTTCCTTGTTTGGGGGCTCTGAAGCACGATACGCTGGACATTCAGAGAGCATGCACAGCCGACTTTAGCGTCTGCATACAAGGTGAATATCTCCTAAACGGTGAAGGTTAGAAGATATTATTTTTTAGTTATGCAGCTTATCGTATACTTCATATGATTAAAAATTATTAAGTGGGGTATACAGCCACTTTAAGGGTTTTTTTTTTGCAGTTTTATTTTATTTACGTTATTGTTTTCATAATTGTTTTCATAATAGTTAAAAAAATCAATATCACAGCAAGTGCCAGGTACTATTTATGTGGACATTTGTGTTGTGTAATAATTCCACTCCCTACTATGCCACTGAAAGCGTTCTGGATATCCCAAGAGGGCGGCGGGGGGGAGGTGGCTATGTCCACGCTCACTGCTTGTTACAGCAATCCAGCGGCTAGTTAAATGCTAGAATTGCTTTTACAATAGATATAAACACTGGCTCTGATACATGTTACCAGGGTACAGCAACATATTTGAACTTCGGTTGTCGTCAATTGGTAAGGATGACAACTTTACTGAACATAATGTACTGTGTATGTATGTGTCGTTTTGTTTTTGGACAGAGCAATAAAGGAATAGAATTGAAAAAAAGCAAGAAGATAGTGAAGAAGGCATTTTGAAGAATGCAGAAGCTATAACCAATGAGCAAGCATATGTCCTAGATGAAGATAGTGGTGTAATAACACTTGGGGAATTGTCCCATCCTAAGGAATCTGCAAAAGGTTTGTATATTTTTATTGTTTTGTTGTGTGTTTTTCTGTGTTATTGTACTGCATCAACAGTAATTAGATTACATGATCAGAATATGTAAAGTTGGTGGACTACTAGGATGATTGACGACGAGTGGACCGAGGCAGGTAGGTATGCAAGATGTTCTTCAAAAATGCAAATGCACATTCCATAGGTAGGTTTTATTTTCGTTCCAATTAGTTATCCGTTGTGGGATTAATGATCCACTGTGGGATTATGTGATTTTTATTCCAGGCAATAAAGGATTATTTTGGTTTTAATTCAATAATTGTGAATTATGTTCTAATTACTGCATATTTTTTGTTTTCAAAGGTAATGTACTCAACCTCCAGGATTACAGACAGGACAGCAATAGTGATCGTTGTGACCCTGGCATACATGATCTTGTAGAAAATAATTTGAATATCCATTGTGATACAGCAGTAGAACAGAAAAGCCTAGTGGATTTTGTCTCTTCATTAGCATGCATGGATATGTACACACGTCACTGCCTTACTTGAGGAGTAATATGTAAAATGTATTTTTCTACAGAACCACTCTGGAATTCCACAATATTGGGCATGAGGTCCAGAGACCTGCTGCACTGTTGTGCCGAGGTGCAAAGGATTAAAGATACTGCGTCATCCATACTGCCCCGGATGCAGTACCTCATTGATGTGATAACTAAAGTGCAATCATGTGATTATTATGGCTAAAGCACTTTATTTTTATATTCAATTTTTGTTTATACTAAATGTTTTATATAAGTATGTTCATTACTGTTTTTTTTTTAAATAGACTGCATGTGGACTGCTGTCATAGTTTTTTGTGTACAATGTTTTAAACTTTACAGGGTAACAATTCCTCTACCTTTTTTTGTGAAGGGGACTCTTTTTTCTTCCCCGTGAATAAAAAAAGCAATGGCAAAAATACAAAAAAAGAGCAATCACAATCTCTTAAAAAGCATGGCTGTCATTGTTTTTGTTTTGCACCATTTTTTACTCTCTGTTTTTTTTACCCTTGGTTGTGTTCACATCTATGCATATTGGATGTGGGTTTAACCGCATCTAATTCGCATGACAGGAGATACTGACCGGCTCTCTGTGGAGCCAGTTCACACATCTCCGCAAGTGCTCAGATGCTAATTGCACAGGAGTCCTGTGCGTCTTTTGGTCAGTGTGAGGTCCGAATTCCGTCCAAAATTGGAGCCGAAATTGGACCTAAAACAGTACATGGAGACGTACCAGACTCCTTCTGTGAGGCGCTGCGTGTACCAGTGTGAACCCAGCCTGAACAAAAAAGAATGACTGAAATGCCAAAAATACATTCATGATTAACCTCCCTGGCGGTATGATTATTTTGGATTTTAGGTGCTGAAAGCGGTACAATTATTTTGCATGGAAATTTGGCATTTTATATTGTAGGCCTGTAATTCTTAGCAATAACACACATAAATCTGTCCACCAAGAGTCTAGTAGATATCCCAGGTATGATGAAGTTTGAAACACAAAAACATAAATTATAATATAATAAATAAATATAAATAATTTAAAAAAAAATAACATAATAATAATCATAATAAAATAAATTTCCCCACGATTTACTGTCGCTCAATTCTGCAAGTGTTCTAATTTACCATCTCTGTTTTCTAGCTGGTCTAAAGCCACTTTTGACATAAAGGGACACTTTTTGGTTGCTATGGACAATCTCCAGTTTCCATGCAGAAAGAACAGTATATATAATATAAAACTGCATGCAGGGCATTGGACAAAGCACTGGGGACAAAAAGGGATGTGAAATCATTTCATACAGTACTGTAATCTGTAAGATTACAGTACTGTATGTGTTATTATTTTTACTATTTTTTAAATTTGCTGCCAGGCTCCGCCCCCGTGCGTCGCAACGCTCGCAGGGAACGGAGCCTGACACAGAGAGGCTTCTGAGGAGACAGAGCCCGCAGACAGAGCAGGGGACATCGCAGGATCCTGGGGACAAAGTAAGTAATGCCGCACCAGGATCCTGAGATGCAATCCTGAGTGTGGCTCGGGGTTACTGCTAATAGTGCTAAAATTTAACCCCGAGCCACACTCGGGAAAACCGCCAGGGAGGCTACAGCCTGACTGCCATTTTTTTTATGTTGCACTATTTTTTTACACTTTATAAGAGTAAACATTCCTCTACCTTTTTTGAAGAAGGGGACTCTGTTTTCTTCCCCTTCAACAAAAAAGGAATATCAGTAATGCCAAAAATCCAGAAATCACGATCCCCGAGTTCCATTGTTTATATTTTGCACTATTGTTAACACTTTACAGGGAAACTATTCCTCTACCTTTTTTCATATAAGGGGACTCTGTTTTCTTCCCCTTCAGTTTATGTTCACACTGTAGGGATCTATGAGTCAGCGCGATTACGCCGGTTACCCCATTGCATCTCTCTCGCAGGCAGTTCACATTGCCTTCTGTGCAACACTGCAGGTGTCAATACAATGTTAATGACACTGTTGGAAGGCAACATGGTTTAATATCATATTTCTGGAGTTTCTCTTTCTGGTTGATACCAGGTGATTGGAATGTAACAAGTTGCACATCAAAGCTTTGTAGAACAAAAGCTTGGCTCCTGACTAACTGGTGTGATGGAAATCCTTGATTAGCTCTGCACGCAAGCTTCAAAAAGGACCATGGCTGACAAGATGATTGATGAATGTCCTGCTACAGAAGATCAAAAGGGCAAGCTAAGAACTGCCCCTGGAGGCCAATACAGCAGGACAGACAGAAATATAATATATTAAAAGGACTACCTCTTGGCAATATCTTATTGGACAGGAGGGTAGTGGGGTGTGGTTATGAGTGGGTCTGAATGAATGTGTAAAAAGTGCACACAGAAGGGAAATTTGCCCTTTTTTGCTCTTGGCTCTTGCCCGATGGTTCTCTGAGCCTCATGGCTCTCTTTGTTACCATCATCGTGAGCCCAGCTGATGAGACCGTGTCTAGGGGGACAGCTTTGATAAGTATCTTTGATGTTCTTTTGTTATATGCTCTAAGTATTTTCATGTTAGCATTTTCTTATTTTCTTGGGAAATAAATACGTTGTTTTAGTAGGCAGCTTGTTTGTTTTCATAGCTAACCTTATATTATTGTGCTATCAACAGTAACATTATCAGAGTTTTAATATACTAGCCAACTATAGGAATAGACAAATGTATACATATATGGAATAAATAGAGGAAATCCGTAACCACCCTCGGATAATAATACTTATTTTAGAATTTATTTTAATTGAGTATTTATTTCAATTGGCACCCCAGAAGGTGTGTGGAATTTATTTATGCACAGAGTCCAATCCCTAATGTATTTTTGTCTTGAGACCCTATAAACTAAGGATTCCTCAACTACACCCAGAATTGAAAGCCATCTCTACTGTGGACAAGATTTTCGTTGGTTCGTGAACTCTGAAGCCCTGCGTGAGTGGTCCTGAAAGTTCTATGAAATATTTCATCAGTGAGCAGACGCACAAAACCTGGTGAGATTTTTGGCTGGTATGTGTGTATGTGTTAACAATTATTGTATTGCTAATGCAAATTGTTTTAGGCCTGTGTAGCTGGTCAAATGTACTGGCGAGAGAGGGGCTGATCACCCTTGGTTATCTGATGTAGCCTGCAGATTGACAGGATAAATCACACATCTTTGAGAAAGTGGGAGAAATATAGATATTTATTTTATTTTATTATTATTTTTTATTTTTTTATTTTATTTTTTTATTTTTTCCCCACATGAGAGGGAAATAGCTCTCTGTTCCAATAGAAGTTCAATGTGGCCTGTGTTCTGAGATAATAGGGCTAAAGTCAGTGGTATAGTAGAGCACTGATTAAGAGTATGCTCTGCCTTGTGACAAGTTAAAGTTAGCTTTTAAACAGCTTGTATCTGTGTGTTGTGTCTGTGTGCATTGTGCAAGCAACTATTGTATAGATTGGTTAAAACAAGATTCAGTGTGAACTTAGCATATCAATGGAGGTCATTGAAGATTTTCTTAAAAAACATGCCTGTGTTAAATTCAACACTATATCAGAAAATGCGTTAACACATCAGTTTAATGATCTTTTGAAACAATGTAATATTCATAATGATGAAATAAAACATAAAACGTCTTTGAAAAAAGACAGGAAAGTGAAGATGGTCAATGTTGTATGCATGTTATTGAAAATGAAAGACTTTGCTATAGCGAAAGAAGGCCAATGGTATGCTGAGAGAAAGCAATTATTGGAGCAGGTACAAAGTGTAACCAAAATATATATTAACAATGGTTGCAAAGGCAGATGCAAGTGTTTGTGATCACATTGAACAATTAGTGGCTGAGAAATGTGTATTGGAACAGAAAATGAATGAATTAGAGGAAACATGTAAACAAAGAGAAAGTTGCTAGTGAATACTCAGACAATGAAAGTGTAAAATCTGTTCATTCCAATCATAGTAATGTTATGCTAATGTTATGTTAATGTTATGCAACAATGTGAGTCTCCATCGCCATATGTTTGTAAAAAAGGGGGTCACATAGCTAGGTATTGTTTAATGGCTAATATTGATATGCAAAGGAGGTCGCACTACCCCAAAACTACACCAAGGCGTTATGAAGTTTATTCTGCGAGATGGGGTAGCAATCCAAGGCATAGTAATCGAACCAGTTTCCCTTTTAAGAACCAAATGCTGAGACCACAAACCGAATATAGTAAATTAAGACAGAAAAGTCGTCACTATGTAGAACAGTTGCATAAACTCAAAACGGAGGTAGCCGCATGTTCATTCAATTATAGCACTGGGGAAAATAATGTTAGCAGCACTTAGTGAGCTGCATGGATGGTAAGAATTTTCTGGTTAATGTTTCTTTGCTATGAATAAGGATTAGATGTGAGTTTCAGAGATTTGCCCTTTATGCAGCGCTTTGCGGGTAGTTTAAACCCTTTTTAGCCGCTAGCAGGGGTTAAAAGCGCCACGCTAGTGGCCGAAAACCCCCGCAAAAAACTATGGTAAAGCGCTGCTAAATATAGCGGCACTTTACCGCCGGCGGCACCGATGATTCAGCGTGAAAGGGGCTTTATTAATGCAAACGTGCTATTAATATATGTGCAATGGGTTGGAGGTTGGGGAAGGAATATAACCTATCCAATCTGTCAGAACAAGAAATGTAAAATATGTTTTTGTTTTTTTATGGAGGGAGGAATAGAAAGAAGGAGAGATTTTTAATGTGTGACATGTATGTATGAACTGAATTAATATGGTGCAGGTACCCAGGAGGCTAGCACTTATGCATAATAAGGTGTCTGTTGGCCAGACTAGAGCGTGCCAGGTGACACATCAATGGGGTGAAAATTTCCTTGTAGGGGTGGTGTCTCAATCTTAGCAGTCCTACAGAGAGGTTCTCGATTACTGAACATGTGGGACACCAGAGCTGGATATGGGGGAGATACGTCTGGTTGATGTCTCACCTGAGAGGTTGGAACCTTGCACAGGTAATGCCAGTGACTAGACACGGGAGCATGCTCCGTTACATAAAGGGAACAAACGCTGGCTACCAGGGTACAGTATGCCTTCACCACATGGCGCTTCAACATCTCGCAATGTTTGATCAAATCCTATTACTCTATTTGTGCAGAGTATACACTGAATCAAGTGCGGTCATTGTAACAGCGGCTTACGCCCAGAGATGTGCGGACACAGAAGGCATTCAGGACGCTTATTTCTGAGGAGTAACCGAAAGAGGAGGGATGTATTCAGCACTATATTGGGGGGAATAGGAGCTGGGATGGGTGTTGTTAATGGAGTGGACATCGGTATCCTGAGGAACAAACTCTCAGCCATAGCTTAAGTGGGGCTTTGTTACTCAGAGAGATTGGTGGCATCCTTATTAACATTTAACAAAGTCATATAAACACCCAGGTTAAAGTGGCTCAGGATTTTGTCCACCATGTTGAGAAATTGGCAGAGAGTGTGATGGTACAGGACAGAAATCTGTCATGGGCTCTGGCGTGCATGCAAGGGCAGGCGGAGGTATCAACCAACTTCAAGCTGATTGTACAGTGTCTGTACGAGGGGCAGTGGCCTTAAGGGTTAGCATCACAGCTCAGTAAGATTTTGCCAAAACACGTCACTTACACTAATCCAAGGTGCTGGTCGAATGCCTGGTTGGGCTGTGCTAGTTTGGATTGTGAAAAGGTGTTATGCTGCCTCATTGATCCCATATACAGAGGTGCAGACTCGGTTTGTATATTCGGTGGTATGCTTACTGACTGGGGATTCTACCTTGTTGCATCTGAGGCTAAATTACCAACATGTGATCAGAGAGGATGGAAGCTGGGGGCAGGTTGATATTTCCTTCTGTTGGAGGCATGATCATGATGTCCTTTGCGTGCCAGGTCAATACACGGTGGTGAACAAGAAATGTTGGAAAGCTATTTCACTCTGTGTTCTGGATGGAGAGATCATTGCTGGGAAGGAAGCACCTGGGTATTATTTGAGACATAGAGGAGTTTGTTTCTTTGTCCTAAAGGATACCGATGTAATGTTAGTCATGGAACTAGGTTGTTCCTTGAACCTAACACTAGGTAGAGGTGCATGGTATACCCTGGGCATGGTGTCTGAAAATCAGGCACAGGGATGGAATTTTGTGGTTCGTCATTGTTTCAGGTTTAAATGTGTTAGACTCAAAATTTATATAGGAAGCTCTCGCATTTATCTATGCAAGTTGAGGGACGAATTGATGGTAGGGTCTCTTCGTACAAGCTAGAGGCTTTGCTGGCAATTCAGAGCCCTGAAATACCGCTGACATGCCAAATTGCGGTTGGAAAGGCCATTGTGAGCAAGCCTGCCTAATCCCAACCCGTATTTACAGTAAACGGTTATAGGAGGTTGGGAGCGGGATGTGCAATTTGATGGGTCACATATATATATATATATATATATGCATATATTATGGTAATGGGTTGATTTATGTTATGGTATAGTGTGACATATGTGTATTTTAGGTTAATATGGGTGAGTAAGGCCCTCCTTGAGACTCTGTATCTGAAAGTTGGTAATACGTTGCTCTGAGTGTGTGCTGGTGAATGGTGAGTGAATGGACACCTCTTGCCTGTAGTGCACCCCGTCATGAAGATACCAGAAAGGAGAAGACACAGAATGGTGACATGGAAGCTGTCACTGAAGAATGTTGGTGGTGTGTCACTCAGTGGCAAATCGGCACATGTTTGGAAGCACAACACGTTAAGACCGTTATGGACTGTTCCATAGGAGCTGTTTCTGAAGATATGTTGGGAAACGCAACACGTTAAGACAGTTATGGACTGTTCCATAGGAGCCGTGTCTGAAGAAGGTTGATATGCACCCTTTAGGCGCAAAGTGGCACAAAGCGGTATATGTTGGAAAGCAATATGGTTTAATATCATATTTCTGGAGTTTCTCTTTCTGGTTGATACCAGGTGACTAGAATGTAACAAGTTGCACATCAAAGCTTTGTAGAACAAAAGCTTGGCTTCTGACTAACTGGTGTGATGGAAATCCTTGATTAGCTCTGCAAGCAAGCTTCAAAAAGGACCATGGCTGACAAGATGATTGATGAATATCCTGCTACAGAAGATCAAAGGGCAAGCTAAGAACTGCCCCTGGAGGCCAGAAATATAATATATTAAAAGGACTACCTCTTGGCAATATCTCATTGGACAGAAGGGTAGTGGGGTGTGGTTATGAGTGGGTCTGAATGAATGTGTAAAAAGTGCACACAGAAGGGAAATCAGCCCTTTTTCCCTCTTGCCTCATGGTTCTCTGAGCCTTATAGCTCTCTCTGTTACCATCATCGTGAGCCTAGCTGATGAGACCACATCTAGGGGGGACAGCCTTGATAAGTATCTTTGATGTTCTTTTGTTATATGCTCTAAGTATTTTCATATTAGCATTTTCCTATTTTCTTGGGAAATAAATAAGACATTGTTTTATTAAGCAGTGTGTTTGTTTTCATAGCTAACCTTATATTATTGTGCTCTCAACAGTAACATTATCAGGAGTTGTAATAGACTAGCTAACTATAGGAATAGACAAATTTATACATATATGGAATAAATAGAGGGAATCCGTAACCACCCTTGGATAATATTTATTTTAGAATTTATTTCACACCCCCAGATCGGTTCACAGATCGCATGTGATCAAATTCCAGTGCAGGTAAAAAAAGGCCCTGCACTATTTTCCTGCTAATACAATGCGAGTTCAGTCATACAACTGTATGACTGTACTCGCATTGCACAGACATCGCATGCAATCGGCACCGCAGTGCAGTGTCAGATGAGATGTTTGCGATTGGAGACGCAACGGACTCCTGCTGGGAGGCACAGTGTGTTCAAGTGTGAACCAGCCTGAACAAAAAAGAATGGCAGAAATGCCAAAAAGAAAGAAATCATGATTATGCCATTTTTGATTTGCACTATGACTATTTTTGAAAAAATAGAACAGCAGAAAAGTTGTAAAGTTTGAATCTTGCTACTGTTGCAGTTAAACACTTGTATTTCTTTGGTTATTTACTGCAAAAAAATTGCACTTTAACTGTTATTGGCTGCTTTCTAATAAAGCGAAGATTGTTTGTAAAATTTGGTGTATTTCTTGACCAAAGTGAATAATGATAGCAACATTATATATTATGTTAGTATTTATTTCTGTGTTAAATATTGGTGCATGTAGTAATGAATAAAGGTACCATGAAGGTGAAAATATTCAAATAATTTTACATAACGTTAGTACAATTACATAAATGAAATGACACAGAACAATGTTTTTTTGGAACAATAAAACGTAAACTTCCTGTTGACCAAAGGAAAAAAGATGGATGGGATTGAATGGAGGGTGTACTAAAAACTGGATGTGTATGTAAAAAAAAAAAAAAAAAAAAAAAAAGGAAGGATAAATTGAGAGAGAAATCATTTCTAAACTGATCACATCCCTACGCATATAACCAGAATTTGAATTGATTTTATAGAAAAAGATTTTTTGGAAAAGTGGCCAAGTAGTGATTTTAGTTGTCATCCTGCCAGGTAACTGACCCCCTTCCATGTAATCCAGTCGGCATTGCCGGGCATTTTGTGTGGGAAGCCTGGGATGTCCACTGTTCAGGGGAGTGAGTACCCCCATACGATCATGACGGTCTCCATAAATACTACTCCCTGGTATTGCTGTTGGAATATCTGACTCATTTTCAAAGGGCAAAGATGTCATGTATCCCTGGGAATTTCTCCGCAGATAGTTGTGAAGGACACAACAGCATAGCACAAGGGAGTCGATTTTGTACAACGCTAGATTTATAGTGGTAAAGAAGATTCGAAAACGATTGGCAAGGATACCAAAGGCATTTTCAACCACCCTGCGTGCCCGGGACAACATATAATTAAAGATCATCTGTTCTCTTGTGAGATTTCTCATGGGGAATGGTTTCATTATATGTTCACTGAGCGCAAATGCATCCTCTGCAACGAATACAAAGTTCATGTGTTCAACGCTTTCATCATGGGATGGTAGGTTGAGTGTCCCTTCCTTGAGCCGCTTGAAGAACTCAGTTTGGTTGATGATGCTTCCATCGGAGTTCTGCCCATTCTTGCCAAAATCTAAGTAAAGAAAGTCGTAGTTGGCGTCAACTATTGCTAACATAACAATACGAGGTAGGTGGTACAATACGAACATGTTTGCCATCAATGGCTCCACCACAATTCGGAAAGTTCCAATGTTGTTTGAAATCGTTGGCAACCTCCTTCCACTGCTATGCATTGGTGGGAAACTGAGGGGAAAGAAACAGGCTATTAACAAAACAAAAACATAAAGATGGAACTCTACAGTATTAGCAAATATTATTTAAAGTAGTTGTAAAGTCTTGAGGTTTTTCACTTTTAAGCATTAAGGTTAAAAACCTTCTGTGCTGAAGTAGCCCCCAAAAGCCTCCGTTTTTCTTAACTGAACCAGATTGTTCCTGCATCCAGGACAAACCCAGCAGCTCCAGCCAATGTCTCGGGTCTTCATTGGATAGAATGATAGCACCAGGAGTCACTGAATCCCACTGCTGTAAAAAAAAAAATCCAGTGACGCGGGGCCAAGTCCTGCTGTCTGTGTCAATGAATGCAGCAGCAGGACTGAGGATCGCACCCGCATGAGTGCTCCCATGGAAGCCAGGAGCCCCCCAGGGACACCCCATAAAAGGAGGATCGGGGCCACTCTGTTCAAAACCCGTTAACAGAGCAGTTACGCATGACATGTTTGTTTTCAAAACCCGTTAACAGAGCAGTTAGGCATGACATGTTTGTTATTTAATAACACTAATAAAAATAAAGCACTGTACCTTAATATATTCTTCCTTTAATGCCACGATAAGAGCCTTGCAGGTCTCTGGGATGATTTGTCCAAGTGCTTGGGGAGAAATGCCTGTCGAAACTTTGAGGTCTTGAAGACTTCTCCCTGATCCCAAGTAACGGAGCGTAGCTATTAGCCGTTGTTCAGGACTAATAGATTTCCGCATTGGTGTATCCTTTCTGATGGTCAATGGTGTGACAGCTTGCAGCAGATTTTGGAAACTATCATTCATCCTTAACCAGTTGTCAACCGCCGCACGACGATGTACGTTGACAGAGCGGCACGGGCAGGCAAAAGGGCTTACCTGTACGTCCTTGCCTGCCCGCGGGTGGGGGGTCCGATCGGACCCCCCCCGGTGCCTGCGGCGGTCGGCAAATGTCCCCCGGCGATCGGTGGTGAGGGGGAGGCCATCCATTCGTGGCCCCCCCCTCGCGATCGCTCCCAGCCAATGGGATCATTTCCCTGCCTCTGTATTGTACACAGAGGCAGAGGAAATGATGTCATCTCTCCTCGGCTCGGTATTTTCCGTTCCGGGCCGTGGAGAGAAGACTGTAATGTGAGTGCACCAACACACACACACACACACACACACACAGTAGAACATGCCAGGCATACATTACACCCCGATCCCCCCCCCCCGATCCCCCCCCGATCACCCCCCCTGTCACAAACTGACACCAAGCAGGTTTTTTTTTTTTTTTTTTCCGATTACTGTATTGGTGTCAGTTTGTGACAGTTACAGTGTTAGGGCAGTGAGTGTTAGGCCCCCTTTAGGTCTAGGATACCCCCCTAACCCCCCCAAATAAAGTTTTAACCCCTTGATCACCCCCCGTCACCAGTGTTGCTAAGCGATCATTTTTCTGTCGCTGGTGATGCTAGTTAGGGACATAAATATTTTTTTTTTTAACAGAAAATTTTTTATTAAACAAATCAGCATTACAATACACAAGAAATTTAGTACAATCGTTGTGATGATAACAATGACAGTAACAAAAATCAATCATTAGGCGATAGCCACCATTTATCAAGTATTCCAGCTATGTAGATGTCAGAAGTTTCACTTAACAATACTCCTACAGCATAACAATCTTTAGACCTTTAGATAATGTAAAATAGATAACCAATATTCAATATTCAATCAAGCCTGGTGGGGGGGGGGGAGGGAGGGGGGCGGGGAAGAAGAGGGGGGGGGAAGAAGAAGGGGGGGGGGTAGAAGAAGGGGGGGGAGAAGAAGGGGGGGAGAGGATGGGAAGGAGGAGGACAATGGGGGAAAGGGGGTAGGAAGAATAGACCTGAAATGTAGGATGTCCTCTGCTGTACTTCACATCCTAATTATGGGGTAGGGGGTTCAGGGTCTCCAGAGGCATCCACCCAGGAGGACCAAATTTTATCGAACTTCCCCGGACATTGCCTACTTTCATACGTCAATCTATATAGGGGGAGTACCATATTCACCGACCTTCTCCACGAGGCCAGGGTAGGAGGCTCTACCAGTCTCCATCGCAGTAGAATTTCCCGCCTAGCGTAGTACAATGTGAAGGTTAGACAGAGTTTACTATACCTATCGCCGTCAACATCCTCCAGATGACTAAGCAACAGTAATTGGGGATCCACCGGTAAGTTTGAGCCCATGACTTTGCTCAGTGTGGAGGCAACTGCCGACCAAAAGGGTCAGATCTTGGGACAAGACCAGACCATGTGCCAGAACGTGCCCACCTCCTGCCTGCATCTCTGACAGTTGGGATCTCTTTGATGGTAAATGTGCGCCAGTCTCTGTGGGGTGAAATACGCTCTGTGTAGGAACTTAAATTGTATGAACCTGTCTTTTGCAGCGATCATGGAGGGAATGTAGGAAATTAAACACTCCCTCCATTCCTCCTCGTCCAAAGAGGGAATATCAACCCTCCACTTTTCCCAGGTTTTAGTTAATTTGGCATCATACTCCACTGTAAGATATAAATATAGAGTTGAGAGAGGCTTCCCCATCACACTGGAAGTCAAGAGGGACATAAATATTTAGGTTCGCCGTCAGCGTTTTATAGCGACAGGGACCCCCATATACTACCTAATAAATGTTTTAACCCCTTGCTTGCCCCCTAGTTAACCCTTTCACCACTGATCACCGTATAACCATTACGGGTGACGCTGGTTAGTTCATTTATTTTTTATAGTGTCAGGGCACCCGCCGTTTATTACCGAATAAAGGTTTAGCCCCCTGATCGCCCGGCGGTGATATGCGTCGCCCCAGGCAGCGTCAGATTAGCGCCAGTACCGCTAACACCCACGCACGCAGCATACGCCTCCCTTAGTGGTATAGTATCTGTACGGATCAATATCTGATCCAATCAGATCTATACTAGCGTCCCCAGCAGTTTAGGGTTCCCGAAAACGCAGTGTTAGCGGGATCAGCGCAGATACCTGCTAGCACCTGCGTTTTGCCCCTCTGCCCGGCCCAGCCCACCCAAGTGCAGTATCGATTGATCACTGTCACTTACAAAACACTAAACGCATAACTGCAGCGTTCGCAGAGTCAGGCCTGATCCCTGCGATCGCTAACAGTTTTCTTGGTAGCGTTTTGGTGAACTGGCAAGCACCAGCCCCAGGCAGCGTCAGGTTAGTGCCAGTAGCGCTAACACCCACGCACGCAGCATACACCTCCCTTAGTGGTATAGTATCTGATCGGATCAATATCTGATCAGATCTATACTAGCGTCCCCGGCAGTTTAGGGTTCCCACAAACGCAGTGTTAGCGGGATCAGCCCAGATACCTGCTAGCACCTGCGTTTTGCCCCTCCGCCCGGCCCAGCCCAGCCCACCCAAGTGCAGTATCGATCGATCACTGTCACTTACAAAACACTAAACGCATAACTGCAGCGTTCGCAGAGTCAGGCTTGATCCCTGCGATCGCTAACAGTTTTTTTTGTAGCGTTTTGGTGAACTGGCAAGCACCAGCGGCCTAGTACACCCCGGTCGTAGTCAAACCAGCACTGCAGTAACACTTGGTGATGTGGCGAGTCCCATAAGTACAGTTCAAGCTGGTGAGGTGGCAAGCACAAGTAGTGTCCCTCTGCCACCAAAAAGACAAACACAGGCCCGTCGTGCCCATAGTGCCCTTCCTGCTGCATTTGCCAATCCTAATTGGGAACCCACCGCTTCTGCAGCGCCCGTACTTCCCCCATTCACATCCCCAACCAAATGCAGTCGGCTGCATGAGAGGCATTTTCTTTATGTTCTCCCGAGTACCCCTACCCAACGAACCCCCCAAAAAAGATGTCGTGTCTGCAGCAAGCGCGGATATAGGCGTGACACCCGCTATTATTGTCCCTCCTGTCCTGACAATCCTGGTCTTTGCATTGGTGAATGTTTTGAACGCTACCATACACTAGTTGAGTATTAGCGTAGGGTACAGCATTGCACAGACTAGGCGCACTTTCACAGGGTCTCCCAAGATGCCATCGCATTTTGAGAGACCCGAACCTGGAACCGGTTACAGTTATAAAAGTTAGTTACAAAAAAAAGTGTAAAAAAAAAAAAAACACAAACAAAAATATAAAATAAAAAAAAATAGTTGGCGTTTTATTGTTCTCTCTCTCTCTATTCTCTCTATTGTTCTGCTCTTTTTTACTGTATTCTATTCTGCAATGTTTTATTGTTGTTATGTTTTATCATGTTTGCTTTTCAGGTATGTAATTTTTTATACCTTACCGTTTACTGTGCTTTATTGTTAACCATTTTTTTGTCTTCAGGTATGCCATTCATGACTTTGAGTGGATATTCCAGAATGATGCCTGCAGGTTTAGGTATCATCTTGGTATCATTCTTTTCAGCCAGCGGTCAGCTTTCATGTAAAAGCAATCCTAGCGGCTAATTAGCCTCTAGACTGCTTTTACAAGCAGTGGGAGGGAATGCCCCCCCCCAACGTCTTCCGTGTTTTTCTCTGGCTCTCCTGTCTCAACAGGGAACCTGAAAATGCAGCCGGTGATTCAGCCAGCTGACCATAAAGCTGATCAGAGACCAGAGTGGCTCCAAACATCTCTATGGCCTAAGAAACCGGAAGCTACGAGCATTTTATGACTTAGATTTCGCCGGATGTAAACAGCGCCATTGGGAAATTGGGAAAGCATTTTATCACACCGATCTTGGTGTGGTCAGATGCTTTGAGGGCAGAGGAGAAATCTAGGGTCTAATAGACCCCAATTTTTGCAAAAAAGAGTACCTGTCACTACCTATTGCTATGATAGGGGATATTTACATTCCCTGAGATAACAATAAAAATGATTTAAAAAAAAAAAAATGAAAGGAACAGTTTAAAAATAAGATAAAAAAATAATAATAAGAAAAAAAAAAAAAAAAAAAAAAAAAAAAAAAAGCACCTCTGTCCCCCCTGCAAGCGTCGGTCTGGCGTCAAATATAAACAGCAATTGCACCATGCATGTGAGGTATCACCGCGAACGTCAGATTGAGGGCAGTAATTTTAGCAGTAGACCTCCTCTGTAAATCTAAAGTGGTAACCTGTAAAGGCTTTTAAAGGCTTTTAAAAATGTATTTAGTTTGTCGCCACTGCACGTTTGTGCGCAATTTTAAAGCATGTCATGTTTGGTATCCATGTACTCGGCCTAAAATCATCTTTTTTATTTCATCAAACATTTGGGCAATATAGTGTGTTTTAGTGCATTAAAATGTAAAAAAGTGTGTTTTTTCCCCAAAAAATGCGTTTGAAAAATCGCTGCGCAAATACTGTGTGAAAAAAAAAAAAGAAGCACCCACCATTTTAATCTGTAGGGCATTTGCTTTAAAAAAAATATATAATGTTTGGGGGTTCAAAGTAATTTTCTTGCAAAAAAAATTAATTTTTTTATGTAAACAATAAGTGTCAGAAAGGGCTTTGTCTTCAAGTGGTTAGAAGAGTGGGTAATGTGTGACATAAGCTTCTAGATGTTGTGCATAAAATGCCAGGACAGTTCAAAACCCCCCCAAATGACCCCATTTTGGAAAGTAGACACCCCAAGCTATTTGCTGAGAGTCATGTTGAGTCCATGGAATATTTTATATTGTGACACAAGTTGCGGGAAAGAGATAATTTTTTATTTTTTTTATTTTTTTTTGCGCAAATTTGTCACTAAATGATATATTGCTCAAACATGCCATGGGAATATGTGAAATTACACCCCAAAATACATTCTGTTGCTTCTCCTGAGTACGGGGATACCACATGTGTGAGACTTTTTGGGAGCCTAGCCGCGTACGGGACCCCGAAAACCAAGCACCGCCTTCAGGCTTTCTAAGGCCGTAAATTTTTGATTTCACTCTTCACTGCCTATCACAGTTTCGGAGGCCATGGAATGCCCAGGTGACAAAAAACCCCCCCAAATGACCCCATTTTGGAAAGTAGACACCCCAAGCTATTTGATGAGAGGTATAGTGAGTATTTTGCAGACCTCAGTTTTTGTCACAAAGTTTTGAAATTTGAAAAAAGAAAAAAAAAAATTTTTTTTCTCCTCTTACTTTATTTTCAAAAACAAATGAGAGCTGCAAAATACTCACCATGCCTCTCAGCAAATAGCTTGGGGTGTCTACTTTCCAAAATGGGGTCATTTGGGGGGGGGTTTGTGTCACCTGGGCATTCCATGGCCTCCGAAACTGTGATAGGCAGTGAGGAGTAAAATCAAAAATGTACGCCCTTAGAAATTCTTAAGGCAGTGATTGGTTTTCGGGGCCCCGTACGCGGCTAGGCTCCCAAAAAGTCCCACACATTTGGTATCCCCATACTCAGGAGAAGCAGCTAAATGTATTTTGGGGTGCAATTCCACATATGCCCATGGCCTGTGTGAGCAATATATCATTTAGTGACAACTTTGTGCAAAAAAAAAAAAAAATTTGTCACTTTCCCGCAACTTGTGTCAAAATATAAAACATTCCATGGACTCAACATGCCTCAAAGCAAATAGCTTGGGGTGTCTACTTTCCAAAATGGGGTCATTTGGGGGGGGGGGGGTTTATGCCATCTGGGCATTTTATGGCCTTCAAAACTGTGATAGGTAGTGAGGAGTAAAATCAAAAATGTACGCCCTTAGAAATCCTGAAGGCAGTGATTGGTTTTCGGGGCCCTGTACGCGGCTAGGCTCCCAAAAAGTCCCACACATGTGGTATCCCCATACTCAGGAGAAGCAGCTAAATGTATTTTGGGGTGCAATTCCACATATGCCCATGGCCTGTGTGAGCAATATATCATTTAGTGACAACTTTTTGTAATTTTTTTTTTTTTGTCATTATTCAATCACTTGGAACAAAAAAAAAAAAGAATATTCAATGGGCTCAACATGCCTCTCAGCAAATTCCTTGGGGTGTCTACTTTCCAAAATGGGGTCATTTGTGGGGGTTTTGTACTGCCCTGCCATTTTAGCACCTCAAGAAACGACATAGGCAGTCATAAATTAAAGGCTGTGTAAATTCCAGAAAATGTACCCTAGTTTGTAGGCGCTATAACTTTTGCGCAAACCAATAAATATACACTTATTGACATTTTTTTTACCAAAAGACATGTGGCTGAATACATTTTGGCCTAAATGTATGACTAAAATTGAGTTTATTGGATTTTTTTTAGAACAAAAAGTAGAAAATATCATTTTTTTTCAAAATTTTCGGTCTTTTTCCGTGTATAGCGCAAAAAATAAAAACGGCAGAGGTGATCAAATATCATCAAAAGAAAGCTCTATTTGTGGGAAGAAAAGGACGCAAATTTCGTTTGGGTACAGCATTGCATGACCGCGCAATTATCAGTTAAAGTGACGCAGTGCCGAATTGTAAAAAGTGCTCTGGTCAGGAAGGGGGTAAAACCTTCCGGGGCTGAAGTGGTTAAAAAATTTTGATAATCGTCTGGATTGTTCTCTTGCAACTCTTTTAGAAGAGACATATGGGGGTATTTCTGTTGGTCCTGCAGCCATTGCTTGGACCATGTCCTCTTTTTTGTTTTTAACAAGTGAACAAGTAAAAAAAAAACGTGTGAAAAGAAACGTCCGGAGAGCAATACATGAATATGCCGGTACACTACGAACGGATAGCCAAAAGGCGTGGCAGACACAGGAGTCACACGTATTTGACAACATTTCATATACGTAGCTACGCACACCAGAAGGTTTTTCAAGAATCGTATGACAAAAATCATACTTTTCGTAGAGCACATTTTGCACTGTTGTATTCGATATTAGTTTTATGCAATAAAATGCGAACAACACCTTGTACGAGGCATAAAATCATTGCAGAGATTTTTTTCCTCACTTTTTTAGGGGGGCGCTCTTTAAGTCTTGAGGAAAAGACATATACAGAAAGGTTTCTTCACAGTAAGAGCTGTGAAAATGTGGAAAAGACTCCCTCAAGAACTAGTTCTGGCCACTTCAGTAGATTGTTTTAAAAAGGACTGGATGCATCGCTGAATACACAAAATATAACTGGTTAATAACATTTACAGGTAATAACTGCAGGGATTTTGTTATATTCTTTTGATTTTATTCTATTCTATTGTTTTTTCTTTTTTATTCTGTTCTTTTCCATTCTCTTATTTTCTATTCTATTCAAATTTGAATTGATTCTATTCGAAAGATGATTATGTTCTATTGAACTCTATTCTATTGTTTTTTCTGTTCTTTTCTATTCTAATTTATTCTATTTGAATTACCATTTGAATTTGAACAGACATTCAAATTAAAATTTATTTTATTCTAAATCATCCATTTTATTCTATTCTATTGTTTTCTCTATTCAATTATTTTATATTCCCTTATTTTCTATTCTATTGTTTTTTATTCTATTCTACTTGAAAGACGGTTATATTCTACTTTATTGTATTCTAGTCTGTTGTTTTTTTCTATTCTATGGTCGTATTTTCTATTCTATTCGAAACTTGAATTTCATAAGATAGTTATATTCTATTTTATTCTATTCTATTAAATTCTATTGTTTTTTTCTATTCTATTGTCTTATTTTCTATTCTATTTGAATTTATTCTATTTGAAATTCAAAAGACTGTTTGATATTTTTGTGTTTTATTCTATTCTATTGTCTTTTTCTCTTTTATTCCATAATTTAATTTTTTATTCTATTCAAATTCATTACATTTGAATTTCAGAAGACGGTTATATTCTATTTTACTCTATTTTATTCTATTATATTGTTTTTTTCAATTCTTTTATTTTCCATGCTATTATTTTCTATTCTATTTTAAACTATTCTATTCAAAATACGCTTATATTCCATTTTATTCTATTCTATATATTCTGTTCCTTTAATTTATATTTTAATTTATTCTATTCTTTTATTTTATATTCTATTTTGTCCTGTTTTACTCTATTCTTTTCAATTCTATCTTCTATTCTATTATTTTCTATTATATTTTTTTCTATTATTATTATTTCTATTATTTGTCTTTTATTTTCTAGTCTATTCTGTTATACTCTATTCTATTCAACTCCTTTATTTTCTACTCTATTTTATTTTATTCTTGTTTTATAATTTGATTTTGTTATTTCAGATTAGTTTAAAATCGTTACTATTAATAATGAAAAATTTGTCCAAATATCGATTCAGAACAAAATGAACCGCACATGTCTAGCAGAATGTGGGACGTACTTTATTACAGGCAGGGGCGGATCCAGACTCTAGTCTTGGGAGGAGCACTGCCACAAAATAAGTTTTATTGCAGGCAATTTATCGGGGGAATGGCTGGTGTTAGCGCTTTCATCATCACTGCACCATGGTTGTTATGGTGTCAGGATGATTGAAGCACATTTTTTCTATTACAACATTGTAATATAAAATTAAATGGTTCAACTCACCATAATGCAGAACCAGTGGGAGCCCTGAGTATGTCACTTTCCACGTCGACCTGCCTTCAGATGCGGATTGTCACTTGCCACGTCCCTGCCACAAGTTGCAGATTGTCACTAACCTGCCACCAGATGCAGATTGTCACTTGTCACATGTGGCGGATTGTCACTCACCACGTCACCTGCCACACGTTGCGGATTGCCACATGTTGCCGATTGTCACTTGCCACACGTTGCGGATCGTCACTTGTTACATCACCTGCCACATGTATCGGATTGTCACTTGCCAAGTCACCTGCCACACGTTGCGTATCGTCACTTGCCAAGTCACCTGCCACACGTTGCTGACTGTCACTTGCCATGTCACCTGCCACATGTTGCGGATTGTCACTTGCTATGTCACCTGCCACACGTTGCTGTCACTTGCCATGTCACCTGCCATACATTGCGGATTGTAATGTGCCACGTCACCTGCCATATTTTGCTGACTGTCACTTGCCATGTCACCAGCCACATGTTGCTGACTGTCACTTGCCATGTCACCTGCCACACATTGCTGGTTGTCATTGGCCTGCTAAGGTGCAGATTGTCACTTGCCAGAGTGAAGACAGGCAGCAGAGAGATTATGTAATCTCTCTGCTGCCCATGGATGCACAGTGAGGGCAGAACTCTGCTCACCTGCCGACCGGCCCACCCACTCACCCGATGACTGCCCTGCCCGCCCGCACACTGACCTGCCGACCCCCGCTGACTTGCCTGTCTGCTCACTCATCCGCTGACTGGCCTCCCTGCTCCCCGGCTGGCCCATCACCAATTTCTCGGGGGGGGGGGGGGAATGTCCCGTTGCCCCCCTGGATCTGCCCCTGATTACAGGTAAGACCTCATGCATATGAATGTTTACAGGCATGCAATATGCCTAAAGGCTTGGTCACACTGCAGTTTAGTGTGCATGTGGCTCTCCATTCCGGCTGCAGTGAGCTGACAGTAGGGGGCAGTGTGATGCATGTTTCATTACATCACACAGATCCCTTTTTCGTACTAACTTTGACGTACACAAAAATTACACTTCATTCATCTCACTGTACAGAAACACTGTGTGTTGCACTGCTGTACAGTGATATGCGATTCCTTCCGGTGTGCTGTGATAAAATGCAGCATGTCTGCATTTTATTGCAGCTCACTGCACCACAACTCTGGGGTTGGTTGCAGTGTGAACAGGACACAGAAAACAGTGACCTGCGTTCATCCAATGTGATAAAATGCAGGTTACCCAACTGTGATGATTCTTAATAACTTTTAGAGGAGTTTGGAGGCATAAGCATTTAGAGGCAGTAAAAAAAAAAAAAAAAATGGCTGCCCGTGCATCCTGGAGCAGAGGCAGTTTGGCTGCAAAAATTCAAAACGCTGAAAAGCGCGGCTAAAAGCTTGTTACAGCATTTAGTTTATATTTCATAGGCTAATGTAAAATGATTTCTGCATATTTATGAAATGAAGGAATTTCCTGTATCTACGGGAAGTTCCCAGTATTTTTTGCTGCTCTTCTGTGGATAGCAGTGTGGGTGTGTCTCCAGATGACCAGAGACGTCTCTCAATTCCAGCTATCGGCATTGGAGGTGCACCCAGAAATATGAGATGCTTCTCATCCAAGCTATGCAGACCGGATTCATAAAGCCAAGGTGTGGATGGAAATAGCAAGAGGATGGGAGAGAATGGGAGAGGTTGGGAGAGAATGTCACAGCAGCAGAAGGATAGGGGGGAGCAAAATTACTGATTGTGAGCTTTTTTCTTCTTTTCCAGAATATACAAATTTAAATCTAAAATGTATTTTTTTTTTTTCAGAAAAAAAATAAGATGGAAATCAGTGCGCGACAGGGTCTGAAGAGACCTCAATGAGGAGGAAAAAGCTGCTAAAAGAGGTTCTCCTGCACTGCCAAAGCCATACATTTATACACTCCAAATTGTTTTTTTAAAAGGAGTGCAATGCAGTGTTGTAGCAGAGAGTTAGGCCTCTTTCACACGGATGATCCGTATGTCCGTTTTTCATCCATCCGTTTTCGGATGAAAAACGGACATACAGTCATCCCTATGGAGCGTCGGATGTCAGCGGTGACATGTCCGCTGACATCCGACCCGCTCCGATCCGAAAAGTGTAACGGAGGAAAAACCTACTTTTCCCTCCGTTTTCGGATCGGATCGGATGACGACGGACACTACGGACCGTCATCATCCGATCCCCCCATAGGGGAGAGCGGCGCTCTGACAGGTCCGTCGCTGCACAGTGTGCAGCGATGCACCTGTCATCTTCCTGCTCAGCGGGGATCGGCGGAGCTATCCCCGCTGAGCAAGCGGATGTTCACGGGGCAGATCATGACTGATCTGCCCCATGTGAAAGAGGCCTAAGTAAAGCTATATAGTTTTTAGGGGGGAGTGAGCATATGGCTGTAAAATGTTTTTCTTATATTTTTTTTTTTTTTCCCCATGTACTTTTCATGTAGCAAATTTTCCTTTCTCTTGATTTATTTTTTAACATTTTATTTGTTTTTTTTAATGTATTTCTATTTGCAAGACAACCTCCAATTTCTCTAACAAAGAGATTGATCAGTTGCCAGACCAGGTCGAGGCGCAGGAGTTGCAGTCAGAGGACTTTGAGGATTCTGATACCATTATTTCAATTCAATTCATAAGCAGGTCATCACCAGGGACACCAGGCAGAAGCACAGATGTATCTATATCACAGGTATCCATCTATCTGTGTTCCTTTCTATCTATCTAAAACATATTGTCTTTCTTTCTATGAAGAAAGACAATACCCACACCATCACAACTTGAAGTGTCAGTGCCCGTGACAGATCTAGTTCCCGTGGTTGTGGAAGCAGTCAGTGCTAAATGACTTCAGAGCAGGAACAGCAGATCTTTCAACTTTTCCAAGAAATACGACAAGAGAGAAGGTCTGTGGATTAATTTTTTTAATCCTAATAATCCCCAGTCCATCTTTTGTCGCAATTTATATCACGTTTTGGAGGACATCGGTAAGGACCTTGAGAAACAGTGTATGGATGACATAAATGCATTGACCTCAAGATATAGGGCATCCAAAAGCTGTGGCACGCAACCTCCCAGTAATCCATGCACTGTTTCTCAAGGTCCACCTGTGCTTCTGGGTCCTCTGCTGGTCCTTCTACCTCTTTTCACCAACATGCTCCCGGGACCTCCAATGTCCCATCTCCACCCTTCTATGTTCATGCACCAAGACTTCCCCACACCAACAATACACTTTGAGCCCACATCACAATACCAACACATGCAAACTATATCCCCAAGGAACAATTCCCAGGGGGGAAACTTTTCCAATTTATTAATGATTTGTAATTTTTTTCTCTTTTGTTAGGTCAGTGGTCTCCCAAATGAATCGCTTGGGGCGTGTACTGTTACTACTGCCAATGATGTGCCACTACTACGGCAACTTATACCAATGAGGGGACACTATTACTGCCACTAATACCAATAATGTGTCACTATTACTGCCACTTATACCAATGAAGAGGAACTAATACTGCCATTTATACCAATGTAGAGACACTATTGCTGCCACTTATACCAAGAGTGTCCCACTATTACTTCCACTAATACCAATGAAAGTGCACTATTAAGACCACTTATACCAATGAAGGAGCTCTATTACTGCTGCCTATACCAATGATGTGCCACTTTACTGCCACTTATACCAATGAAGGGGCACTGTTACTGCCACTAAAACCAAGAATGTGCCACTATTACTGCCACTAATACCAATATTGTCACTATTACTGCCACTTATACCAATGAAGGGGCACTATTACTGCCACTAATACCAATGAAGGGGCACTATTACTGTCACTAACACCAGTGATTTGCCACTATTACTGCCACTTATACAAAAGAAGGGGCACTAATACTGCCACTTATACCAATGTAGAGGCACTATTGCTGCCACTTATACCAATGAAGGGGCACTATTACTGCCACTAATACCAATGAAGGGGCACTATTACTGTCACTAACACCAGTGATTTGCCACTATTACTGCCACTTATACAAAAGAAGGGGCACTAATACTGCCACTTATACCAATGTAGAGGCACTATTGCTGCCACTTATACCAATGAAGGGGCTCTATTACTACCACTTATACTGATGATGTACCACTTATACCAATGAAGGGGCACTATTACTGCCACTAATACCAATGAAGGGGCGCTATTACTGCCACTTATACTAATGATGTGCCTGTATTACTGGCAGTTATACCAATGATGTGCCACTATTACTGCCACTTATACCAATGAAGGGCTCTATTACTGCCACTAATACCAATGAAGAGGCACTATTACTGCCACTTAATCCAATGAAGGGGCACTATTACTGCCACTTATTCCAATGAAGAGGCACTATTACTGCCACTAAAACCAATGAAGGGGCACTATTACTGCCATGTATATCAATAATGTGCCACTATAACTGACACTTATACCAATAAAGGGGCACTGATACTGCCACTAATACCAATGAAGGGGCACTATTACTGCCACTAAAACCAATGATGTGTCACTAGTACTGACACTTATAGCAACGAAGGGACACTTACTAGTGCCACTTATACGAATAAAGAGGCACTATTACTGCCACTTATACCAATGATGTGCCACTTTTACTGCCACTTATACCAATGAAGGAGAACTATTAATGTCACTTACACCACCTATGTGCCAAATTTACTGCCACTTATACCAACGAAGGAGAAATATTACTTTCACTTATACCAATGATGTTCAACTATTAGTGCCACTACTACCAATAAAGGGACACTACTACTGCCACTTATACCGATGATGTGCCACTATTAATTTTACTTATACCAATGAGGGGGACTATTACAGCCACTTAAACCAATGAAGGGGGTGCTATTACTGGCACGAATACCAATGCAGGGGCACTATTACTGGCACTAATACCAATGAAGTGGCACTATTACTGCCACTTATACCAATGAAGAGCACTATAACTACCATTTATACCAATGAAGGGGCACTATTACTGTCACTGATACCAATGATGTGCCACTATAACTGCCACTTATACCAATGAAGGGGTACTATTACTGCCACTTATTCCAATGATGTTCCAATATTACTGCCACTTATAGCAATGGTGTGCCACTATTACTGCCACCTATACTAATGAAGAGGCACTATTACTGCCACTTATACCAATGAAGAGGCACTATTACTGCCACTTATACCAATGATGTGCCACTTTTACCAATGAAGGGGCACTATTACTGTCACTAATACCAATGATGTGCCACTACTAATACTAATGAAGGGCACTATAACTGCCACTTATACCAAATGAAGGGGCACTATTGCTGCCACTTATACCAAAGAAGGGGCACTAATACTGCCACTTATACCAATGTAGAGGCCCTATTGCTGCCACTTATACCAAGCGTATCCCACTATTACTTCCACTAATACCAATGAAAGGGCACTATTAAGCCAACTTATACCAATGAAGGGGCTCTATTACTGCCACCTATACCAATGATGTGCCACTTTACTGCCACTTATACCAATGAAAGGGCACTATTACTGCCACTAATACCAATGAAGGGGTAGTATTACTGCCACTTATACCAATGATGTGCCAGTATTACTGCCACTTATAGCAATGGTGTGCCACTCTTTCTGCCACTTATACTAATGAAGGGGCACTATTACTGCCACTTATACCAATGAAGAGGCACTATTCCTGCCAATTATACCAATGATGTGCAACTTTTACCAATGAAGGGGCACTATTACTGTCACTAATACCAATGATGTGCCACTACTAATACCAATGAAGGGCACTATAGCTGCCACTTATACCAATGAAGGGGCACTATTACTGCCACTAATACCAATGAAGGGGCACTATTACTGCCACTAATACCAATGATGTGCCACTATTACTGCCACTAATACCAATGATGTGCCACTATTACTGCCACTTTTAGCAATGAATGGCCACTATTACTGCCACTTAAACCAATGATGTGCCACTATTACTGCCACTTATACCAATGAAGGGGCATGATTACTGCTACTTATACCAATAAAGAGGTACTATTACTGCCACTTATACCAATAAAGAGGCACTATTACTGCCACTTATACCAATAAAGAGGCACTATTACTGCCACTTATACCAATAAAGAGGCACTATTACTGCCACTTATACCAATAAAGAGGCACTATTACTGCCACTTATACCAATAAAGAGGCACTATTACTGCCACTTATACCAATAAAGAGGCACTATTACTGCAACGTATACCAATGAAGAGGCATATTACTGCCACCAATACCAATGATATGCCACTTATACCAATGAATGGGAACTGTTACTGCCACTAATACCAATTGTGTGCCACCAATACTGCCATTAATACCAATGAAAAGGCACTATTACTACCACTTATACCAATGAAGGGGCACTATTGCTGCCACTTAGACCAATGTAGAGGCACTATTGCTGCCACTTTTACAAATAATGTGCCACCATTACTAATGAAAAGGCACTATTCCTGCCACTTATACCAATGAAGGGGCACTATTGCTGCCACTGATACCAATGAAGCAGCACTATTACTGCCACTTATACCAATGAAGGGCACTATAACTGCCGCTTATACCAATAAAGAGGCACTATTACTGTCACTTATACCAATTATGGGCCACTTTTACTAATGAAGGAGCAATATTACTGCCACTTATACCAACAATGTTCCACTATTAGTGCCACAACTACCAATAAAGGGGCACTGTTACTGCAACCTATATCAATGATGTGCCACTGTTAGTGCCACTTATACCAATGAAGGGGCTCTATTACTGTCACTTATACCAATGTTGTGCCACTATTATTGTCACTAATACCAATTATGTGCCTCTTTTACTGCCACTAATACCAATAATGTGCCACTATTACTGCCACTTATACCAATGAAGGGGCACTATTACTGTCACCAATACCAATGATCAGCCACTATTACTGTCACTTATACCAATGAAGGACACTATAACTGGCACTAATACCAATGATGTGCTTCTTTTACCAATGAAGGGGAACTATTACTGCCAGTAATACCAATTATGTGCCACTTTTACTAATGAAGGGGCACTATTACTGCCACCAATACTAATGATGTTCCATGATTACTGCCACTTATACCAGTGATGCGTCACTATTACTGCTCTACTCTTCTTTTAACTGCAATTTTGTTCCATGTTTGCCTTTACAATATTTTTTTTCAATTTGGACTTGTAAATTAATGAAGTTGTCATGACAATTTTTTTATTTTTTGTAATCTTCAATACTTAATCCTCTGTGTGAGGTAAACGTATACAGACACTTAAGCGGACTGTAAATTTTTACCTCCTACAGAAGAAAAGGACACATTTTTTCATCTGTGAGGGAAAATGTTTACAGACACCAAAGCGGACTGTATATTTTTACCTACATAGTAATGCATATGTGGATAGTGCTAAGAGCCACAAGAGAAATAAAATGACAAAAGGTTCCTTTTAAAAAATGTATCCAAAAGGAAAAATATTTTTTTAAGGACATTAAGCAGAGAAGATGCAGAAACAACAAAATATATTACACATATTTAACCTGCCATGAAACATCTCCCTCAGGTGATACAGAAAAATTTACAAACTGATTGCAGATAGTGATGGCCCGTAAAGTTGACCTTAGGTCCAAAAACATCACACATTGACTTGGACTTTGTGGCTCCAGTTCAACAGTGCCTCTCTCCTTGTCCCGAAGAAAGTTATGAAGGTTGCAACATGCCAGTACCACTTTGATGGTATTTTCCTTGTCTAGCTGCATACAAGACAACAGTACTCCCCACTTTGCAGTGCAGATGCTGAAGGCACATTCCACAACATGGCTGGCATGGCAGAGACAATAATTGAAGATTTTTTGATTCTGGCTGAGACAGTAGCCACTGTATGGCCTTATTAGATTTTTGCTCAGTCCAAAGGCCCCATCTGCTACCATGACCAAGGGCAGACTGGGTTCTGCTGGGCATGGTAAAGGCCTGCGGGGTAGAATGTCAGGCGTCCTTCATGTAGGCAACGTCCAAAGGCTGTCCATGAAACATCTCCCTCAGGTGATACAGAAAAATCTACAAACTGATTGCAGATAGTGATGACCCGTAAAGTTGACCTTAGGTCCAAAAACATCACACATTAAATTGGACTTTGTGGCTCCAGTTCAACAGTGCCTCTCTCCTTGTCCCGAAGAAAGTTATGAAGGTTGCAACATGCCAGTACCACTTTGATGGTATTTTCCTTGTCTAGCTGCATACAAGACAACAGTACTCCCCACTTTGCAGTGCAGATGCTGAAGGCACATTCCACAACATGGCTGGCATGGCAGAGACAATAATTGAAGATTTTTTGATTCTGGCTGAGACAGTAGCCACTGTATGGCCTTATTAGATTTTTGCTCAGTCCAAAGGCCCCATCTGCTACCATGACCAAGGGCAGACTGGGTTCTGCTGGGCATGGTAAAGGCCGGCGGGGTAGAATGTCAGGCGTCCTTCATGTAGGCAACGTCCAAAGGCTGTCTCTTGAAAGATACATCACCTTGGCTGCCATATGCTCCGACATGCACAGCTATGAACCGTAGGTTTGCATCAGCTAATGCAAGGAGGACCACAGAAAAATACTTCTTATACTTGAAGTATAGGGATCCAGACTGATGAGGATTTTTAACCCTGATGTGCTTGCCATCGAGGGCACCAATGCAATTGGCAAACTGGGTCTTCTCTCAAAATTCATCAGCTTCCCACATCTTCACTGGGCTCAGGCATGACCACTTCTTTCAACTCCTCCCACAATGCCAAGCAGGTGTCTCATGTAACTTTGTATCTATTAGGGGTCGACTGATTATCAGCGTGGCCGATATTCAGATTTTTATAAGAATTAGTATCGGTAACAAACTTACCGATATTACTTATATTGCTTCAAGTGGTTGTACCGGGTTAATGCATGCAGCTGTAGGAATCACCCCGGTACCATTCTTTAGAGCAGACAGTCGTCTTTCTTGTAAAAAAAACTGATGTGGCTAAGCAGCTGCTCGGCCGCTATCACAAGCAGCGGGAGGGGACGTCTCCCGCTGCTCCGCCCATTTCTCCCATCCCACCGGGATGCCCAAGCGACTACTCGGCACGTCCGCTGGCTGGCCCAAGACCCGAACAAAGCCAATTGCTTTGTTGGGGCAGCACAGTGGTGTAGTAGGTAGCACTCTCACCTAGCAGTAAAAAGGATCGCTGGTTCAAATCCCAACCACAACACTACCTGCCTGGAGTTTGCATGTTCTCCCTGTGCCTGCGTGGGTTTCCTCCGGGTACTCTGGTTTCCTCCCACACTCCAAAGACATGCTGGTAGGTTAATTGGCTTCTGTCCAAAATTGGCCCTAGTATATGAATGTGAGTTGGGGACCTTGGAGGTAGGGACCGATGTGAGTGTGCGATGTATGTGTGGAGTGCTGCGTAAATTGACAGCGCTATATGGGTACCTTAAATAAATAGGGATAATTGTAGACACTCACTCAGGATGGACTGGTGTCTTTATTCAACCTTACTAACTATGTAACTATCTAGTAATGCAGGAGGAATGTCATGACATCACTTCTGGATTACTGGCATCCTAAAGGTGCCAGTCTTAAAAAATGGAAAGTATTCAAAAACGCATATTTTGGCATTTTGAATACTTTTAAGTGCAGTGGAGGGGTTTGGGGTCTTTTAAACCCCAGATTCCTCTCATAAAGAGTACCTGTCACTGACTATTACTGTCACTAGAAATATTTACAACCCTTGTGACAGCAATAAAAGTGAAAAAAAAAAAAGTAAAAGGACAGTGTAAAAATAAAATCTTTAAATCCACAGAATAATCGGCTATTGGCCTTAAAGGCAGCCCAAAAAAAAAAACAAAAACGGTATCAGTCCTGAAAAAACGCTATTGGTCGACCCCTTTCTACATCTAAATTAGGTGTAATGTAATATTATCATAATAAAATACCTGGTTGTCACAAGGAGATGTTCCTCAAGTGACACTCTTCCTCGTGTATGTCTTGTTTTGCTAGTCTTGGTATGAGGCTCTTAAGAAGGATGTCAAAGGAAGAATCAGACATACGAGTAAAGTTGAAGAACTTATCGGGATATCTCCGTAACTCTCCATACATGTCTGAAAAGTATCCTACACTGAGGCGCTGCAATAAGAAGGGATGGGTCCAGAAGTGACATTGTCTGCTTCCATCTTCCAGCTGTCTCGGCCTCCTCACCCTCCGCAACATGATCAGCAGAAGTCCTTCCTCAATCTCCTGCATGATGGGATCCAAAGTGTATACAGACACAAAACCCAGTTAGCTCCTGAAGAAATCACTGTTCTCTCCTCTCTCTCCCTCCAGGCTCTCAAAATGGCATTGAAAAATGTATTATTCATTATTTATCAATGCATTGTGGGAATTGGGGAGAGACAAATCGCAAAGGGAGTGATTTTATGGGAAAAAGAAATCTTAAAAACACTATAAACATTATTCAAAAATGAGGCTAAAAGTGCATTTTTAGCTCTGCTTTTTCCTGAGGTTTCCTGTATTTTATGTCCTGTGTGCATGAGGCCTAAAGGATCATAGGTTATTGCTCAGAACGGTTTTAAAATAAAAAAACTCATGTAAAAGTATATGCATACACGTATGAATATAATAAAATGGCTATAGATAGAGAGTGTGTGTGCGTGTATATATATATATATATATATATATATATATATATATATATATACACACACATATATATATATATATATATATATATATATATATATATATATATATATATATACATACACACACATACACCAACACAGTATCTCACAAAAGTGAGTACACCCCTCACATTTTTGTAGATATTTTATTATAACTCATGTGACAACACTGAAGAAATGACACTTTGCTACAATGTAAAGTAGTGAGTGTACAGCTTGTATAACAGTGTAAATTTGCTGTCCCCTTAAAATAACTCAACATACAGCCAATAATGTCTAAACCTCTGGCAACAAAAGTGAGTACACCACTAAATGATAATGTCCAAATTGGGCCCAATTGGCCATTATCCCTCCCGGTGTCAAGTGACTCGTTAGTGTTGCAAGGTCTCAGGAGTGAATGGGGAACAGGTGTGTTAAATTTGGGGTTATCGCTCACACTCTGATACTGGTCATTGGAAGTTAAAACATGACACCTCATGGCAAAGAACTTTCCGAGGATCTAAAAAAAAAAAAAAGAATTGTTGCTCTACATAAAGATGGCCTAGGCTATAAGAAGATTGCCAAGACCCTGAAACTGAGCTGCAGCATGGTGGCCAAGACCATACAGCGGTTTAACAGGACAGGTTCCACTCAGAACAGGCCTCGCCATGATTGACCAAAGGAGTTGAGTGCACGTGCTCCGCATCATATCCAGAGGTTGTCTTTGGGAAATAGACGTATGAGTGCTGTCAGCATTGCTGCAGAGGTTGAAGGGCTGGGTCTGCATGCCTGTCGTCCCAGAAGGAAGCCTCTTCCAAAGATAATGTACAAGAAAGCCCGCAAACAGTTTGCTGAAGACAAGCAGACTAAGGACATGGATTACTTGAATCATGTTATGTGGTCTGATGAGACCAAGATACACTTATTTGGTGTAGATGGTGTCAAGCGTGTGTGGCGGCAACCAGGGGAGGAGTACAAAGACAAGTCTGTCTTGCCTACAGTCAAGCATGGTGGCGGGATTGTCATGGTCTGGGGCTGCATGAGTGCTGCCAGGACTGGGGAGCTACAGTTCATTGAGGGAATCATGAATGCCAACATGTACTGTGACATACTGAAGCAGAGCATGATCCCCTCCCTTTGGAGACTGGAACACAGGGCAGTATTTCAACATAACGACCCCAAACACACCTCCAAGACGGACACTGCCTTGCTAAAGAAGCTGAGGGTAAAAGTGATGGACTAGCCAAGCATGTCTCCAGGCCTAATCCCTATTGAGAATCTGTGGGGCATCCTCAAATTGAAGAGCGCAAGGTCTCTCACATCCACCAGCTCAGTGATGTCATCATGGAGGAGTAGAAGAGGACTCCAGTGGCAATCTGTGAAGCTTTGGTGAACTCCATGCACACAAGGGTTAAGGCATGGCTGGAAAATAATGGTGGCCACACAAAATATTGACACTTTGGGCCCAAATTGGACATTTTCCCTTAGGGGTGTACTCACTTTTGTTGCCAGCGGTTTAGACATTAATGGCTGTGTGTTGAGTTATTTTGAGGGGACAGGAAATTGACACTGTTATACAAGCTGTACACTCATTACTTTACATTGTAGCAAAGTGTCATTTCTTCAGTGTTGTCACATGAAAAGATATAATAAAATATTTACAAAAATGTGAGGGGTGTACTCACTTTTGTGAGATACTGTATATATTAAAAAATTTATTCTGCTATTCTCCTGCCATCCCCCACCCAATGTATTCATTCACACCATGCCGCAAAGTAGTTCATGGATCATTTCGCCGTGTTCCGTTCGCTCATTTGCCTCCCGCATTTGGGTGCCCTGAATTTAGATATTGGTTTCCTGACACATTATGCTAAAGTTTTACGACCCCCTCTTTACTAGTATCCCCCCCCTGCATTCTATAGCTCTCTCTCCCTCTGTCTTATCTCACTAACTCTGCTGCTATCTTTATTACCATTGATTTGTATGTGTTTGGCTTTCCCTTTTTTTTTTTTTTCTCCTTTCTTTAACATGCTGCCTAAAAATTTTGTGAATCAGTACTGCTTGGACCTTGAAGAAGGGGACATACCCCGAAAGCTTGTCCTGAAAAATTGTATGTTAGTGCAAATAAAAAAAGTATCACGGACAGTACTCAATTTTCCCTGTCACAATTGCACTAATACGGCTACAATCAAATCAAGCAGGGTGCCCTTAACAAATATATGTCATTGTGAGTGCGATGTGCATTCTTTGTGTGTTCCAGGAACACGTGCCGAAATGCACATTTCTGTGCATGTTTCTGGAATGTGCAGGTGTAAAAGAAGCTTAAAGGATCATAGGTTAATCCACAGAACTGAGGTATGGGGTTAGAATAAAATTGAAAAAACACATTTAAAAAGGCATATTTATATAAGTATTTACACACCTTTATTGAAGTGAATGGGCTGCCCTACACACATTAAATGCAGCTCATGGAACATTTTACCGCATTCTGGTTTGTGTGTCTTTTTACTGTGCATATTGCCGCATTTGTCTTGCGTTTTATACTTGGGTTCCCAGAACATGAAGGTGTGAATGGAGTCTAAAGGATCATAGTTTTAAAATGACACATTTAACAGCATACACACACCATTATTCAAGTGAATGGGCTGCCATACACATGACAAACGTGGCTCAGTAGCTCATGGAGCATTTTTGCTGCATTCCAACATGAGTGTTTTTTACTGCGCATTTTGCCACATTTGTTCCATGCTGAAATGTATGTTTGCTTCCAACATTTGGGGTGCCATTAACAAATAATAAAGTATAGACATACAGTATGTATAAAAAAATATTTTTTTTATATTGCCCTGCCTGTTTTACTGAAAACAGGTTTCAGTAACGAACATAAACCAGGGCAACTTGTTCTAATAATGTGGATACCGAAAGGCTGAAAATTACCACTTCCAAGGTCATTGAACATTACAAGCAGTTTTACCATACCTGGAATAGCATGCCCCCTCCTGGGCAGGGGCTCAATATTCTCTGAAATTAGGTTATATACCTCAAGGATCCCCTAGCTGTTCAATTTTAACATACAGTGCCTTAAGAAAAAAAAAGGATTCATACCCCTTGAAATTTTCCACATTTTGTCATGTTACAACCAAAAAGGTAAATTTATTTTATTGGGATTTTATGTGATAGACCAACACAAAGTGGCACATAATTGTGAAGTGGAAGGAAAATGATAAATGGTTTTCCAAATTTTTTACAAATAAATATGTGAAAAGTGTGGTGTGCATTTGTATTCAAAGCCCCATAGACTCAATACTTTGTAGAACCACCTTTCACTGCAATTACAGCTGCAAGTCTTTTTGTGTACATGCCAACTTTGCACATCTAGACAGTGAAAATTTTGCCCATTCTTCTTTGCAAAATACCATAAGCTCTGTCAAATTGGATGTAGAGCATCTGTAAACAGCAGCTTTCAAGTCTTGCCACAGATTCTCAATTAGATTTAGGTCTGGACTTTGGGCCATTCTAACACATGAATATGCTTTAATCTAAACCATTCCATTGTAGCTCTGGCTGTATGTTTAGGGTCATTATCCTGCTGGAAGGTGAACCTCCACCCCAGTATCAAGTCTTTTGCAGACTCTAAAGCTGTGTACACACGACCGGACTTTTCGACTGGACTGGTCCGACGGAAGGAATCCGTCGGACAATCCGACCGTGTGTGGGCTTCATCGGACCTTCAGCGGACTTTTCTGTCGAAAATCAGATGGACTTTAAATTTGGAACATGTTTCAAATCTTTCCGACGGACTCGAGTCCAGTCGAAAAATCCGTTCATCTGTATGCTAGTCCGATGGACAAAAAAAGGACGCAAGGGCAGCTATTGGCTACTGGCTATGAACTTCCTTATTCTAGTCCCTTTGTACATCAACACGTTCAAACCAACGGACTTTCAAATGGACTTTAGTCTGTTCGTGTGTGGGCAAGTCCGGTCGTTCGAAAGTCCGTCGTAACTCCGTTGAAATGTCAGTCGGACCTTTGATGCTGAAAAGTCCGCTCGCGTGTACGCAGTATTACAGGTTTTCTTCTAAGATTGCCCTGTATTTGTTTGGTGTCATCTGATCAGAGCACCTTCTTCCACATGTTTGCTGTGTCCCCTACATGGCTTATCACAAACTGCAAACAGGACTTCTTATGGCTTTCTTCTTGCCACTCTTCTATAAAGGCCAGATTTGTGGAGTGTACAACTCCTGTAGACAGATTCTCTCACCTGAGCTGTGGATCTCTGCAGCTTCTACAGAGTTACCATGAGCCTCTTGGCTGCTTCTCTGATTAATGCTCTCCTTGCTCGGCTTGTCAGTTTAGGTGGACGGCCATTTCTTGGTAGGTTTGCAGTTATGCCATATACTTTCCATTTTTGGATGATGGATTGAACAGTGCTCCGTGAGATGTTCAAAGCTTGGGGATATTTTTTCATAACCTAACCCTGCTTTAAACGTCTCCACAACTTTATCCCTGGCCTGTCTGGTGGGTTCCCTGGCCTTCATGATGCTGTATGTTCACTAAGGTTCTCTAACAAGCCTCTGAGGACTTCACAGAACAGCTGTATTTATATTCAGATTAAATTACACACTGGTGGACTCTATTTATTAATTAGGTGACTTCTGAAGGCGATTGGTTCCACTAGATTTTAGTTAGGGGCGTCAGAGTAAAGGGGGCTGAACACAAATGCACGCTTTTCAGATATTTATTTGTAAAAAATTTGGAAAAACATTTATCATTTTCATTCCACTTCACAATTATGTGCCACTTTGTGTTGGTCTATCACATAAAATCCCAATAAAATACATTTACGTTTTTGGTTGTAATATGACAAAATGTGTAAAACTTCAATTTTCAAGGCACTGTATCCTCCACATCATTATCAGACAGGTCAAGCTAGGAATGTACATGTCCTATACACACCAGCTTTTCTGAATTTAAGCAGCCTAATGCTTACCCGAGCTACAATAACTGCAGCTGTTGAAAATGCAACAGTTCCTGCAGCATCAGATATTGCTAATAACGTTAGCTGTCTGTAGCAGTGGTGGCCATCCATAGAGGGTGCACAGGCGCTGAAACCCCTATCCATGCGTCCAGCCCCCTGATCCACATATCAGCTCGCCGGACTATGGATTCTAATGGGGGGGGGGGTCTGGAGAGTGTTTTTTTTTTTTTTAAGCAGGTGATTAAAGCCAGAGGCTCTAATATGCTTCAAAATAGGGTGGGCTCGGAGCGCAGAGTATTGCACTACGAGCCCACCCAGGTGTGTTACAATAGCGAATGAATATCCACTATTGAAACGCTGAGTACAGTCTGCCATACTAGTTTTGCATTTTGGAACTATGTTGTATATGCGGAAAGCACAGAAGCATTGCCGTTTACACGACTGCATACAGCCTCCTTGAGATGGAAATTTTATGCTAGGCAAGTAAGATGCCTCCAGACAGCAATGTGCATAAAGCCTTTCGGGACTAGAACTATAGCAAAAAAAGAATGTCCATCTCCCGGGCCCATTTTTTAAATTTTGTACCAACACATGTAAAAGGTGAAGAAAGGAGCTCCCAGCAACACCCCCCTGTAGAAAGCAGCTCCCAGCAACACCCCCGTGACACTTCTGTGAAGAGAAGGGCTCCCAAGTGACTGCCCCGTGAAGAGAAGGGCTCCCAAGTGACTGCCCCGTGAAGAGAAGGGCTCCCAAGTGACTGCCCCGTGAAGAGAAGGGCTCCCAAGTGACTGCCCCGTGAAGAGAAGGGCTCCCAAGTGACTGCCCCGTGAAGAGAAGGGCTCCCAAGTGACTGCCCCGTGAAGAGAAGGGCTCCCAAGTGACTGCCCCGTGAAGAGAAGGGCTCCCAAGTGACTGCCCCGTGAAGAGAAGGGCTCCCAAGTGACTGCCCCGTGAAGAGAAGGGCTCCCAAGTGACTGCCCCGTGAAGAGAAGGGCTCCCAAGTGACACCCCTGTGCAGAGAAGGGCTCCCAAGTGACTGCCCCGTGAAGAGAAGGGCTCCCAAGTGACACCCCTGTGCAGAGAAGGGCTCCCAAGTGACACCCCTGTGCAGAGAAGGGCTCCCAAGTGACACCCCTGTGCAGAGAAGGGCTCCCAAGTGACACCCCTGTGCAGAGAAGGGCTCCCAAGTGACACCCCTGTGCAGAGAAGGGCTCCCAAGTGACACCCCTGTGCAGAGAAGGGCTCCCAAGTGACACCCCTGTGCAGAGAAGGGATCCCAAGTGACACCCCTGTGCAGAGAAGGGCTCCCAAGTGACACCCCTGTGCAGAGAAGGGCTCCCAAGTGACACCCCTGTGCAGAGAAGGGCTCCCAAGTGACACCCCTGTGCAGAGAAGGGCTCCCAAGTGACACCCCTGTGCAGAGAAGGGCTCCCAGTGACACCCCTGTGCAGAGAAGGGCTCCCAAGTGACACCCCTGTGCAGAGAAGGGCTCCCAAGTGACACCCCTGTGCAGAGAAGGGCTCCCAGTGACACCCCTGTGCAGAGAAGGGCTCCCAGTGAAAAGCCCTGTGTAATGAAGGGGTCCCAGTGACACCCCTGTGAAGAGAAGGGCTCCAAGTGAAGAGAAGGGCTCCCGGTGACACCCCTGTGCAGAGAAGGGCTCCCGGTGACACCCCTGTGCAGAGAAGGGCTCCCAAGTGACACCCCTGTGCAGAGAAGGGCTCCCAGTGACACCCCTGTGCAGAGAAGGGCTCCCAGTGAAAAGCCCTGTGTAATGAAGGGGTCCCAGTGACACCCCTGTGAAGAGAAGGGCTCCAAGTGAAGAGAAGGGCTCCCGGTGACACCCCTGTGCAGAGAAGGGCTCCCGGTGACACCCCTGTGCAGAGAAGGGCTCCCGGTGACACCCCTGTGCAGAGAAGGGCTCCCGGTGACACCCCTGTGCAGAGAAGGGCTCCCGGTGACACCCCTGTGCAGAGAAGGGCTCCCGGTGACACCCCTGTGCAGAGAAGGGCTCCCGGTGACACCCCTGTGCAGAGAAGGGCACTCGGTGACACCCCTGTGCAGAGAAGGGCTCCCGGTGACACCCCTGTGCAGAGAAGAGCTCCCTGTGACACCCTTGTGAAGAGAAGGGCTCCCAGTGAAGAGAAGAGCTCCCAGTGACACCCCTGTGAAGAGAAGGGCTCCCAGTGACACCCCTGTGAAGAGAAGGGCTCCCAGTGACACCCCTGTGAAGAGAAGGGCTCCCAGTGACACCCCTGTGAAGAGAAGGGCTCCCAGTGACACTCCTATGAAGAGAAGGGCTCCCAGTGACACCCCTGTGAAGAGAAGGGCTCCCAGTGACACCCCTGTGAAGAGAAGGGCTCCCAGTGACACCCCTGTGAAGAGAAGGGCTCCCAGTGACACCCCTGTGAAGAGAAGGGCTCCCAGTGACACCCCTGTGAAGAGAAGGGCTCCCAGTGACACCCCTGTCAAGAGAAGAGCTCCCTGTGACACCCTTGTGAAGAGAAGGGCTCCCAGTGAAGAGAAGAGCTCCCAGTGAAGAGAAGGGCTCCCAGTGACACCCCTGTGAAGAGAAGGGCTCCCAGTGACACTCATATGAAGAGAAGGGCTCCCAGTGACACTCATATGAAGAGAAGGGCTCCCAGTGACACTCATATGAAGAGAAGGGCTCCCAGTGACACCCATGTGAAGAGAAGGGCTCCCAGTGACACCCCTGTGAAGAGAAGGGCTCCCAGTGACACCCCTGTGAAGAGAAGGGCTCCCAGTGACACCCCTGTGAAGAGAAGGGCTCCCAGTGACACCCCTGTGAAGAGAAGGGCTCCCAGTGACACCCCTGTGAAGAGAAGGGCTCCCAGTGACACCCCTGTGAAGAGAAGGGCTCCCAGTGACACCCCTGTGAAGAGAAGGGCTCCCAGTGACACCCCTGTGAAGAGAAGGGCTCCCAGTGACACCCCTGTGAAGAGAAGGGCTCCCAGTGACACCCCTGTGAAGAGAAGGGCTCCCAGTGACACCCCTGTGAAGAGAAGGGCTCCCAGTGACACCCCTGTGAAGAGAAGGGCTCCCAGTGACACCCCTGTGAAGAGAAGGGCTCCCAGTGACACCCCTGTGAAGAGAAGGGCTCCCAGTGACACCCCTGTGAAGAGAAGGGCTCCCAGTGACACCCCTGTGAAGAGAAGGGCTCCCAGTGACACCCCTGTGAAGAGAAGGGCTCCCAGTGACACCCCTGTGAAGAGAAGGGCTCCCAGTGACACCCCTGTGAAGAGAAGGGCTCCCAGTGACACCCCTGTGAAGAGAAGGGCTCCCAGTGACACCCACGTGAAGAGAAGGGCTCCCAGTGACACCCCTGTGAAGAGAAGGGCTCCCAGTGACACCCCTGTGAAGAGAAGGGCTCCCAGTGACACCCCTGTGAAAAGAAGGGCTCCCAGTGACACCCTTGTGAAGAGAAGAGCTCCCTGTGACACCCTTGTGAAGAGAAGGGCTCCCAGTGACACCCTTGTGAAGAGAAGGGCTCCCAGTGACACCCCTGTGAAGAGAAGGGCTCCCAGTGACACCCCTGTGAAGAGAAGGGCTCCCAGTGACACCCCTGTGAAGAGAAGGGCTCCCAGTGACACCCCTGTGAAGAGAAGGGCTCCCAGTGACACCCCTGTGAAGAGAAGGGCTTCCAGTGACACCCCTGTGAAGAGAAGGGCTTCCAGTGACACCCCTGTGAAGAGAAGGGCTCCCAGTGACACCCCTGTGAAGAGAAGGGCTCCCAGTGACACCCTTGTGAAGAGAAGAGCTCCCTGTGACACCCTTGTGAAGAGAAGAGCTCCCTGTGACACCCTTGTGAAGAGAAGAACTCCCTGTGACACCCTTGTGAAGAGAAGTGCTCCCAGTGAACCCCTGTGAAGAGAAGTGCTCCCAGTGACACCCCAGTGAATAAAGAAGGGCTCCTAGTGACACCCCAGTGAAGAGAAGGGCTCCCAGTGACACCCCTATGAAGAGAAGGGCTCCCAGTGACACCCCTGTGAAGAGAAGGGCTCCCAGTGACACCCTTGTGAAGAGAAGGGCTCCCAGTGAAGAGAAGGGCTCCCAGTGACACCCCTGTGAAGAGAAGGGCTCCCTGTGACACCCTTCTGAAGAGAAGGGCTCCCGGTGACACCCCTGTCAAGAGAAGGGCTCCCGGTGACACCCCTGTCAAGAGAAGGGCTCCCGGTGACACCCCTGTCAAGAGAAGGGCTCCCGGTGACACCCCTGTCAAGAGAAGGGCTCCCGGTGACACCCCTGTCAAGAGAAGGGCTCCCGGTGACACCCCTGTCAAGAGAAGGGCTCCCGGTGACACCCCTGTCAAGAGAAGGGCTCCCGGTGACACCCCTGTCAAGAGAAGGGCTCCCGGTGACACCCCTGTCAAGAGAAGGGCTCCCGGTGACACCCCTGTCAAGAGAAGGGCTCCCGGTGACACCCCTGTCAAGAGAAGGGCTCCCGGTGACACCCCTGTCAAGAGAAGGGCTCCCGGTGACACCCCTGTCAAGAGAAGGGCTCCCGGTGACACCCCTGTCAAGAGAAGGGCTCCCGGTGACACCCCTGTCAAGAGAAGGGCTCCCAGTGACACCCCTGTCAAGAGAAGGGCTCCCAGTGACACCCCTGTGAAGAGAAGGGTTCCCAGTGACACCCCTGTGAAGAGAAGGGCTCCCAGTGACACCCCTGTGAAGAGAAGGGCTCCCAGTGACACCCCTGTGAAGAGAAGGGCTCCCAGTGACACCCCTGTGAAGAGAAGGGCTCCCAGTGACACCCCTGTGAAGAGAAGGGCTCCCAGTGACACCCCTGTGAAGAGAAGGGCTCCCAGTGACACCCCTGTGAAGAGAAGGGCTCCCAGTGACACCCCTGTGAAGAGAAGGGCTCCCAGTGACACCCCTGTGAAGAGAAGGGCTCCCAGTGACACCCCTGTGAAGAGAAGGGCTCCCAGTGACACCCCTGTGAAGAGAAGGGCTCCCAGTGACACCCCTGTGAAGAGAAGGGCTCCCAGTGACACCCCTGTGAAGAGAAGGGCTCCCAGTGACACCCCTGTAAAGAGAAGGGCTCCCAGTGACACCCACGTGAAGAGAAGGGCTCCCAGTGACACCCACGTGAAGAGAAGGGCTCCCAGTGACACCCCTGTGAAGAGAAGGGCTCCCAGTGACACCCCTGTGAAGAGAAGGGCTCCCAGTGACACCCCTGTGAAAAGAAGGGCTCCCAGTGACACCCCTGTGAAAAGAAGTTCTCCCAGTGACACCCTTGTGAAGAGAAGAGCTCCCTGTGACACCCTTGTGAAGAGAAGAGCTCCCAGTGAAGAGAAGGGCTCCCAGTGACACCCTTGTGAAGAGAAGGGCTCCCAGTGACACCCCTGTGAAGAGAAGGGCTCCCAGTGACACCCCTGTGAAGAGAAGGGCTCCCAGTGACACCCCTGTGAAGAGAAGGGCTCCCAGTGACACCCCTGTGAAGAGAAGGGCTTCCAGTGACACCCCTGTGAAGAGAAGGGCTCCCAGTGACACCCCTGTGAAGAGAAGAGCTCCCAGTGACACCCTTGTGAAGAGAAGAGCTCCCTGTGACACCCTTGTGAAGAGAAGAACTCCCTGTGACACCCTTGTGAAGAGAAGTGCTCCCAGTGAAGAGAAGGGCTCCCAGTGAACCCCTGTGAAGAGAAGTGCTCCCAGTGACACCCCAGTGAATAGAGAAGGGCTCCTAGTGACACCCCAGTGAAGAGAAGGGCTCCCAGTGACACCCCTATGAAGAGAAGGGCTCCCAGTGACACCCCTGTGAAGAGAAGGGCTCCCAGTGACACCCTTGTGAAGAGAAGGGCTCCCAGTGACACCCTTGTAAAGAGAAGGGCTCCCAGTGACACCCTTGTGAAGAGAAGGGCTCCCAGTGACACCCTTGTGAAGAGAAGAGCTCCATGTGACACCCTTGTGAAGAGAAGAGCTCCCAGTGAAGAGAAGAGCTCCCAGTGAAGAGAAGAGCTCCCAGTGAAGAGAAGGGCTCCCAGTGACACCCCTGTGAAGAGAAGGGCTCCCAGTGACACCCCTGTGAAGAGAAGGGCTCCCAGTGACACCCTGTGAAGAGAAGGGATCCCAGTGACACCCTGTGAAGAGAAGGGATCCCAGTGACACTCATATGAAGAGAAGGGCTCCCAGTGACACCCCTGTGAAGAGAAGGGCTCCCAGTGACACCCCTGTGAAGAGAAGGGCTCCCAGTGACACCCCTGTGAAGAGAAGGGCTCCCAGTGACACCCCTGTGAAGAGAAGGGCTCCCAGTGACACCCCTGTGAAGAGAAGGGCTCCCAGTGACACCCCTGTGAAGAGAAGGGCTCCCAGTGACACCCCTGTGAAGAGAAGGGCTCCCAGTGACACCCACGTGAAGAGAAGGGCTCCCAGTGACACCCACGTGAAGAGAAGGGCTCCCAGTGACACCCCTGTGAAGAGAAGGGCTCCCAGTGACACCCCTGTGAAGAGAAGGGCTCCCAGTGACACCCCTGTGAAGAGAAGGGCTCCCAGTGACACCCCTGTGAAGAGAAGGGCTCCCAGTGACACCCCTGTGAAGAGAAGGGCTCCCAGTGACACCCCTGTGAAAAGAAGGGCTCCCAGTGACACCCTTGTGAAGAGAAGAGCTCCCTGTGACACCCTTGTGAAGAGAAGGGCTCCCAGTGAAGAGAAGGGCTCCCAGTGACACCCTTGTGAAGAGAAGGGCTCCCAGTGACACCCCTGTGAAGAGAAGGGCTCCCAGTGACACCCCTGTGAAGAGAAGGGCTCCCAGTGACACCCCTGTGAAGAGAAGGGCTCCCAGTGACACCCCTGTGAAGAGAAGGGCTCCCAGTGACACCCCTGTGAAGAGAAGGGCTCCCAGTGACACCCCTGTGAAGAGAAGGGCTCCCAGTGACACCCCTGTGAAGAGAAGGGCTCCCAGTGACACCCCTGTGAAGAGAAGGGCTCCCAGTGACACCCCTGTGAAGAGAAGGGCTCCCAGTGACACCCCTGTGAAGAGAAGAGCTCCCAGTGACACCCTTGTGAAGAGAAGAGCTCCCTGTGACACCCTTGTGAAGAGAAGAGCTCCCTGTGACACCCTTGTGAAGAGAAGAACTCCCTGTGACACCCTTGTGAAGAGAAGTGCTCCCAGTGAAGAGAAGGGCTCCCAGTGAACCCCTGTGAAGAGAAGTGCTCCCAGTGACACCCCAGTGAATAGAGAAGGGCTCCTAGTGACACCCCAGTGAAGAGAAGGGCTCCCAGTGACACCCCTATGAAGAGAAGGGCTCCCAGTGACACCCCTGTGAAGAGAAGGGCTCCCAGTGACACCCCTGTGAAGAGAAGGGCTCCCAGTGACACCCTTGTGAAGAGAAGGGCTCCCAGTGACACCCCTGTGAAGAGAAGGGCTCCCTGTGACACCCTTCTGAAGAGAAGGGCTCCCAGTGACACCCCTGTGTAGAGAAGGGCTCCCAGTGACACCCCTGTGTAGAGAAGGGCTCCCAGTGACACCCCTGTGTAGAGAAGGGCTCCCAGTGACACCCCTGTGTAGAGAAGGGCTCCCAGTGACACCCCTGTGTAGAGAAGGGCTCCCAGTGACACCCCTGTGTAGAGAAGGGCTCCCAGTGACACCCCTGTGTAGAGAAGGGCTCCCAGTGACACCCCTGTGTAGAGAAGGGCTCCCAGTGGCACCCCTGTGAAGAGAAGGGCTCCCAGTGACACCCCTGTGAAGAGAAGGGCTCCCAGTGACACCCTTGTGAAGAGAAGGGCTCCCAGTGAAGAGAAGGGCTCCCAGTGACACCCCTGTGAAGAGAAGGGCTCCCTGTGACACCCTTGTGAAGAGAAGGGCTCCCAGTGAAGAGAAGGGCTCCCAGTGAAGAGAAGGGCTCCCAGTGACACCTCTGTGTAGAGAAGGGCTCCCAGTGACACCTCTGTGTAGAGAAGGGCTCCCAGTGACACCTCTGTGTAGAGAAGGGCTCCCAGTGACACCTCTGTGTAGAGAAGGGCTCCCAGTGACACCCCTGTGTAGAGAAGGGCTCCCAGTGACACCCCTGTGAAGAGAAGGGCTCCCAGTGAAGAGAAGGGCTCCCAGTGACACCTCTGTGTAGAGAAGGGCTCCCAGTGACACCTCTGTGTAGAGAAGGGCTCCCAGTGACACCTCTGTGTAGAGAAGGGCTCCCAGTGACACCCCTGTGTAGAGAAGGGCTCCCAGTGACACCCCTGTGAAGAGAAGGGCTCCCAGTGACACCCCTGTGAAGAGAAGGGCTCCCAGTGACACCCCTGTGAAGAGAAGGGCTCCCTGTGACACCCCTGTGAAGAGAAGGGCTCCCAGTGACACCCCTGTGAAGAGAAGGGCTCCCAGTGACACCCCTGTGAAGAGAAGGGCTCCCAGTGACACCCCTGTGAAGAGAAGGGCTCCCAGTGACACCCCTGTGAAGAGAAGGGCTCCCAGTGACACCCCTGTGAAGAGAAGGGCTCCCAGTGACACCTCTGTGTAGAGAAGGGCTCCCAGTGACACCTCTGTGTAGAGAAGGGCTCCCAGTGACACCCCTGTGTAGAGAAGGGCTCCCAGTGGCACCCCTGTGAAGAGAAGGGCTCCCAGTGACACCCCTGTGAAGAGAAGGGCTCCCAGTGACACCCTTGTGAAGAGAAGGGCTCCCAGTGACACCTCTGTGTAGAGAAGGGCTCCCAGTGACACCTCTGTGTAGAGAAGGGCTCCCAGTGACACCCCTGTGTAGAGAAGGGCTCCCAGTGGCACCCCTGTGAAGAGAAGGGCTCCCAGTGACACCCCTGTGAAGAGAAGGGCTCCCAGTGACACCCTTGTGAAGAGAAGGGCTCCCAGTGAAGAGAAGGGCTCCCAGTGACACCCCTGTGAAGAGAAGGGCTCCCTGTGACACCCTTGTGAAGAGAAGGGCTCCCAGTGAAGAGAAGGGCTCCCAGTGAAGAGAAGGGCTCCCAGTGACACCTCTGTGTAGAGAAGGGCTCCCAGTGACACCTCTGTGTAGAGAAGGGCTCCCAGTGACACCTCTGTGTAGAGAAGGGCTCCCAGTGACACCTCTGTGTAGAGAAGGGCTCCCAGTGACACCCCTGTGTAGAGAAGGGCTCCCAGTGACACCCCTGTGAAGAGAAGGGCTCCCAGTGAAGAGAAGGGCTCCCAGTGACACCTCTGTGTAGAGAAGGGCTCCCAGTGACACCTCTGTGTAGAGAAGGGCTCCCAGTGACACCTCTGTGTAGAGAAGGGCTCCCAGTGACACCCCTGTGTAGAGAAGGGCTCCCAGTGACACCCCTGTGAAGAGAAGGGCTCCCAGTGACACCCCTGTGAAGAGAAGGGCTCCCAGTGACACCCCTGTGAAGAGAAGGGCTCCCTGTGACACCCCTGTGAAGAGAAGGGCTCCCAGTGACACCCCTGTGAAGAGAAGGGCTCCCAGTGACACCCCTGTGAAGAGAAGGGCTCCCAGTGACACCCCTGTGAAGAGAAGGGCTCCCAGTGACACCCCTGTGAAGAGAAGGGCTCCCAGTGACACCCCTGTGAAGAGAAGGGCTCCCAGTGACACCTCTGTGTAGAGAAGGGCTCCCAGTGACACCTCTGTGTAGAGAAGGGCTCCCAGTGACACCCCTGTGTAGAGAAGGGCTCCCAGTGACACCCCAGTGAAAAGAAGGGCTCCCAGTGAAGAGAAGGGCTCCCAGTGAAGAGAAGGGCTCCCAGTGAAGAGAAGGGCTCCCAGTGAAGAGAAGGGCTCCCAGTGACTCATAGTAGAAGCAGATATGATGCCATGTCATGCTGTTGAGGTGAGGAGGAACCCTCTTGTGAGAGATCTCGGTGGCCCCCTTGGGGGTGAACTAACAGCAGCATCATCGCCGCTCTATGACTGGTCAGCAAACACCCTTCCACGTGTCCCCCGCCCCGCACAATGGACGAGTCCTCCTTACTGAGCGCTCCTCTCTACATTCTCTACAAGCAGGACACGTCCGCCTCAGTTCTGCACTGACGTCACCCTTCGGAGGATCCGAGCGTCGTCGAAAACCCTCGCCCCAGCACTCGGCAATCTCCGTAAAGCTTCGGGCGAGCCCGCTGCGTCATGCTCGGCTCTTCTCCTCCCTCTGCAGGTCGGCCGTTGTTCTACAGTTTCGCCACGGCCGGGCCGTACCGCGCATGTCCGTCCGCCATTTTGCCCGTCCGCCCACCTACCAGAGCGCTGTCTCCTCCCCTCGGTGAGCAGCTTCCCCGGCTCCTGGCCGCCGTCCTCCAATGCCGTGCTAGATTAGAAGGGGGAGGGAGGCACAGGCGCCGTGTAACAGGGAGCCGGAGCCCAGAGACACAGGCAGAGAAAAGAAAGGCAGAGTCACGGGGGAGCCATACACAGAAACAGAGACGGGTACTCCGTGAGCTACCGGCCGCCCACCGGAACACCGACACCGCTTCTTCCTTCTCCTCGTGAGCCACTCCTCCTCCTTCCCCCGGTGTGAGGATGGGGCCGCCGCTGCCGGGTCCCGGGCAGGAGGAGTGTTGATGACTGTCAGTGATGGCCGCGTCCACCGGCTGCAGCAGCATCGTCCCAGCAGCCGCCAGCCCCGCTCTCATCCCCGGCCTCCCCCCGAGGATCGTGCCTGTCATTAGAGGGAGTCCCGGGTGTGATCAGTGACACTGCGTCTGTCCCCCACCGATCATCGTCCGATCTCAGCGGGAGAGAGAGCTAGCCGGTCCCCCACCCCCCACTGACATCGTGCACGTTAGTAGGAGTGAAGGTGGGTGGGCTATAGAGGAGGAGAATGCACCAGCCCGATCCATCTGCTGATCTCTCCGCCAGGAAGATGGCGCACCCGGCAGATGTGCCCAGGAGGGGCAGTGGTGCCAGCCCCTCTCCATTGACTTTGACAGGTGGGCCTGGACTAGGTGGTGGCCATCTGCTGTCCTCCGAGGACTACCAGCAGCCTCCTATGTTGGTGCAACCTCCTCTCCCAGCCTCCTCTTCCTCCCCTGGACCTCAGCAGCAGCATCCTCCCCAGACCCTCAACCTTATGCCCCAGCCTGGGGCCCAGATGAAGAAGAAGAGCGGCTTCCAGATCACCAGTGTGACCCCGGCTCAGATCTCCGCCAACATGAGCTCCAACAACAGCATCGCCGAGGACACGGAAAGCTACGATGACTTGGATGAGTCCCACACCGAGGACCTGTCCTCCTCCGAGATCCTGGACGTGTCGTTATCCAGAGCCACAGACCTTGGCGGTCCTGAGAGGAGCTCCTCCGAGGAGACCTTGAATAATTTTCAAGAAGCCGAGACACCAGGTGCTGTCTCCCCAAACCAACCACATCTTCATCAACCTCTACCATCCCATGTTCAGCAAAATATCATGATCAATGGAAATGTACACCATCCCCATCATCTTCATCATCACCATCATCATGGACTTCCTACAGCAACACACCACGGATTGCCCAGTGCACCTTTATCCGGGACCGCTCAAAATGCAGCACCTATCAAACTGGTTGCCCAAGGGAGTACCGACAGTGCAGTGAACATAGGACCCACTTCTTCTGCAAATTCTGGTCCCAACGTGGGGACTGTCCCACCTATGACACGTAAGGCTAGTGGTCCTGTAAGTACTGGTGTCAATCCTGTCCAGGGGAGTAGTACTTCTCACAACATGAATATTCAAAATATAAGTGGTACAGGTCCATTGCCTACCAATGTAAGCTCAACCAATGTTACAAGTTCTAGCAATGTCAGTGCTGTGTCTGGACTCAATTCAAATGCAAGTCTGTCTGGAAATGGTAATGTCGCCTCCTCTAATCTCCCTAACAATGTTTCCAATGCAGCTGTTGGGTCAGCACCCGGATCGGCTTCAGGGCAGCAGCAGGCAGCACCTTCAGCTGTAACATCTAGATTTAGGGTTGTGAAATTGGACTCTAGTACCGAACCCTTCAAAAAGGGCAGATGGACTTGTATGGAGTTCTATGACAAAGAGAATACAGCAGCTGCTTCAGAGGGAGCTGTCGTCAACAAAGCAGTAGAGAGTGTTAAACAAAACCCACTTGAAGTGACGTCTGAGCGAGAGAGCACCAGTGGGAGCTCAGTCAGTAGCAATATCAGCACTCTGAGTCATTACACAGAAAGTGTCGGGAGTGGAGAGATGGGGGCCCCTGCAATGCAAGGATTTCCAACCTTGGCTCCTCAGCAAATGGACTTCAGCAATCCTCTAACCCAGAATGTTCCTGCCTCCAATATACCACAGAGTGTTTCACAGCCTCAACTTGCACAACTGCATATTCACTCACACGATGTGACTTACTCTCCTCAGAAACAGGTTGGACAGGCTACCACCACTTCTATAAATCCAGCTGTTGGCATCCAGGCCACCGCTGTAGGCATTCAGCCTGCTACTGTTAACATTCTTGGTGTAGCATCTTCTTTAGGACATCAGCAGGCAGCAGTTCCTGCTATGATCCCACAACAGTTGCCATATCCTCAACAGACACAGCCCATTCAATCTCTGCCAACTGTTCCTCAACAACAGTTGCAATATGCACATCAACAAACTGCTCCTACTCAGCTGACCACTGGGCATGTCATGCCAGCGAATCAAAGTTCTGTTCCAGGGAATTTGCCAGAATACCTACAGCATCCACAAATGCTTCAAACAGCAGTTGGCCCTGTACAATCCAATTCAGCAGCAGTTGGTAGTACGGCCACAGTGCCTGTTGTCCAAGCACAAGTTTTACAGGCGCAAATGCAGTCTTCACCAGCACAGCCTCCGCCGACTTGTGTAGCTCCAACTCAGCCTGTGGTACATGCCCAAACTACCTTGTCTGCAACAGGTAGTCAAGTTGTAGGTGTGGCCCAGCAAGGAAGTCTGCCAGTGCATCAAGCATCAGCCGGTCAGGCTACACCACCTGTTATGCAGCAGAATGTTCCAACACCTTCACAGCAGGTACTGCCACCTGCACAGGGCATCCAAGTGGCTGCTTCTGCTCATCCACAGCCGGTAATGATTGCCCCTCAGAATCCTCTACTCCCTTCAAAGCCTCCAACACAGCTACTGGAGCCTGCATTACAGGGAATGGCCACTCAACAAGTACCCGCTGTTAGCCCTATACCGACAGCCACCAATGTTTCTGCTGTTCCACAACTGAATACAAGTATTCCTCCTGGTATATCTCCTGCAACAACTACTTTAGGTCCTCCACCAACTGTTACTCAACTTTCAACTGCACAAAATGGGAATTTAGTTCAAAGTGGAAGCCAGGCTCCACTAATAGCAACTTTGCCCATTGCTCAAAATGTGGCGCTCCAAATGGCGGCTGGCACTGGTCAGTTCTCTGTGACATCGCTTGTACAGTCAGTGGCAAATCAGATTGAAGATGCTCGCCGGTTGGAGCAATCAATGGTTGGCTTAGCACATGCTGGTGAAGGAGCCACATTGGATAGTAGTGGTAACCTCCAAGGGCCTGGATCCTTACTTCCTTTGAAGTCTCTACCACTAACAACACCTCTAGTTGATGGGGAAGATGACAGGTAAGAACAGATTACTGGTGCCACCATTGCTGTAAATGATCTTTTATTTGTTGATTATTTTGCAGGCTTATTATTAGATGATGAGGTTTTGGAGGCCCTCAACACACAAATCCTTGTTTGCTGACTGTATAATTTAGGGTCTATTGTCCTTGTAATATAACGGGCATCCTGTATTATTCACTTGGTGGAATCGGAATGTCATGATTTCCCTTTGTGTTGTATGTATTTTCCTGTGCTCCCACCCAGGCTCGGCATTAAAAATACATTCCCAGCTCATCAGTTTTAAAGCTGCCTTTCTAATAGTAACTAGAACATTTCATAATCAGTTAGCTAGGCTGGCTTTGTGGAGTCACTGATCATATACATACAGTGATACATTTCACAGCTATCTTTTTACCATGGAGCATATGATTATTTGGAGTCTGTGGGTTTGTTCATTATAATCCATATAATATATGAACAGAGCTATTCCCTGTATGTATAGTTAAGTAGTTTAATGTCATGATCACAGGTTGCTTTCTCATAAACCATTGACATACCTACCTTATTTACTTGCAAGGGTGAAAAGTTCAGTTCATTTTAAAAGCTACATCTAGTCAAGAGGACTTGAAATGCATATAGTACACATGTTAACAAGGTCTTTTTATTATTATTTTTTTTTGTAGGCAAACCGTGCATAAAATTGTCATGTAACTAGTATTCTAGTGCAGTGTTTCTCAACTCCAGTCCTCAAGGAGCACCAACAGGTCATGTTTTCAGGATTTCCCTCAGATGAAATGGCTGTGGTAATTACTAAGGCAAAGAAACTGATCAAATCACCTGTGCAAAATAGTGGAAATCCTGAAAACATGACCTGTTGGTGCGCCTTGAGGACTGGAGTTGAGAAACACTGTTCTAGTGTTTTGTGAACACTTGAGACACACACTGGAGGGCTGCTATTTCCAATCCTGCCCACTGTAAGCACTTTACTATCCTTTGCGCAGAGAGAAAGGAAGTTGCACAGCACACAATTGTGTGACCTGAGGAAATGGATCAAGAGTAGCGTGCAAGGAGCTTCTTAGAAGCTAGCTGCATTGGATCATGTGAAACTTGGGTTGGCAGGATTTTCAGGCTTGGTATATTCAATACAGTTTCATTGGCCCAGCTTGGACCAATAGGCATATGCCATACCTAGCTGATTCCCGTGGAAGCTGGCAATCCCCGAAATACAAAAAAACGCTACTCTAGTGATCTCAAATTGCTTTTGGGTCCCATGCTGATCATCTGCCCTGCTCCATTGAGCACACAGGAGGTCAGCTGTTTGGCACGGGCACCATTCATGGAATGCTTTGCATGTTTTGAATGCAAAGTGTTTTCTGATTGGACGAGGTGGGACAGTGATATCACATTGATGCTGTGTTCAGAATTCAGCAGGGTAGCTGCTCAGTGCAGGATCCAGAATCAAGTAATGTTCATTGAAGTAGTGGTGTCTACTTCAGTGATTTCCAGCTTCCAGGGGCATCAGTCAGGTATGGTTTATACTGCACATGGTTACATTTATCTAAGCTGGGCAATGTAAGTGTGTATGATCTAGCCATACCTGTAATTCCTCTTTAAGGTAAACGCTGTGGACTTTTGACTTTAGCACGATTGCAGTGTTTCTTGAATGTCAAGCTCAGTTTCAACATCGGTGGCTTTTTTTTTTTTTTTTCTAATGTGATCCTGTCCCTTTTCAAATATACTAACTTGTGAAGAAAATGGCTACATACATACATAACACTGTAATATCAAAAGTATTGGGGCACATGAACTTTTAATGGCATCCCAGTCTTAGTCTGTAGGGTTCAATGTTGAGTTGGCCCACCCTTTGCAGCTATAACAGCTTCAACTCTTCTGGGAAGGCTGTCCACAAGGTTTAGGAGTGTGTCTATGGGAATGTTTGATCATTCTTCCAGAAGCGCATTTGTGAGGTCAGGCAATGATTTTGGACGAGAAGGCCTGGCTCAGTCTCCCCTCTAATTCATCCCAAAGGTGTTCCATTGGGTTGAGGTCAGGACTCGTTGCAACCCATCAAGTTCCTCCACCCCAAACTCGATAGACTGCAGAACTGACCTCAACCCGATAGAACTCATTTGGGATGAATTAGAGTGGAGACTGCAAGCCAGGCCTGGACTTCCAACATAGGTGCCTGACCTCACAAATGTGCTTGTGGAAGAATGGTCAAACATTCCCATAGACACACTCCTAAACCTTGTGGACAGCCTTCCAAGGAGATTTGAAGCTGTTATAGCTGCAAAGGGTGGCTCAACTCAATATTAAACCCTACAGACTAAGACTGGGATGCCATTAAAGTTCATGTGCGTATAAAGGCAGGTGTCCCAATACATTTGGTAAAATATTACACATGCTTGCTGGCCAGCTTGGTTAAAGTGATTGTAAAGTCTCCATTTTTTTTTCTTTAATAAAAATAAACCTATCCCACTTACTGGCTCTGTGCAGTGAATTTGTACAGAGCAACCCAGATCCTCCTCTTCTCTGGTCTCTCTTCTTCGGTGCTCCTGGCCCCTCCCTCCTGTTGACTGTCTCCATAACAAGCAGCTTGCTATGGGGGCACCCGAGCCACGTCACAATCCCTTTGTCCATTCAGACACGGAGCTGTGGCCCGGCCCTGCCCCCTCTTTTTCCTGATTGGCTAACTTTGACAGCAGCGGAAGCTAATGGCGCTGCAGAAGGGATTGTCTCGGACTGGCCGAGACATTTGTGGACATTGCTGGAAAGAGATGGGGCTCAGGTAAGTTAGGGGGCTGAGGGGGACTGCTGCACACTGAAGGCTTTTTATCTTAATGCATAGATAAAATGATATGCATTAAGATAAAAAAAATCTTCTGACTTTACAACCCCTTTAAACTTCACTTTGTATCTTCTCACTCAGATCAAATTCCTTGTTTCCAGGTGTATGAAATACACGCTTTGCTGGCCACTGTGGTTCCTCCCTCTGACCCAGTGCTGTGTCCTGATTGACTAGGGCTCAGCAGAATGAACTACAGTGGCCAGCAGTGGAATCTGCTATTCAGCCAGCCTAAAGAGTCTGATTGGATTGAACAGGTCTGTATAAAGTTACTTTCTTCACAGGTTAGGGCTTTTGTAAGTTTGTGGACCCCCCGGACAAAGTCAACTGCTGTCATAGTGTCTCTATTATGGCTCAGTGGTATTCTATGGTAGTATGATACTGTTGTTTCCAATGAAAACCCAACAGAAATGTTAACACAACCCGACTATGGTCCTATGCCTTCTGCTGTCTCTATGTACCTGATGATTTCCTATTGCCGTTAGTGGAGTATAACATAACTATGACGAGCATAAGGCCCCTTTCACATGGTAAGCCCGCTTGGATCCGCCTGTCCATTTTTTCAGGCTGGTCTGAGTGGGCCACACATTGACTCCTATGGGCAGGCGGATGTCAGTGGAGATGTGTCCGCTGACACCCGCCTGCCATCCAATCCGCTCAAGACAGACTTATGGCGATGCGTTCAGCCATCCGTCGATCGGATGAGATCTGATGAAAACAGACATGCTGTCCGTTTTCGTCCAATCTCCCTATAGGAATCAGCGGGGCTCTGACAGGCCCCTCCCCGCTCAGTGAGCAGAGACAGACCTGTCATCGGCCGGCTCAGTGGAGATCAATGGAGCGATCTCCCGCTGAGCAGATCCGCCCCGTTTGGAAGGAGCCTAAGAAGTGGTAGAAGATATGTGAGGCACTGGATGTGCATATTAAAGGTAAGTAAGGTTTTACATATGGATTACTTTTTTTTTGTTAACCTTCATCCAAAACAAAAGGCAAAGTGTTTAATGCAGACTGTCTAATTGTTGGGGTACCACAGGACTTTGACCCCTTTTTTTTGCTATCCTCCCAGTGTTATGCAAACACAAGTTTTTAAAGACTTTCTGTGAACAGTTCAAGTATGGTCAGACTTCTGTCTAGTTGGCTCTTTTATACTTTTGAATTGTTAGAGGTCCTATCACCAGACTGTTAAAGTGTATATATTGCCAAAACCTTTTTTGGTAATTATGAATTTTAAGTAGGGAAGAGTTCAAAGCTCCACTTCTTTCTTTTCTTTTTTTATTTATTTATTTTTTCATCTGTATACTATTGGGGAGATTTTCTTTCACTTCCTGTCTTGAAGAGGTAAAACATTGAAAGATTTCCACTTGCCTCTTGTTCTGGAACAACTCTAAGGCTGGGTTTACATTTATGTGATTGCCACCATCGTATGTGATTCGCAGCACATTCCTGTGCACATCACATGCGATGTCTGCAATGTGAATTCGGCCATACAGTTTGGCTGAAATTGCATCGCATTCGCACTAAAAAGATGCAGGACCCTTTTATTTGGTCCGCACTGGAATTGGAGTGCATGAGTGTTCAGACCCATGCTATCCGATTCCAGCTGATTCCACAGTGTGCACTGTTTTGCAAACCGATTTGGGAACCTCCATCAAATGTTTGTACCTATAGGCTTACCTATAGGTACTGTAAATATATCTTAAACGTGCACAGTTTAGGAGATATTTACTGTATAGGTCATCCGCGCATACGCTCTGAAGGAACAGCAGCCTATGCTGTTTCTTCAGAACTCAGTGCTGTGACCGGCGGCTCCAACCAATCACACAGCTGGAGTCCGCAGCCCTGGAAAGAAGATGAGCGAAGATGAATGCGGCCTGCAGTGGAGACGACGCGGGCTTCATTTGCAGGTAGGTTTTACATAATGTGCTAGTATGCTTACTAGCACTTTATGCCTTTTGCTTTGCAGGGGAGTTTACTTCCTCTTTAACTTTATTGCCACCCGCAGTGGTTTGCGATGCAGGAATAGGCACAGGAATCGCTGTGGTTCCCGCATCGCACCAGTGTGAACCTAGCCCAAAACTTTGGATTTCCCTTCATAGCCTCTCTCTGTGGTAAGGGTCACCAATACAAATTGAGGGATTAGTCTCAATGGGGACAGAGACAGCTATAAAAATGTGAGTGTTCCCTAAAGTTTCCCCACTCAATCTAAAACTAGAGCCAGACCTCAACAATCTTCCCACAAAAATGTATGGCCATTTATACTTTTATGCATGTTGCCTGTAAAAGGCTCCCTTGTGTAGGCATTCAAAATCCCTAAAACTGCTTGTGGGTGCTGCCATCTTGGATGTGATGTCGGCAGAGTCACAGTTGTCATTTAAGTAACACTTTACAATATTCCTTTTATCTCTGCTTTCAGAAGCTTTGGCATGCATTGTGTTAAGGCAGCCCATTCATTTAAGTGGGCTTCTTACCATACAACACACAGTAGTATGTTGTAGTGTACTGCAGTGCATGTTTGTTTACAAAGTGTGTTGGGATGCAATTAAGAATGAATGGAACTGCCATACACAAACGTTTCAAATTTAAAATTTTATAATCCTTGTGGGCGTCCCCTCCCCCTTAAATTGTAGAAGTATAGCAGCTGGAAAAACCTGCTTGGATTTTTGTTGACATATTCTGTGGTCTGTACATGGCAAATCATGGAGAATGTATTGTCTGACCTAAAACTTTGCAGACTGTGTCACAGCAGCTGCAGGGGGTAGAGCTGGGATCCCCAAATGTTTTTGCAAATTAGATGTTACTAAACCCCTAGGGCCAGGCAAACTGTAAGCTTGATTTGGTAGTCGGTAAAGGCTAAAACCCCTGCCAGTTATTTATTGCTGTGTCCTTCCTTGCAGATTCATTCACTTCCCATCTGGTGAAACTGTTGTCAGCAGGACAATAAAGTGAGCATAATCTCCCTTGCAAAGTAAAAACCTGACAGAGGTTCTAACCTCCCAATCTAAAATTGAATAAAATAATTCAATCCTTTTATTTTTTTAGGAATTTATGAAAGTCCTTCCTTATTTTTGACAAGACGAAAAAACAAAAAACAGACATGTTCTACTTACCTGCTCTGTGCAGTGGTTCCACACAGAGTATCCCAGGATCCTGCTCTTCTCAGGTCCCTCTATGGCGCTCCTGGCCCCTCCCTCCTGCCAAGTGCCCCCCAGCAAGCAGTTTGCTATGGGTGCACCTGAGCCGAGCCGCAGCTTTCGGTGTCCATTCAGCCATGGAGCTGCGCCCGGCCTCTCTCTCTCTCTCTCTCTCTCTCTCTCTCTCTCTCTCTCTCTCCTCTCTCTCTCTCTCTCTCTCTCTCTCTCTCTCTCTCTCTCTCTCTCTCTCTCTCTCTCTCTCTCTCTCTCTCTCCTCTCTCTCTCTCTCTCTCTCTCTCTCTCTCTCTCTCTCTCTCTCTCTCTCTCTCTCTCTCTCTCTCCTCTCTCTCTCTCTCTCTCTCTCTCTCAGCAGTGGGAGCCAATGGTGCTTTGCTGCTTTCTCAGCCAATGAGGGAGATTCCCGGACAGCTGAATCTTTTGTGCAACATCGTTTGATCGAGAGGGGGCACGAGGTAAGCAGGGTGGATTTGATTTAAATCACTAGTAAAAAGGCTTGATTTAAATCAACTCGATTTTGATCACTTCAGCCGCGGAAGATTTTACCCCCTTCCTGACCAGAGCACTTTTTACAATTTGGCGCTGCATCACTTTAACTGACAATTGCACGGTCGTGCAACGTTGTACCCAAACAAAATTTGCTTCCTTTTTTTCCCACAAACAGAGCTTTCTTTTGGTGGTATTTGATCACCTCTGCGGTTTTTATTTTTTGCGCTATAAACAAAAAAAAGAGTGACTTAAGCTGGCCATACACCTATAGATTATCTGCAGATTTTCTATGGTTAGATGGAAAAAGTGCAACAGATTTCTCCATGTATGCTAAACTGTGTGGATGGAGGAATCTTCCACTTTTTACATCGGACCATAGAAAATCTGCAGATAATCTATAGGTGTATGGCCAGTCTTAGTAGGAACACACGATCTGTCTCCCCCCTCCTCTGACTGAACAGCAACTGTCATATCTGTCCCGCAGCGGCTCCCCTTCTGACCCGCTGTTGACTCACCGACAGTCCCATTCACTTTAATCGGATGACTGGTGATGCGGCACAGCAAGGTGAGGGGCGAGGTGACAGCAGGTGAGTGGATGCCCGCTAACGGGCACTGCCACTATGGATCTGAAATGACGGGTGCTCTTTAAATGTAAGGACTTATTCTTGCTGATAGTTAGAATCTTTAATATTTGCAAACAAAATGAAGGTTTCCTATTTAGAATAAGCTGTCAGGTTGGTAAAGTAGCAATACCAGAACCGATTTAATCATACAGTTTGTAGTGTACAGACAGAGATTTGCAAAACAATGGGATAAAGGAATATTCCTGAACTTTGTTTTATCTCATTGTTACTGTGAAATTGTGTGAATGCATCAATGCAGTGCAATGTTATCTCAGCTTGCAGAGCTTGGGTTCATTGAATGAGTTTACCAAAAATGTAAATATTGCTGAAGATACAACCTCATGCTACATAACTAAGCTCCATTTCATGCTGAATAAACTAAATTTTTGTACCTTTTTTAAATAGAAAACTACCTTCTAGATAGATTTTTACTCAAGCATTTTATTAAAATAAATTTGATAATGAAAAAAATCAGATTTTATTTTTTTGCTAAAGTTACGAAAGTTCTTGTACAACAGAATACAGCTTCGGAAGTCATGTAATATGTTGTATTTTATTGTAATGTATTCTTTCCTTTCTGAGCATGCATGGTCTTGGTCTTCTGTATTTTTTTTTTTTTTTCTCTGATGAATACTGTGCTGAAAATAGTTTGATCTGGAATTGTACGAGAAACATTTTTGTGTTTGTCCCTTCGGATAATTTTGCATGAACTGTCGTGATTGGCTCTTGAAAGCTATGTACCAACGATACACAGGCTAAGTTCACACTTGTGCATGGTGGGAGCACATGCACAGTTTTGTGCACTCCTGACCCAAGAGAAATGCATTGCTTTTTAGCAGATGGTAATGGCACCTCCATCCATCGGCAAAACGTCCACATGTGACATTGCATGATGCCGCAGCATCATGTGATTAGAAGACGAGGAAGAAAAGAAAAAAGCCCAGTACTTTTTTCCCCTTGTTTCTGTGGTTAGGGCAGGCTTTCCTACTTGCAGAAAGTAGTCCTTGATATGAATGGAGCCTTAGAGCGACTTCCTTTTCCTATTTGACATTTCATCAGACAGAAAGTAAGGGGGAACTCTAGAACAGTTACACAGACAAAAGTAAAAATGATTTCCTTTAGAAGAGAAGGGAAAGGCTAGAACACCCAGTCAGTTTTCTTTGGCTGTGTCCTGGTTGCAGATTTGTCCTCGCTTCCTGTCTGGTGAAACCATTCTTTGGCGGGACAGGAAGTGAAGATACATTTTTTTCTAACCAAGCTCTAAATCGCATTAAACGCACAGGAATTCTTCTCCACTCTGTTAAAATCTGGCTTGGCATACTTGAGCTTGTTGTTTTGGCTTAGTATTTTTTTTTTTTATGCAATGTAATTTTTTTTTTTTTTTTAAATAGATGCTTTTTGTTCTTCACTCCTGTGAAGTCCGCTCTCTGCTGATGTCAGAGTCGGTCCAGGCTCGGGCGTCACCACGACCGTAGTCTGAATCCATCCAGATCCCTGAACCGACCCCCGGTTAGCCTCTTAGCGAGCCGCTGAGGGCCTGACCTGGCTGCTCCCGCCTCCTCCCTCCACAGCCCAGCGTTCCAGTGAGTGTGGGAGGAGGCAGAGCTGGGAGCCGCTGACTGACAGTCAGCGGCTCTCTGCTCACTGAGCTGTGAGAAGCAAGCGTTCGGCGGTGATTGATCGCTTGGCTCTCAGTATTGGAGGCGCAGAGAGACAAATGCAGCATTGGAGCGATGCTGTATCCCCCTAGGTAAGTATGATTCTTAAAAAAAAAAAAAAAAATCGTAGTTCCAGTCAGCAGGGAAAGTGGGTAAAGTTTGACAGTCAATGGTGAAGTGATCTTTGAAATGTGAAAGATGAGCATGCACGCTGATTCATCTGGCCTATTTCTCCATTTTAGACTTTGGGCCCATAAAAGCAAGGTGATGACCAGGCTTAATGAACCTAACTCAGATGAGGTTTTGGTTTGACAGTAATTGCTCAGATATGTTCGTTTTTACTTGGCTAATACCTGTTGTGGCTGACCTTGCACAAGGGGTTCATGAAAAAGTCATGGACCTATGTTTTGATTTTTGAGTTGCCTAAACCTTTATATGCAACTTCTTGGTTGATTTTGCTTAAGTACATACTGTATAAGAGACTGAATCCTACTAGATGTACACAAATCTGTGTTTTTACATACTTGGGCCAAGGCTGGACAAATTAACATGGAATTCATGAACCTGTCTGTCCAATCCATGAGCCAGCGGGAAGTTTTTTTTGGAGTCCAGTCCATTGGTGCCAATGAGAAAAAAAACTAAAGTTAGGAGCCTGCTGTAAGTTTTAAGGAGCATTGGGTACCTGGCCTCTGAGACTGGTCCAGCCTTCTTTACTTAATGGGGCAGCATAATTGCTGTACTGCAGTGGCATTATACCCTGTTTCCCCGAAAATAAGACCTAGCGTGATTGTCAGTGATGGTTGCAAAATAAGCCCTACCCTGTTTCCCCCAAAAATAAGCCCTACCCTGAAAAGAAGACCTACAAGGACTTTAACTAGGGCTTATTTGGGGGGTAGTGCTTATATTGCAGCCATCACCGACAATCACGCTAGGTCTTATTTTCGGGGAAACAAGGTAGCTGTACATGGCCACGATCACTTTTATTGTAAGGCCTAGTCAGTGTTTATTTTGTTTATTTTTTTGTTTTAATTTTTCAATTTCATATTTTTTTTTTTTTGTGAATTTGGTCACTTGTGTATTACGTCGTCCTGTGTGGTGTTTTTTTTTTATTTTTTTTTTTTTTTTTAATTTATTTATTTTGCCGTATTTGCCTTTAATGTTTATGTGTGGGCAAAAAACATATTCAGTACGGGTTTACAATACATGCAGCTTTCCCCATGTGTTGACTCTATAAAAATGCTGCAAGTACTAAATATTACCTGTTAATCTTGCCACAAATCCAATGAGCTCATAAACTCAGCAGAGAGATGACAATGCTGCACTGTAATTTAACAGCCCTGTTGTTTACCTATGTGAACTACAGAACACCTCTGCCCGTGTTGTTATTAAGAGGAAAGCGGTAGCATTTCTGTAGTCCAAACACTTAGTGTACTAGGGTGACAATGCTACGTCTCCCAGTTTCTCCCACTGATCGCTACAGGATACAGTAGTAACATAGCAGGGGAAGGGTGAAACCACAGTTTGGGGAGGGGGAAGGGAGACACCATTTCTTTTACACACAGATGTGTCAGACAGCAGCAGCTTTCATAGATCTGCTAGAGAGCGAAGACTGAAATCTTTGCCCATCAGACAGGCAAGTTTGAGACCTCTTGTGTTACAGGGTTCTCCTTTGTCATTGGTTCATCCTCATGACAGCGTCATTTTCAGAATTTGCTGTGTTTATTGAAAAAAGCGCTTTTAGGTCTTTATAAAGTCAGCTGTGGGGCATATAGATAATGTTCTATGGTTGTATTTGTCCAAGGTTACCTGGAGGATTTGCCTGTACAAAGGTACTTGAGGGAACAATGGATTTGTGTAGTTCTTACAGTTCACTGAAGAAGAAATGTTCTGCTTAAACAATTACAACTGAAAGGGCACTAAATATCAGTCTCGTTTTGTGTAGTCTCTTTAAATAAACCGTTTCCTGGCAACAGACAGTAGGCTGAATCGTCTGTGCTTAGGTTTATATGTACACCTGTGAAATTGTTAGCTTGCAAGAGAACCCAATATGTGTGCTAAAGCAGATCGCCCCCCCCAAAAGATGCACTCCAAGGCACCTATATACAACCAGAACAAATCTTTGAGGACACTCTACATATTATGTAAGGGGACCAGAAAACGGGATTAGTTGGCTATCATCTTGGTCCCCTGCCAGGCGACTGGCCTGATGTATTCTGAACACAGGAGGTCTTTGAACTTTCTGAATGAAAACCAAGTGTTCTCTGGACAGGTGAAGAAGCAGGCGGTGACGTCACACACGCCATCTTGTCCAATTATTCAGAAAATACCAAATTTTCTTTGAATGGTGCCCAAGCTTTGCGGCTGACCTCTTGTATTCATAATATAGCAGGCCAGCTACTCATCACAGGATCTGGAATCAATCAGAGATCACTGGACCCCCCACCCCCCCCCCCCCCCCGGGTCGTTTCAACATAATCCTTTATCCAACGAGATTAGTAGTGAATGTAGGCTTTGTAAATTTTTGTTTTGTTTTATACTTGCCTTGCTGTTCCCACCGAGCACGCTCCCATCTTCAGTGTGGGCATCTGAAGCCCATTAGTATCTCCTTCCGTGATACGGCGCTGCTGGCTACCCAGCATGCACCTCCTGATCTTGCGCATGCGAATATCATACAAAGTACGGCAATGATGCAAGCGGTGGATGCCCGACTCCTGGGATTGATAACTCATATTCCAGGAGCCAATGGGCGGGGGGGAGGGTTGGGATGTTGATAAAATGCCTGGAACTCCACTTTAAAGCCGTATTTCTCAACAGGGGTGCCGTGGAAAAGGGCAAACTTCCTTGTACAGTCTAATTAGAGTGATCCTGTGTTAGCGTTTGTGTACAGACCAGATGGAGAGAGCACAGCCCCCACCTCCTCCTGGCTCTCTCCTCCTCCTCTGCTGCTGTCACTACTCATGTTGACTGCCGCCACCTGCCTGCATCCTAATAACCAATGACATCATCGGTTGCTAAGGACTTGTTGGGTGCCCACTCCGCTTTCTCAGTTGCTGACAAGAGTAGTGACAATGGTAGAGAGGAGGAAAAAGCCGTCGGGAGAAGCAGACTGCTTTTTTTCCTCTTGTCTGTACACAGGGGTTAACACACAAGAACTCTGATTTGACTGTACAGGGCATGATTATCCTCCTCCTACAGTGCCTTGAAAAAGTATTCATACCCCTCAAAATTTTCCACATTTTGTCATGTTACAGCCAAAAACGTAAATGTATTTTATTGGGATTTTATGTGATAGACCAACACAAAGTGGAACATAATTGTCAAGTGGAAGGAAAAAAATGGTTTTCAAAATTTTTACAAATATCTGTAAATTGTGGCATGCATTTGTGTTCGGCCCCCCTGAGTTAATTCTTTGTAGAATCCCCTTTCTCTGCAATTACCGCTGTCAGTCTTTTTGGGGATGTCTCTACCAGCTTTGCACATCTAGAGTGAAATTTTTGGCCATTCTTATTTGCGAAATAGCTCAAGTTCTGTCAGATTGGTTGGAGAGTGTCTGAGCAGCAATTTTCAAGTCTTGCCACAGATTCTCAATTGGATTTAGGTCTGGACTTTGACTGGGCCATTCTAACACATAAATATGCTTTGATCTAGACATTGTAGCTTTGGCTGTATGTTTAGGGTTGTTGTCCTGCGGGATGGTGAACCTCTGCCCCGTCAAGTCTTTTGCAGACTCAAACAGGTTTTCTGCTAAGATTGCCCTGTATCTTCCCATCAACTCTGAATAGCTTCCCTGTCTCTGCTGAAGAAAAGCATCCCATCAACATGATGCCGCAATCACCATGTTTCATGGTGGGGATAGTGTGTTCGGGGTGATGTGCAGTGTTAGTTTTTCCACCACACAGCATTTTGCTTTTAGGCCAAAGAATAAAATTTTGGTTTCCTCCTGACGAGCACCTTTTTCCACATGGATTCTCTCAAACTGCAAATGGGACATCTTTTGGCTTTCTTCTTGCTACTCTTCCATAAAGGCCAGATGAGCGTAACGTTTTCAGGCAGAAAGTCTTTTATACAGGTCAAAAGGTCACCAATGTAAAAAGCAGAAAAATGCCCAAATCTGCCTTTAAAAAAAAAAAAAAAAAAAAAGTTCCAGAACTTGTTTGAGCTTCAGGCGTTTTGGAGTGGAGATGTGAACCATCTCCATAGAGAATAATTGATTTTTTATTTCCCCCCCCCCCCTTCAGCGTTTTGTGGCTTCAAGCTACAAAACGCTCAGGTGTGAATGGTGCCTAATAGTTGTCCTGTGGACAGATTCTCCCACCTGAGCTGTGGATCTCTGCAGCTCCTCCAGAGTTACCATGGGACTCTTGGCTGCTTCTCTGATTAATGCTCTTCTTGCCCGGCCTGTCAGTTTAGGTGGACGGCCATGTCTTGGTAGGTTTTCAGTTGTGCCATACTCCTTTGCATTTTCAGATGATGGATTGAACAGTGCTCCGTGAGATGTACAAAGCTTGGGATATTTTATTTATAACCTAACCCTGCTTTAAACGTCTCCACAACTTTATTCCTGACCTGTCTGGTGTGTTCCTTGGCTTTCATGATGCTGTTTGTTCACTAAGGTTCTCTAACAAGCCTCTGAGGGCTTCACAGAACAGCTGTATTTATATTGAGATTAAATTACACACTGGTGGACTCTATTTATTTACTAATTAGGTGACTTCTGAAGGCGATTGGTTCCACTAAAACTTAGTTAGGGGTATCAGACGAAAGTTGATTGAATACAACCAATGCATGCCACACTTTTCAGATGCTTATTTGTAAAAAAAAAAATTTAAACCATTTATTTTCCTTCAACTTCACAATTATGTGCCACTTTGTGTTGGTCTATCACATAAAATCCCAATAAAATAAATGTACATTTTTGGCTGTAGCATGACAAGATGTGGAACATTTCAAGGGGTATGAATACTTTTTCAAGGCACTGTATCTTCTACTCATACTGCTCCAGTCCCAGCAGTAGGAATGCTAGATAGGTTGGTGGTTATCGAACCCTGGACAGTCCCGGTCTGAGGAGGTTGGGAGACAGATCGCACCTCTCCTGGCTCTCTCCTCCTCTCTGCTGCTGTCACTACTCATGTAGCCAGTTCCCTGCATGTTTTTGTACTGGAGACACAATGGGTAACAAACAATCGTGCTTGGGATAAGAGGCTTTGTGGTAGCGGGTTTACACCAGGTGCAGTGCGTAATGCATGCAAAATCACATTTTCGCACAAAAAATGCTCTGCCTTTTGCAGACGCACAGCTGCCATTATTTCTTAATGGCACTCCCATGCATCTAGCAAATGTGCAGCACATGTGTTTTATGTGCTTTTTGCATCTTTCATATACACAGAGCAACCCATTAAAAAGTATGATGTGCAAAAAATTATCGCACTCAGACGCACTTTCTTGTGTGAATGAGCCCTCAGACTGTTGTGTCCCGAGATTGTGCACGATTCTAAAGGGTGCCTTGACTAAAAAGGTTGAAACACTGCTTTTAAAGTGTATCTAAGCCTAAAAACAAAAGTGTAATGTTCTAGCTTACTATTTACAGAATATGGTAGCTGCATTTTTTTTTTTAATTGGTCGCTGTGCCAGTAACTCTTCCTATCCTAGGGTGACACCACTCACTGTACTCCATTTTTGGAGGAGTAGCATTGTCACCCTAGTACAGAACCCCTTCTGATGTAAACATACACCAAGCAACAGTAGTAACCTAGATTTTAACATATCTTAATGGTTTTCTTGTTTGTGATTGGGGTCACCCGATCACATCTACATGCATGTGCGGCAGAGAACATGGATGCAGGTTAGGAAGTTAGCAAAGTGGCGACTCCTGAACTTGTATACTTGTGGGTTTGTCTTTCTTTTAAGGCCCCATTTACACCTGAGAATTTTGCACTTCGAAGCTCAAATACTCAGGGAGGAAAAAAAAAAAATCAATGATTCTCGATTGGTGCTGGTTCACATCTCTGCAGGTTTCCCCAGCATCCAATTCGCATAGCAGGAGAATGTGACTGGCTCTTTATGGAGCCGGTTCACATATCTCTGCAGCAGGTCCTGTGCGTTTTGCAGGAAATACGTGTGCCTTTTTTGGTCCAAATTCAGCCCAAATTTGGGCTGAAATTAGACCTGAAATGGTGAACTAGCACGCACCGGATCCATGCCGTGCGACGGATGCCACTCATATGTGAACCAAGCCTAAAGTGATTGTAAAGACTCTGTTATTTTAAAAAGAAAAAAAAATGTTATACTTGCCTCCTCTGTGCAGTTGGTTTTGCACACAACAGCCTGGATTCTCCTCTTCTTGGGTCCCTCTTTGCTCCTAGCCTCTCCCTCTTTTGAGTGCCCCTCAGTCAGCAGCTTGCTACAGGGGGCACCGAAGCTGAGTCAGCGCTCTGTGTATCCATTCAGACACGGAACCCTGACCTGGCCCCGCCCCCTCTCTTCCCTGATTGGCTGGCTGACTGACTTTGAATTCCTCAGGAGCAAATGGCGCTGCTGCTCTGTCTCAGCCAATCAGGAGGAGTGTCCTGGATGGCTGAAGGGATTGTGGACATCGCTGGTGAGAGAAGCTCAGGTAGGTAATTAGGGCCGTGCTGCTACACACAGGTTTTTATTTAATCTTAATACATAGAATGTGAATTGAATAAAAACTCCAGCAAGATGAGTTAGACCTCCTGTGCCACCCTTATTTCACTTGATTGTCTAAAGTTCATAGACTTAAGATGGCAGACAGACGTATAGGCAAAAATCGAACATTTAAAAAACAGGTGCTGTATGCATAACATGAATGTTCAACCGGGCACTGGCTTGTCTTTAGCTATCTATTGACTTTTGGGTTTCTATAATATCACATCTAGGGATACTTTAACTATATCAATACCGGGCACTTTACCGCCTTCCTGCCCAATTCCCAGCTTTTAGCCAGTTGCGCGGTCATGCAACACTGTACCCATATGAAATTTGTTTTTTGTTTTTTTACACAGCTTTCTTTTGGTGGTATTTAATTTCCACTGGGTTTTTTTTTTTTATTTTTTTGCTAAATAAATTAAAAGCGACAGAAAATTATGGAAATTTGTTTCTTAATTTCTTTTACCACATTTTGTAAATAAAATAATCGTTCTTCATAAATTTAGGCAAAAATGTATACTGCTGCATTTCTGTAGGATGTAGGTGTGTGTAATATTCTCTGAAAACGTCCTGATGTACAGTGCATCCGGAAAGAATTCACGGTGCTTCTCTTTTTCCATATTTTGTTATGTTACAGGCAGCCTTATTTCAAAATGGATTAAATTCATTATTTTCCTCAAAATTCTGCAAACAATACACCATAATGACAACGTAAAAGATGTTTGTTTGAAATCTTTGTAAATTTTATTAAATAAAAAGGGAAAAAATTACATGTACGTAAGTACTGTATTTACAGCCTTTGTCGGACCAGTGTGAACCCAGCCTAACGCTCTGCCCCCCCCCTCCTGAACCGTACCATGCCCTCAACATGGGGGGTTGGTGCCTTGGGGGAGGGGGGCTCTCTGCTGGCCCCCCCACCCTAAAGTACCTTGTCCCCATGTTGATGAGGAGAAGGGCCTCTTCCCAACAACCCTGGCCGTTGGTTGTCTGGGTCTGCGGGCGGAGGGCTTATCGGAATCCAGGAGCCCCCTTTAATAAGGGGGCCCTCAGATCCCGGCCCCCCACCCCATGTGAATGAGTATGGGGTACATGGTACCCCTACCCATTCACCTAGGGAAAAGTGTCAATTAAAAAAAAAAAAAAAACACAGTACATAGGTTTTAAGATTAATTTATTAGGCAGCTCCGGGATCTTCTTTCGACTTCGGGGGGGATCTTCTTCCGACTTCTCTCGGTGTTCCGCCTCTTCTACAGGGCCCCTCCACTATCTTCTTCCAGCTCTTTTGCCAGCGGGGGGCCCCCGGTCTGCTGCCGCTGTCTTGTCGCCGCTGTCTCGCTGCTTCTTCTCTTCATCTCTTCTTCCGATGTTGACACGACGCTCTCTCCGGCTGGAATGCTGTGTGCGAGCTACGGAGCCATTTATATAGGCGGTGACCCTGCCCCCTTGTGACGTCACGGTCCCAGCATGCGCAGGGACTCTGGGGTCACGCCCCCTTATAATGCCAGAGTTCCTGCGCATGCTGGGACCGTGACGTCACAAGGGGGCGGGGTTACCGCCTATATAAATAGCTCCGCAGCTCGCACAAAGCATTCCAGCCGGAGAGAGCGTCGTGTCAACAAGAGCTGGAAGAAGATTGCGGAGGGGCCCCGGAGCAAAGGCGGAACACCGGAAGTAGTCAGAAGACACCCCCCCCCCCAAAGTCGGAAGAAGATCCCGGAGCTGCCTAATAAATTCATCTTAAAACATGTGTACCCCATACTCATTCACATAGGGTGGGGGGCCGGGATCTGGGTGCCCCCTTATTAAAGGGGGCTCCCGGAATCCGATAAGCCCTCCACCCGCAGACCCCGACAACCAACAATGGCCAGGGTTGTCGGGAAGATGCCCTTGTCCTCATCAACATGGGGACAAGGTGCTTTGGGGTGGGGGGCCCGCAGCGCGCCCCCCTCCCCAAGGCACCCACCCCCCCATGTTGAGGGCATGCGGCCTGGTAAGGTTCAGGAGGGGGGGCGCTCGCTCGTCCAGAACCCCCATTCCTGTCCGGCCGGGCTGCGTGCTTGAATAAGGGTCTGGTATGGATTTGGGGGGGGACCCCCACGCTGTTTTTTCGGCATAGGGGGTTCCCCTTAAGGTCCATACCAGACCCAAGGGCCTGGTATGCTCTTGGAGGGGGAACCCATGCTGGTTTTTTATTTAAAATTTGGCGTGGAGTTCCCCCTAAAGATTCATACCAAACACAGTGCCGGGAATTGGCGGGGATCCAAGTCGGATCCCCGTTCATTGAAAGTCGGACACATGCCGGCTTCATGTCACAGGGCAAAGTTGGATCCAAAGTAGGACGGCTGTCGTGTCGCACCAGTGTGAACCCAGCCTTAGCCATGACACTCAAAATTGAGCTCAAGTGCATTATTTTTCCACTGATCATCCTTGAGTTGTTTCTGCAACTCGATTGGAGTCCACCTGTGGTAAATCCAGTGGATTGGACGTGATTTGGAAAGGCACACATGTCTATATAAGGTTCCACAGTTAACAGTGCATTTCAGAGCACAAACCAAGCCATAGGGTCCAAGGAATTGTCTGTTGACCTCCGAGACAGGATTGTATCTCGGCACAGATCTGGGGAAGGGTACAGAAAAATGTCTGCAGAATTGAAGGTTTGAATGAGCATAGTGGCATCCATCATCTGTAAATAGAAGTGTGGAACCACCAGGACTCTTTCTAGGACTGGCCACCCGGCCAAACTGAGCGATCGGAGAAGGGGGCCTTGGTCAAGGAGGTGACCAAGAACCCGATGATCATTCTGACAGAGCTCCAGCGTTTTTTCTTTGGAGAGAGGAGAACCTTCCAGAAGAACAACATCTCTGCAGCACTCCAATCAGACCTGTATGGTAGAGTGTCCGGACGGAAGCCTCCCTTCAGTAAAAGGCACATGACATCCCGCCTGGAGTTTGCCAAAAGGCACCTGAAGGACTCTCAGACCATGAGAAACAAAATTATCTGGTCTGATAAAACAAAGATTTAACTCTTTGGCCTGAATGGCAAGCGTCATGTCTGGAGGAAACCAGGCACCGCTCATCGCCTGGCCAATGCCATCCCTACAGTGAAGCATGGTGGTGATGTGGGGATGTTTTTCAGCGGGAAGAACCGGGAGACTATTCAGGATCGAAGGAAAGATGAATGCAGCAATGTACAGAGACATCCTTGATTAAAACATGCTCTGGGGTGAAGGTTCATCCTCCAACAGGACAACAACTCCAAGCACACAGCCAAGATAAAGTAGTGGCTTTGGGACAACTCTGTGTGAGTGTCCCCTGGGTGGCTCAGACTTCAACCCGATTGAACATCTCTGGAGAGATCTAAAGTGGCTGTGCACCGACGCTCCCCATCCAACCTGATGGAGCTTGAGAGGTCCTGCGAAGAAGAATGGAAGAAACTGCCCAAAAATAGGTGTGCCAAGCATCATACTCAAAAAGATTTGAGGCTCTAATTGTTGCCAAAGGTGCTTAAACAAAATATTGAGCAAAGGCTGTGTACAGTGCCTTGGAAAAGTATTCATACCCCTTGAAATTTTTCTAATTTTCTCATGTTACAACCAAAAACGTAAATGGATTTTATATGATAGACCAACACAAAGTGGAACATGATTGTCAAGTAGGAGGAAAATGATAAATGGTTTTCAATTTTTTATTTTTATTTTTTTTTTAACAAATATTTGTGGCGGGCATTTTATATTCAGCCCTTCTAAATCATTACTTTATAAAACCACCTTTTCACTGCATTTACAGCTGCAAGCCTTTTTTGGGGGTGTCTGTCAGCTTTGCACATCCTAGAGTGAAATTTTTGCCTATTTTTTTCCAGAATAGCTCAAATGATATCAGATTGGATGGAGAGCGTCTGAACAGCAATTTTCAAGTCTTGCCACAGATTCTCAATTGGATTTAGGTCTGGACTTTGACTGGGCCATTCAACGCATGAATATGCTTTTGACCTAAACCATTCCATTGTAGATCTGTATGTTTAGGGTCATTGTCCTGCTGGAAGGTAAACCTCTGCCCCAGTCAAGTCTTTTGCAGACTCCAGTGGGTTTTCTTCTAAGATTGCCCTGTATTTGGCTCCATCCATCTTCCCATAAACTCTGACCTGCTTCCCTGCTGAAGAAAAGCATCCCCACAACATGATGCTGCCACCACCATGTTTCATGGTGGGGATGCTGTGTTCAGGGTGATGTGCAGTGTTTGTTTTCCGCCACACATAGCGTTCTGCCTTTAGGCCAAAAAGTAAAATTTTGGTCTCATCTGACCAGAGCACCTTCTTCCACAGGTTTGCTGTGTCCCCCACATGGCTTCTCGCAAACTGCATACAGGACTTCTTATGGCTTTCGTTTAACAATGGCTTTCTGTTTGCCACTCTTCCATAAAGGCCAGATTTGTGGAATACAGGACTAGTAGTTGTCCTGTTGGCAGATTCTCCTACTTGAGTTGTGGATCTCTGCAGCTGCTCCAGAGTTACCATGGGTCTCTTAGCTACTTCTGATTTAATGCTCTCCTTGCCCGGCCTGTCAGTTTTTAGGTGGACGGCCATGTCTTGGTAGGTTTGCAGTTGTTCCATACTTTTTTTTTTTTTTTTTTTCCTTTTTCGGATGATGGTTTGAACAGTGCTCTGTGATATGTTCAAAGCTTGGGATATTTTTTGATAACTTAACCGATTTTATTTTCTCCACAACTTTATCTCTGACCTGTCTGTCCTTGGCCTTCATGATGCTGTTTGTTCACTAAGTTTCTAACAAACCTCCTGAGGGCTTCACAGAAAAGCCATATTTATACTGAGATTAAATTAAACACAGATGCACTCTATTTACTAATTAGGCAACTTCTGAAGGCAATTGGTTTCACTAGATTTTAGTTGGGGGTATCGGAGTAAAAGGGGCTGAATACAAATGCATGCCACACTTTTTCACATTTTATTTGTAACAAAAAATTTGAAAACCATTTATCATTTTCTTTCCAATTATGTGCCACTTTGTGTTGGTCTATCACATAAAATCCCAATAAAATACATTTTTGGTTTTGGTTGTAACATGACAAAATGTCGAAACTTTCAAGGGGTGTGAATACTTTTTCAAGGCACTGTGCATGGGATTTTTTTCCCTTTTTTTTTTTTTTTTTTTTTTAATTTTATAAAAAAATAAATTTGCAAAGATTTCAGACAGACTTCTTTCACGTTGTCATTTTGGGGTATTGTTTGTAGAATTTTGAGGAAAATAATGCATTTAATCCATTTTGGAATAAGGCTGTAACATAACAAATTGTGGAAAAAAGTGAAGCGCTGTGAATACTTTCCAGATGCACTGTACTGATGGCTTCTTTCTTGAGGCCTGAAAATGCCAGGACCGTACAAATATCCCCAAGTGACCCTTTTATGTGTACCACATATTTGTTAGTAGATTTAATAGAGTTTCTGTCTGCTTAAAGCTGGCGTTTAAAGGCCAATGGCTTCCCATACTTTGAGTCACCAACCTGGAATGCAGGTATGATGAATTTTTTTCTCATGTACCTGTAGTGTGTTCTCATTTCAGGTCATTGACTCAGAGTTATGAAGCTTATGTGAGTCAGAAAACTAGCATTTGAATGGATATGTAACTGGTGGCAGGCTTCATATGCCTTTCATGTGCTCTTTTTTTTCCTTTTATACAATTCATTTTTGTTTACCAAAACTGGATTTGGAATGATATTTGAGAAAACCCCTACTATTTTGTTCTACCTTAAAGTAGAATGCCTGTCTAACACGAACTTATTTAAAATGCACTCTTTTCTAACCTCCTACCTAGGTTGCCTAACCTGTGTTAAAAGGAAAAAATAAGTGTATGCTTAAAGTGTTACTAAACCCAGGAGCCTGCATTCACTATATCTGGTCTCCTACAGTACACAGAACATGGAAATACAATCGTTTTAGTATAAACTGCTAAATACTTGTTCTCATCGGTAGTTAGAACAGTCTTGTGACTTCTATAAGTGTCTGGTTAAAGCTTGTAGGAGGAGTTTTTATTCTACTCTGACTATCCTATGAGGCTGCAGGACCCCTGACCCTCTGTCTGGACAGTGCTGATTGGCCCTGTGCTGATCACATGCACTTGACCAAGGAAAAAAAAAACCCTCTCAATACACACCAAACTGAGCATGTGCAGAGTGCCTCCAAGGCTCTGTTCTATCAGGAGATGGTTTGGGGACAGTGGAAGAAGGGGAGGATCAGAGAATACAGGATCAAATGACTTTTTTACACAATGTGCAGGATTAAGTCCTTAGGTTTCACAGTGAGTATAACAAGCCTGCTTTACTGCTTATACAGACTGATTTTACTGTTGTAGGTTTAGTAACACTTTAACCTACCTTCAGCCCTCTCCAGTCTGGTCATCTGATCCGCAATTCCAGCTCCCCTTTGTCAATCAGCAGATGCTGCAGGGGAGAGGAGGGAGTGCAGACAACGCCTGGGACATAGGTGCCTATGGGTGGTGTATTCCCAGCCGTTGTCAAGGGCTCTTTTCACTCCCCTTCAACAGCAGTTCACTGAAGCAGGGGATCACACGATCGGATCAGAGCAGCCAGAAAATGGGTAAGTATATGCGTTTTTTGCATGGATTAGGCAGCATAGGTAGCAGGAGGGTGGAGACATTTTTAAACATAGTCCTTAGACAGGTGTTCCACTTCAGGCAATCGTCCATAACTGGTTTGAGGGTTTAGTGGTGAAATATATTTTTCAACACAATTGACTACAGTCACGTTATAAAGTAAGTACACCACATGGGTAATGACTCCCCCCCCCTTCTGATCCGAGGTCCCGTCTGCTCCAGCCATCCTTTGGCACAATGACATCCCTGCTTTTCACACCTCCATTTATGTACAGCACTCATATTTCATGAACTGCCAGCTTTTCAGGAGTGCACTAAGTGAAGGTGACTACTCAACCTCCCTCTAATACACCAAAATGTCATTAATTATGAGCTCCTAATGTCAGTGCGGCCAGACACTAATTAGAAAAATGCATGAAACCTTTTATCTGCCATAAATTCTCCAGTATCCATATAGATAGGTGGCAGGTTCTTTTTGAGTGGTGTACAAAGAAAGTGAAAGCTTGAAACTGGTTGGCTTCATTAGTACAGTCATATTCAAACTGCAGCGTTATGCAAAGTGTTCTAACTTTACACTATTTTGTAACCCTGCAGTTGATTTCCATGTATATACACTGCACCGTAGAGGAAGCTGTGGTTGTGTAGCTGTCACATGAACAGAAGGCATAATCTAGTAAAATCTAGGTAGCACGTAAATTCTTCCTTTTTTCTCTTTTTGATTCAATCATTTTCAGTTCTGCCATGTGAAAATGAGGTCCTGTGCATGGTACCAACTAGATCTCGTTTATTGCAGCCTTCTCCCTGTTATTGGTTGATACACATCCAGCAGAGATGATCAGTGTTTGGATTACTTATATTTTGAGCAGCAGTGAAGAACGCCTGTAGACTAGTAGATTTTTCAGCAGTAAAGATCAGAAATCTGTTCGTCCTAAGCAAGATCTTCAATCCAGATTTCACTTGTATAATAAACTCCAACATACACATGGTAAAATGATTGCTTCATTTTCTTTGTTAAAATATAAATTCAGTGCTTATGCACACTGTGGCAGGGGAACCCGAGTCTATGCTGTGGGGTGACGGCTAGGTGACTGATGATTTTATTGAACACAGCATGGTAATCATTGCATGACACGTACACAGGATTTATTTTATTTTATTTATTTTTTGAGGCAGTGATATTGCCTATGTGTTGTTCCTCTCTTTTTAAAAATGTAAAGGGAAAAAAGTTGCAACCAGTTGGCATGGATGCTGCCATTGCTGATTTCTTCTACTGAATAGATCGTACCCTGAATTTCATGCAGAGTCAGAGGATTCATTACTTGGGAAACTACACATGCAGATAAGGTTCTGAGTTTTGTCATCTGCAAGTTTTCTAGGTTTTCAAAGTAGCAACTAGTATTTATAGTTCATTCTAAGTTCAGCAATGGCAGCCTTGTGTGGTTTATTTTTCATTCCTGTTTCATACAGTGCTCATTGTAGATTGTATAGGTCTTAATGTATCCTTGATGTTTTACAAGCCTCTCTTGTGAATGGGGAAACTATACTTAATTATATAAGCAGACTTTGCTTCTTGCTTACTAATACTAAATGATGGCAATCTATGGGTCAGGTCTGATTTGAAACCTGTGCTGTGTGTAGGTTGCCATTGCTGACCTTTTGAAAATGCTACCTACCAGTTATGCTGATCTCTGACTGTCATTCAACAAGCATGCAGCCACTGAAGTAAAAACTCTTGCATGCAGCCACTAAGGGGCGCATAATTGTGGTGTCCAGCCTATCCTGCAAATGGCAGGTCAGAGGGGGACCGAGAGGCCATCAATTTCTGCGGAGAGCCCCTCTCTATCCCTGTGCGGCATTTGAAATGGAAGGAGTGTTGGTATGCTATTAAGAAGATATGGAATGGCTTGGAGAGATTTATGGAAAATGTTGCGGAAGGTGAATTTACACTTTAAAATTTTCAGAAGAATGTCAGTGATCACCTATTTCTCTAAACGGAGGCTTCCTTTTTATAGCAAAGTTTTAATTGGGCAAACTTTTATATTTTTAAAAACCATGGGTACTCAACCGTTTACAGAGCGAGGGTCACTTAAGTGATTTGGTAACAGGTCGCAAGCCACCATGAACTATGGGCTTTTACTGCCCCCAAAGCGCAAAATGTAAACGAGCCCTTACTGTCCTGAGCCCCCTATAAGAATGCTTTCACATTGATGGGATGCGGATTACCTGCACCATGGGTGCAACACAGTGCACCAATGGCTTTCTGCGGCTTAGCTGCACTAAGCCACAGACCTCTATTAAATCTTGCGGGTGTGGTGCACTTTCTGAAAGCACACCAAACCCACAAGATATAATAGAACTCTATGGCTCGGTGCAGGAAAGCTGTTGCTGCAATGCGCTGCACCTGTGGAGCACTGAAAAAGCGCCTTAAAGTGGAGATCCATCCAAAAGGGAAGCTACGCTTGTTCGCACCCTCCCATCCCCTCCACTGCTGCATTTGGCACTTTTTGGGGGGGTACCTGGTTTTGACAGGTACCCACTCCCATTTCCTGGTAAGATTGCCACACCATGATCTGTCATAACTGGCCCCTCCCCCCTGCCTTCTGGGACACGCGCATGCACAGTAGTAAGGCTTCACTGCTGGTTTACCTTACTTGCAATGCTGGCTCCTGCACCCAAAGCTGATGGTCGAATCGGCTTGGGGTGCCGACATCATGGTGTCCTTATATTAAGTTAAAAGCTACAGTATTTTTAGCTGCTGACTTTCAATTTTTTAATTTTTTTTTTTTCCCCAGACTGAAACTCCCCAATTAATAGCCCTTGCAAAACTATTGCTTATAAATGCCCAAACTGCAAAACTCCGATATTACGCCCATTGCTGTGATTGCAGTGATGCCCAAACTGATTTTTTTTTTTTTTCTCCTAAACTGACCTTCCTTCACTTTCTGCATCTGTAGGAATCGTTGGCTGTGGAAAAATGTTGCAGTCCCAGGTGGAGTGCATTTGGTATCACTCTGCCTGGGGCAGGAGCCGTTGCTGTAGAGCAGGGGTCTCATACTGGTGGCCCTCCAGCTGTTGCAAAACTACAAGACCCATGAGGCATTGCAAGGCTGCCAGTTACAAGCCTGACTCCCACAGGCAGAGGCATGATGGGACTTGTAGTTTCGCAACAGCTGGAGGGCCGCCAGTTTGAGACCCCTGCTGTAGAGGAAGCATCGGCTTATGCAGCTCTGCTCCCTCTGATTGCTTCCTCTGCCATCGGCTCCATTCACAGCACTGATGCTCAGGGATGGTGAGTCAGCAACCCGCGATCTGGGTTTGCCGACCAATCATCCCAGAGCAGGCGGTCACAGGGTCACTTCAGAGGGCTGTGGCCTGTGTGCCACTGGTTGGGCACCCCTGTTTTTAAACCATGCAAGACATGTCAGCTGTGAATAAGATAGCGGTGACAGTGGACTTCCTTGCAACTACTGTCTGGCTTAGGCCCACTGTGAAGTATCTATCACTAGATAGTTCTTCTATACCCTCCTCCCTGATGCTATCATTGTAATCATGTACTTCAGGTGATGTCATTCTTATAGGCATTCGTGAAGTTTAGAAAATAGAGGATGTCTAGACATATGAGTATCACGTGTACGGAAGTGCTCTGCTTGTTCTAATCATGCGTTTTATAGGCTGTGATTGCATCCGCTGGCTTCAGCGCCTCTACAGTACACACTGGTAATTGGGAAGGAGTTTGGGATGGAATAGGGAGCTTAAAAACTTACCATGGTGGTTTCTTTAATCTCACTGCAGGCACATACAGCACTCGGAAGACTGCCTTTGTTTCTCGTCTTATACTTGTAATCTAGTATGAAGCCAGTGAATTTCCACTGCTGTTCTTTTATAAAGGGAATGTTGATGCTCTTGCCAGATGAGAACAAAAGGCCTTTTGCCTAAAGCACCTTTTTAGTGCTAGAAAGTTTTGCAGCACGTTGCTTTCTGTATCAGAGATGTAGGTGTTCAGTGTATGAAATGATTAAGATTTAGATTGCGTGTCCTCATGTATGATATAGTTGTCATGTCGGTACTCTAGCTGTGTGGAGCAGTAATGCCTTCAGTCAATGTACCAACACTATACAGCTAAATGAGAGGATCAGTAATCAATACGTTGTGTTGCAGTTATTTTTATCAGTTTTGTCCCTTTTCTTTAGATCAACATGGGGGATTAAAGTGGATATTTCATACTTTACAAGTCTGCATGAATTTCTAAAGTAGTACTGTATACAGTTATGTTTTTAAAAATTCTATACTCTTTACCAATACAGCAGTCTCTTTTTAGTGATGCCAGTGATCAAAATGTAGTATTGTAGCAGGGCATGATGAGAGGTTACAGCAGGGGCAGATTTGTGTCCAGACCAGGATTTACATGATTGTGTTATCTGAGGAAGTGCCTCAGTCCAGTAGATGGTACACCTAATATAATGGCTGAACCGAAATGGTACCATCCTTCTAAAGAGATGATGGTCAGTAATACCTAAAGGGGCCTATTCCTGCCAGTTATATCTATTGCAGTGCTTTTAATGGGTATTATTTTAGGGTGTTTGCATGAGCTGCTTAATTCGACAACAGACCCCCACGTTTTTTTTTTTTTTTTTTTTTTTTCTTTTCCTCCCCAGATTTTTTAATTGCCGGCGTTCTTTTGTTTACATTTAAGCTGTCAGCAGGAAATTCCACTGACAGCTTATGAGTCATTGGTTGTTAGGAACGAAGCGGCCCCGCTCCTTTTACAACCAGCTTGGGCACAGCTGCGATTTTAGAAGTCGCACCACAGCAGTTTGAACCAAGGCTGAGGGTATCCGTATCAATTTTGGTGCAACACTAGCTTTTGGCAGTGGAACACAGGGAGGTTGAACTTGCTAAAGGCAAATATACTTTGCACCACACGTGCATTTGCTCTAGATCTAAGGGGAAGCTCTGCTGATTTCTATCATCAGCAGTTTTGCTTGCACACGATTGGATTTTTTTTTCCCTTGCATGTAATTTAGTATTCTTTGCAAAGTATAGTTTTACCTCATTTACTAAGCTCTGGAGCTACTACACTTGTAGTGCACAGTTAATTTTAGTAAATCAACCCCATAGTGTATTACGCCTTGCTTTGTGTTGGGAAGGTGTGTTAGAGCGCTATTCTTAGTGAATGGCCCTACCACACAACCATATGTGTAACAATATTGTTGCTGGTAAAGGGTCCATTTACTTTGCGCAGTAAGGCCCCTTTCACACAGGGGCGGTGGGGGCGTCGGCGGTACAACAGCGCTATTTTTAGCGCTGCTGTACCGTCGTTCTTGTAGCTGTATTCGGCGGCTAGCGGTGCGGTTTTAACCCCCGCTGGCGGCCGAAAAAGGGTTAAAATCCCTCGTACAGCGCGGCTATAGCCGCGGTATTGCCGCGCTGTCCCATTGATTTCAATGGGCAGGAGTGGTGAAGGAGCGGTGAATACACCGCTCCAAAAAAGCGGTTTGCAGGACTTTTTTCACTGCACTGCCTGCGCACCGCTTCAGTGTGAATGCCCTCGGGCTTTCACACTGAACAAACAGCATAGGCTGTTTAGGGGCGGTTTGCAGGCGGTATTTTTAGCGCCTGCAAACCGCCCCAGTGTGAAAGGGGTCTAAGTAATGCATTGTTGTGTATTCCGGATTACTGGTTGTAGCCCATTCAAAATAACTGGTCTGCAACGCACACAAAAATAATGTACCGAGCGGCACAGTGCAGACGTGTTGTGAAGGTGTGTTTTAAGCCCTGGAGAGTGGGGAAAATCAATGATGCATGAGCCATGTACAGTGTGTCTATGTACATACAGTGATATACATACTGGGAGAACTGTGCTGGAAGAAGCACTTCTTCGGGTGTTGAGTGAATTTTGCTATTTGATTTGACTTGTGTAGACAAGCAGACCTGGTCCCATAATTCACCGCTGTATGGAACCCAACTATAGCAGTTTAGTTTGAGTGAAAGCTACTGAAAGTATGCATACATTTAAAATTTGGCTTTTTCCCAGAACACAATATTGAAATTAATTAACCCCCCCATCTGTTTTTAAAGAATGCAGATTTAATAAAGATTGAAGTGCATACTGTAGTTTTCAGAGCAAGTCAAACACGTTCTATTTGTGCTTCTTGGTGTTTTGGTTCTGAGTGTTTTTTTTTTTTTTTTTTTTCACACAGTAGTATTGCATTACAAGTGTGACATCCAGGCAAACCTGTTCATGGCAGATTCTGATGACTGCAGCAGCAGTGGCCATACTGATAGCATCTAAGTTTTACGCAGAAACTCATCCTTTAGTGTGTATTTCTTTTCCAAGTATATAGTATGTTTCATGAAAGATAAGAAAAGACTATGGTGTATCTTGCACGTAAATTTTTAGGTTTAGGAAGAGGAGCAGTGTTGTGTTTGTGTGTGGTTTTTTTTTTTTTCCCACGTTAAACTGTTATCTAACACTAAACTTAAAGCCGTGTACCTCACATGTATGCATTCTAAAAGTATATTGGAGCGTTTCCTAAACCGAAGTATCTGTGGAATGATGGCTATCCAAATAATTATGAGCCAGGTAGCCAAATTTATTATTATTGACCACTATAGCACATACGCAGATGTTTTTTAGCTGTGTACTTGTGTCTTCTGACTGGGCCTAAATCAAAGGCTAAGGACTGCGATCCTTATAGTGTTCAACTTTTGGCATCAGATGGTAGCGGATGGTGCAGTGAAATGAGACATCGCCAGCGTTTCTTTGCAAACCGATTTTTTTTTTGTGCACTAAAATGTCACACCAGTAAAGCAAGCCGATGTTTTAGGGCCACGCAGCATCCCTTTCTTAAGGTGGCATGATCACCTTGAGGAAAGGGACCCTGTGTGGCTCCAAAACATTCATTTACTTGACGGATGTGACATTGCAGTAAGAAAACAATTTAGGGGCCCTTCCTTGTGACTTTGTTGTCATTAGGAAAGGCTCCTGTATGGCCCAAAAAATGCTGGCTTACTGATGTGACATTGCACAATAAACAAGATAATGTTTAGGTTTGCATTGGAGTGCTGGTAATGTCTCATAATTTTAATCTGACAAGTCTATTCCCCTTCACCTAAAAACCTCTGAAGGGAATAAAGTAATGTTTGTGCTGAGCATTCACAATCACACACCCCAAAGTACGCATCAGGGGAGATTTACTAAAACTGGAGCACACAGAATCCGGTGCAACTGTACATAGTAACCAATCAGCTTCTAGGTTTTATTGTCAAGGCTTAACTGAACAAGATGAAGTTAGAAGCGGGTTACTAGGCATAGCTGCACCAGATCTGTGTAAACCAGTGTTAATAAATCTCCCCCATCATGTCTACCAAGTTGACCCAGAGCACTAGTGCAAGCCACAAGTCTGCTACTTCGTTGCAGCCACTAGCATGTAAGGAAGGGCTTCTCAATCACAGGTGATCACTCCATGAGCGATTTACATGCGGGTGGTCATGATTAGCTATGTGAGCTGTCTGCCTCTAATTGCTTTAAGTGGGGCTTCCACCTGTAGCTAATCGCTGGGAACCCCCACTAGGTCTTCAGTTTCTAGTTGCTAGCTGTGCCATTTTAAATATGTGAATGGGGCCTAATAAATCAGCTGTTTGAAAAAGGGTTTGGTTACGGTATAACTTTTAACCGCTTCAGCCCCGGAACATTTTACCCCCTTCCTGACCAGAGCACTTTTTGCGATTCGGCACTGTTGTTTTAAGTGACAATTGCGCAGTCGTGCGACGTTGCAGCCAAACAAAATATTTATTTGCGCTATAAACAAAAAAAAGCAGCGATTTTGGAAAAAAAAAACGCAAAATTTTTTTCTTTTTGCTATAATATTCCCCAAAAAACATAAATACACATTTTTTTTCCCTCAGTTTAGGCCAATATGTATTCTTCTACATGTTTTTGGTAAATAAAAATCGCTAAAAGCGTGTATTGATTGATTTTGCGCAAAAGTTATAGCGTTTACAAAATGGGGTATAGTTTTATGGCTTTTTAAAAAATTTTTTATTAGTAATGGCGGCGATCTGCAATTTTTATCGTGACTGTAACATTATGGCGGACGCATCAGACACTTTTGACACTATTTTGGGACCATTGTCATTTATACAGCGATCAGTGCTATAAAAATGCACTGATTGCTGCGTAAATGACACTGGCAGGGAAGGGGTTAACCACTAGGGGGTGATCAAGGGGTTAAGTGTGTCCTAGGGAGTGATTCTAACTGTGGTGGGGGATGGGCTACAACTCGCATGACAGCGATCACTGCTCCTGATGACAGGGAGCAGTGATCTGTCATGTCACAATGCAGAACGGGGAAATGCCTTGTTTACATAGACCTCTCCCCATTCTGCAGCTCCATGACATGATCGCCGGGAGACCGGCGGATATTGAGTCCACGACACGGTCACGCTGTACGTGTCGCGCGCGTGTGCCTGCTAACCCCGCCAATTAAATGGGACGTACAGGTACGCCCATTTGCTCACCGCTGCCATTGTGCCAGCGTATATCGGCGTGCAGTAGTTAGCAAGTGGTTCTTAAAGCTCAAGCTTACCTGAGCCCCACCTTGATTCAGGGATGTGCACAAAAGCCTTGGCTCTCTGGGGACATCTCTCTCCTCAGCTGTCTATTACAGCAAGTGAACCAGTGAGGAGAGTTAAGGCGTGAGCTGCGGTTCTATGTGAATAGTCACGCAAAGCAGCGGCTCAGGAGCGAGCCTGCTTGGGTGCCCCATTGCAAGCTGCTTGCTCTGGGACACTGGACAGGAAGAAGGAGCTGGGAGAGCCAGCGGGGGACTTGAGAAGAGGAGGATTGGAGCTGCTCTGTGCAAAACCACTGCCCAGAGCGGGTACACTATTTGGATATGTTAAAAAGGCTTCAGTGCCACATCCTTATATTTAACTTTCAAAAATGAGGGGAAAAAAAAAATCAAGTACGTGGGACTTTGGAGGCACATCATGTTGCAATAAAATACAATTACTTTATTAGTACATAACATCCATAAAATCTTTACAACACAGTGTACAGAGTTTAGTATGAAATGGAAATACAAACATTTTAAAATACAATTTCATCTTATAAGCAGATTGTGCAACTTTATCATAAGATACTGATGTCTTATGGTCCAACGTGTTTTATGGATGTAATCCACTTCTTCAGGAGCCAGCAGTATCTGAAATTATTCATAAAATAATAACACAATCATACAGTGTCCCCAATTCCATCTGGGAGCAGGTAAGTATGACATGTTTGTTGTTTTTGAAAATAATAATAATAAAAAAAACCTTTTTATTATCACTTTAAGGAAGTTTTACCAAGTTCTTGAGGACCCCTCAGGTTTTACAGATACCTGGTTGAGAGGCTGTTCTAGAGGATTGTCAATTTGTTTAGTTGGTTCTTTATTGAGGAAGCAATGGGCATGGGTGTTTCAGGAATATACAGTATGTATTGGAGACGACCAGAAGGTTTAAAGATGGCCACCGTTCTTTCCACTGGTGAAGTGAAAACCGGACAAGCGCAATTATCTCTTAAATAAATTGGATTAATTGAAGTGGAGAAGATTAGAACCTGCTTAATTGGTTTTCAAACTAGTGTTTGAGCTGGGTGCATGTCCCCCAATGAATGCTGTGGTTATTAATGATTCTGCTAAGACTGATTAATTGGCACAATGGTAATTACAGTGGATGCGGTGTCTACTGTGTGTGTGTGTACATGCATTACACATATAGAAAAATCTTCTTTATAATTACACAGTATATTTTCTTAGTAAGAAGAGGAATCGCCAAGTAGTAACTAGAGATGCCATCCATAGAAGCCAGAATATGGTGGTAAATGTAGCGTGCTTGTTATAAGTTTAGGATTTCCATTAAAGTTATTTGTTTAGTGTTTGACCAGATACGCTATGCTATATAAATTATGTACATTTATAGCAGTAATAATGCTTCTATGGCATCTATTTTATAGAGACTTGTCAAAGCTGGCTAGGTTTACCATTAGTCAGTATATTTTACAGTAGTTCCTACTGGTGCACCTTTTGATCCTGTGTTTTGCTTTAGGCACAATCTGTAAGACATCCTTGCTCTTTTATTCCTAAGAGGTTTGTTTTCAAGCAAGCATGTTTTACATTGAAATCCATGAAAATTCATAAAAACATGCCTCAGCCATGGGTATCCCAGTGCAACTTGTATTGCATATATATATATTTTTTCATTAAATGGATTTCAATCGAATCAGTGTGTTCAAATACACAGATACTACAGTCTTAACCATTTCATTCCTCATGCACTTAGGACATAAACGCTGCTTTTACAGGCATTTGATGCGTGTTGTTTTTTTTTTTTTTTCCAGCCTCTGAACACTACTGTTAGCCTGTATGTCCGTGCACACATAGGTGTTTATAGGCATATTAGAGGAGCATTTTAGAGACTGAAAAAACATCCCATCACCTTCACATTCAGGAAACGGAGTGTTTGAGAAGGCAAAATGCTTGACTCGCCTAAACTTGTGTAAATGTAGATGCGTTTAGCACTTGAGCGTTCATTGATTTTAATGTAATGAAAAAAACAAACATCCAAATACTTGATGCGCCTAATCGCTTCTGTCAAAATGCCAATTTAGGTGCATTTTTTAGGCTGCTTTTCTCTTGCCAGGAGAAAATGCTTTCAGAAGAGCTGGGCAAATGCCCTGTGTGCATGGGGCCTGGTCCTTGAACAGGACATGTATGTTCAGTAATAGAAATGTACTGTCCTTTTCATTCCTATCACATGTCACCAGGAATCCTTTCTATTTCTATCCCCAGTCTAGCAGAATATTGGACATAAAGACACACTCTAGTCAAAATTGAGCATTGAAATACATATTGTACATTGAACACAGCCGCCCTGCTTGTGCCTTCAGTATTTCATTCAGCTGCGCAGTGTCCCCAACCAACCTCACTTTCCATAATGATTAGGAGCTCAGTTTGCTTAAAGTAAAACCTATAGCCCCCCCACCCGATTTGGATAGAGTAAGAGGGAGTTACTGCTCCTGTCAGTCCCCTCTGGGGAGATTTCCCTTCACTTCCTGTTCCATATCCAAACAGAAAGTTAGAGGAAATCCTTGAAAATGAAGGTAATCTCTTGGGGACCCCCAGGTGACCAGAACTAGTGTCCCCATTGGAAAATCTTTTTTTCTATTGCTTATCTGGGGACAACCCAAACTTTGGGATTTTCTTTGACTTTCAATACTAATGATAAACGGGACAAATCGATAAGGTGACTGTCCCTAACAAGGGCACAGACAGCAATAAAAAGCTGACCGTTGTTCTAATCCATCTCCACTCTGTCCATAACTAAGAGAAAAGTCTTGCCTTTAGCTATGCTTTAACTGTCTGCAATGCAGGAGAGGGATTTCCAAGCACAGAATGTATATGTACTCTGTTGTTGCCTAAAGTTGGAAATGTGATTTAAAGAACAAAAATGCAGCTTGCCAGTCCTTAGATGTGGTGGCTGCACATGATTGGGGCAGTCGAGGAAGCCTAGTGAAGTGCGGAGTCAGCTAAGTAATACACCCTCTTCTGCAACCCCTTATATTTAACAAGCATTGAACCCCTATAGTTTGAGCCCTACTGCAGGGTTATTTCTTTTGCTGTGTCCAGAGTTGGGCCTTAAAATGCACCATGCCATTTGTGAAATTCTTATTAATGCAAATGCCATACCGGTAGGCCTTTTCTGCCACCTGTGAAGCCAGAATAAAATATTCTCAATGTTTACATTCCTATGTTTTGGCTTACTGTCAGGACAGGGCAGACTTTGGGCGGTTGCCTCAGCATCTCCGGAGCGAGCACGCTTCTGGATTCAAAAGCCAGGCATGCGCAGTATGACACTATCACAACAACATTGAGCTTAGCTGCTGCTGGGGTTGGAGCAGAGAGCTCACACAGTGTGCTCACTCCTGCAGTGCTGGATAAGCCAGGATGTAGGAATGTAAACTTTGGGAGTAATTTGGTTGGCATTTGCATTTAAAATGCCATTACTAAAAATACAGTTAAACTACTAGGACCCCTTGACTGCATGGGCCAGTTTATGGAAAAGGTGGACTAGGCCTTTAATTCTTCTGTATATGACTGAAAACCATGGTGTCACTGTAGAGGTGCAGCGTTTTTGTAAGGATCTGTGGAATGTTGGCTAGCAAAGCATAGAGGAATGCCAATATAAAATTAATTACAATCTTGACTGGGTTGTGTCTCGACTGTTTAAGCTGTTTAAGGGAAAATACAAGCTATTTGTCCTAAAAGTTTAATATTATCTTTTAGAACGAAACCCCTTTAGACCCCTTTCACACTGGAGTGCTTTGCAGGCGCTACAACGCTAAAAATAGCACCTGCAAAGCGCCCTGAAAGAGCCGCTCCTGTCTCTTCAGTGTGAAAGGCCCGAGGGCTTTCACACTGGAGCCGTGCGCTGGCAGGATGGTAGAAAAAAGTCCTGCTAGCAGCATCTTTGGAGCAGTGAAGGTGCGGTGTGTACCACTCCTCCACCGCTCCTGGCCATTGAAATCAATGGGGCAGCGCGGCTATACCGCCGGCAAAGCGCTGCTGCAGCAGTGCTTTGCGCGTGGTTTTAACCCTTTTATACCTCCGCAAATACGACGATAAAGCGCCGCTAAAAATAGTGGCGCTTTACCGCCGCCCCAGTGTGAAAGGGGCCTTACTGTTAGGATGGTAGGTATTATTCTGTAGAAAAGAAACAGACTTTTTTTTTTTTTTTCCTCCCAGTTTCCAGAATGCTAATAGTGCTTGTATGATTACACTAGTAGGTGGACACTGCACTTACCATGCTACATGCACTATTTTGTGAATATAAAGGAAGCCTTTCATCAGTGAAACATAGAAGTTTAACTTTGATCCCTTAATTGCCTGGCTGTCAAACTGATCCTCTGTCTTCTGTACTTTAAGCCTCAGATCATGTGGGACTTCTGTCTTTTTCTCTAACGTTCCTCATCTGCATACGTGTTCCAAGTCAGTGACCTAAAGTATTGAAGCCATCATAGGTGTGCACAGCTTATTACATTAGGGTATGCACCCCAAAACACACACACGTTAAACATGTTTAACAAAATGGGTTGTGTCTGTAGGGCTGAGGTTGGTGACAGCAGGGCAGTGAACTTTGTTATTAGGAGGATTGTATCAGAGCAGTGTACAGTATCAGTAGTTTTTTTTTTTTTTTTTTGTTTTATATTTTTTATTTTTTACAATATATTTTTTTATAACTTTTTTTTTAGAGCTTTGGTGAAATATCAGGGGTCTAAATCTACCCCTGATGTCTCACCTTTGAGAGCGAAAAAGAGACTGATGCTAGAGATTCCCCAGTCCCTTTCTCTGTAGCAGGGGGAATCTGCGCCGCGTGTGGTGACTAGGGTGTACTCGCACCTATGGAAGACATAGGTCATTATGAGAGAAAAATAACTAGCATATTCTGAAAGTCATAGGGGAAAGCAGTATTAAACCCAAAGGCAAACCTTTATTATATTGCACCTTACTGATTTTTGGATGCGATGGCTGCATTAGGTTTCTTTTTAGTCTTTCTTTTATTTTCAACTGGTGATCCTGGCACTTTCACACTGCGGCGGGCGTTGGCGGTAAAGCCCCCCTATTTTTAGCAGGACTTTACTGTTGTATTTGCTGCGCTTTTTGGCCGCTAGTGGGGAGCTATTAACCCCCGCTAACGGCTGAAAAAGATTTAAAAGCGGTGCTTCGGCGGCGCTGCCCATTGATTTCAATGGACAGGGGTGCTGTAAGAGCGATTAATACACCGCTCCTACAGCGCCTCAAAGATGCTGCTTGCAGGACTTTTTGGAGTGTCCTGCCAGCGCACCGCTCCAGTGTGAAAGCCCTCGGAGAGGGGAGAGACTCTTTCAAGCCGCTTTGCAGGCGCTATTTTTAGCGATATAGCGCCTGTAAAGCGCCTCCATGTGAAAGTAGCCTAACTGTTATTTTTCAACATAACAACAAGCTCTTCTGCAGGTGTGGAAATTAGAGGATACAGACAAACCATTTACTACTGACAGGGGTGCTTGCAGTGATCAGCTTTTATTTATTTATGTAAAACTTTTATCCCAAAAGGGGGGAAAAAAACTGCTGTAACAGCGTATAAAGTTTTACCTGGAGTTTTTGTATTTAGCAGTTATTGTATTTAAACCTGCTAATACACCTAACACTCCTCTCCCCCCAGATTACCAATGCTGCTGTCCAAAGGTGCCCCTGTGTGCCTTCATCCAGAGTGGGGGCACTCTAAAGCTGGCCATAGATGTGTAGAATTTCAAATGAAAAGTCTGAGATATAGAATGTTCTAAGAAAAGTTTTTTTCTTAATCAGTGGGGTCAAATCGATGTTCATTTTTGACCACAGTGACAAAAAAATTTAAAGGAGCAAATGGAATTTTTTTTTTAACAAATTTTTATTAAAGTGTATGTGGTTTTCATTCTAAGTCAAGTCCATTTATTCCAAAATTAAATGTTAAAATCAAACACAATTTTTCGAATGACCTCCAAATATGCAGAGACTTTTCCTAATAATTTTTGTTTGCAATTCTATCCCTCTATGACCAGTTTAATACAGGAGGTGTGTTACTGGCTGGATCATCCGGTGAAAACCGAGGGGGAGGGAAGCCTAAAAAAGAAAAATAATGCAGCCAATAATGCAGAATGAGGTTGCCTCCCTTTATTTGGTAATAGTGTAAGCCCTTGCATATTCGTAGTTGGCTCTGCCCCTACATTGAATATTAACTCCAAATTATACATTACATTATACAACAAAATTGGGCTAACTTTACTGGTTAGTTTTTTTTTTTTTAATTAAAGTGTAACTTTTTCCCAAAAAATTGCATTTGAATGACTGCTGTGTAAATACAGTGTGACATAAAATATTGCAACAACCACCATTTTATTCTCTAGGGTCTCTACTTAAAAAAAATAAAATAGTGTGTGTGTGTGTGTGTGTGTGTGTGTGTGTGTGTGTATATATATATGTGTTATAGAGATATATATATATATATATATATATATATATATATATATATATATATATATAGTTTTAGGTACAACGTTGCACCACCGCGCAATTGTCAGTTAAAGCGACGCAGTGCTGTATCGCAAAAAATGGCCTGGTCATTAAGGGGGAAATTCTTCCGGTCCTTATTGGTTAAACTTCCAAATAATACAGTTCAGGCTAGAGGTGGATCGTGACCATGGCTCTGCCTCCACCGCTCTTTCACTGCAGAGCAGAGAGCGGAAAGTAGCATTGTGCTGGATGGAGAGTGGGGGCGGGAGCTGCCTCAGTGATAGGCTGCTAGGTGGTCCCAGCAACCAATCACCAGCTTGTTGTGAAATAATAACTCCAGTAGCTCCCGCCTTCCACTCAGCACCAAGCACTATGCAGTCTCCTGATCTCCTCTGCTGTACACACACTGGCAGGTAGGAACGGCTACTAACACAGTGCTGTGTGTATGTGGGGGTTGTTGTGTGAAGGGATAGAGGAGACACTGTTAGAGGGGGGACACTACAGTGGGGGGTTGGCATTGTGATGAGAAATGGACAGAGGACACTTCTTTGGTGGATGGGGAGGCAGAGGTCACTGTGTGCAGGGGACACTACAGTGGGGGGGGGGGTGTAAAGGGGGCAGAGGACACTGTTTTTTTTTTGGGGGGGGGGGGGGGGCGCGCAACAGGACACTACAGTGGGGGGGGGGTGTAAAGGGGGCAGAGGACACTGTTTTTTTTTGGGGGGGGGGGGGCGCAACAGGACACTACAGTGGGGGGGGGGGGTTTGAAGTGAAGCATATTACATCAAAGTCACTACCAGTGTAACCAAGCACTGAAAGTGTCCCTCTGGAAGAAGAGGAGCAAATTGATACCGTAAAACTACACAAGTGCATTAAAGTATGGGACCCGTGGCTATAACGGTTCAGGAATTTTGCTCTTTTTGGTCGAGCGTTGGTCTTCAGAATTGTATACTACAAAAGTGATGGTTTATAGGAACTCTGACTGTCGCACTTTATTTGTGTGAAGTTTTGTAAAATGTGCAAGAGCCATTTTAGGTCCAGTTCACTGTAAACTTACTCCGTAGAAAAGTCCACATTTCGGAGTGCTCAATTGCAAGGCAGGGTATTAAAATAGGGAAAAATCTTTTTCAATGAAAGATATTCCTTCATCGTGCCTGACTTTTCAGGAAGCCATTCTCTTACTTCAAGAACTCGATTGTCAGCATAGCTATGTCTTAAAATAGCTAAACTGACATAGGAGATTCAGTAGCAAGCTGCCAAGAAAATGTTTTTTATTAAAGAGCTTTAGTATCTTTGGCTTACTAGTATAGATGTTGCATAGCTCTTGTATTTTAAATATTTTTTTTTTATTCTCTGACTTGCCTAACAGTTGAGATGAGTTGTGCTAAGAAAATGTAGTTGCTGTATATAGAGTTCAAAAAGTTTACCTTCTGAGATACACAATTAGTTTGGTCCTTCCAACTATATGCCCTCTTTTAAGTGGTCTTGTAATTATGAAGTTGTGAGGAGGACTTTATCTAAGCCCAAAAATAAACATGTAATATATTGCAGCTTATCAGTCTTTAGATTTGATGGCTGAATCCCCCCCCCCTTTTTAATTTCACCTTTGTAATGCTGCCAGTAGCACACTTCCTGTCCTCGGGTGACCACGCTCACTTACTGTATCTATGGAGGAGCAACATTACCACCAAAGGACAGGACTAGAGCATGCTTCTCCATCTTCATAACCTGGGAGAAAGGTGTTTGGTATCCCACAGAGATAGCTGGGACGATGTAACTAATAACCAGGCAGCAAAGGCAGAGAGCTCAAGAAATGATCTTGCAGCTCACAATATTTCTGGCACTATCCAGAGGTATGTTATCTAAACCGATTTTGTGTAAAAAAAAAAAAAAAAAAGTTTTTCAATGGCATGTTTAATCAACTGAAAAAGAGACAAGAGAAGTTCATTGTTGGTGTTTCCATGCACTTAGACCTGATATGCAGCTGTAGCTAAAGCTCCAAAATGCTCAAAAACTAAAATCCCACGCTTTTTTAAACTGAGCCCATTTACATACGAGCGCTCAGATGCTTATAGCTCAATGCCTGAAACTCCATCGTTTCTGATGCAGAATGGGGCATTTTTTTGCTCCTCACATTTTAATTGGAACACCTAAAAATTGTTTTTCAAGCCTAAACTAGATCTCCTTCTGCACTAGCACTAGCTTTCCATTTTCACTGTTTTCACATTTTCAATGTACTAGCTTTCCATTTTCGCCTGGAAAAAATGCTCAGGAGTGAATGCATTAAGCAACTGTAAAGCAGAATACTCGCCCTCCTGCCAGCAATACAGAATCTACAAGCTCCCTCGCTGACCGCTTTTACCTGTCATCTGTGTTCAGTATCTTTTGGCTATTTTAATTGGCTGTGCTGAGACAACCTAACTCCTGCGCATGAGTCCATCCATTCCAGCACCCAGCAGATGTGGGATAATACACTGAGCTACACATGCACAGCTCAGTGTACAATCTCAAAAAGATTGCGGATAGACAAGTAAAAATCCTTTATTGCGAGAGAGACATCGATGTTTCAAGTGCAACAAAAAGTCTGGCTGTTCGCACATTTTTTAATTCTAGGTAATGTTCCACTTTAATGTCCTGTTTAAACATATGCATTTTTTTTTTATTGAAATCAACATAGGTACATCAAAATGCATGTCAACACTTGTTAATGTGCCTCATCGCATGGTTTAAATACGTGTGTTGCAATGTAACATAATGCACATCAAAATTTGTTGATTTGTGTAATGACAGGGAGATGTGTGTCTTACTGTGGTGTTTTATGCATTTTCATTGATTTCATTGGAAAACACATCGAGCAAAAAATGTATACGTATGATCCAGCCTCTCTCTTTCTCGCTCACTCTCGTGAGAGTTTACCGGGAAGGGAGGGGAGGTGAATCATAAGAGGGTCAATGAGAGCTGCAGAGCTGGAGGTGTGCCTATGTGTGTCTGTGTAAATTAAGGAAGTGAACAGGCAGCGCTGTCCACAGTTAAAATGGTTGCAGCCAGAGTCAGTGGAGGGAGATTTCTGCAGCATATTTGGCAAGTACAGAATCACAGTATGGTGGTTGGAGGGAAGCTTCAGAATGGCAAAGTTGTTTTTATTACAAATTATGTGAGCAGACTGCAGTTCCTCTTTAACGGAGTCCTGTATCAATCCAGCGCTGTGTCCAGCTTCAATTCTTCTGAGAGAGCAGCGAGAACCATTGGTTCCTGCTGCAGTCAGTCAAATCCTGTGGGGGGGGGGGGGTTTAAGCCATGCTGTGTGTGTCTCTGAACAGAGAGCCCGAGTACCCCCATAGCAAGCGGCTTGCTACGGTGGCACACAGAGAAGTGGAGGTGACTAAAGTGCCGGTGTTCTGGCGAGAAAGTTCCTCTCGGCGGATAAGGACCCCCCTCTACTGCGCAGGCGCAGCGCCTGCGCAGTAGGAGCCGGCGGACATAGCCGAAGCGAATAGAGAAGAAATCAGCTGTACACGGCGCCTGTGAGGGCCCCTCGCGGGCTCGCTTCGCTCGCCACTTTTTTATTCTCCCTCTAGGTCCACTTGGATGGTGGGGCTTGAACCTGGACCCAGGGCGCAGGCGCCGTGTACAGCTGATTGAAGTTTTTCATCTTCGGCTATTTTCGGTGGCTCCTAGTCATTCGTACTGCGCAAGCGCAGCGCTTGCGCAGTACAGGGAGGTCCTTATCCGCCGAGGGAACTTTCTTGGCAAGACACCGGCAAGCTGGACCCCAGAGGGAGGATCTGGGCCGGTTTGTGCAATACCATTGCGCAGAGCATGCAAGTATAATATTTTTGTTTTAATAAGCCAAAAAAGGCTTTAGAAACGCTTGAGTACTGCAATGGGACATAAATAGATCTACTGTAAGTATGCCTATGTGGGACTTAAAGTGATTGCAAACAATCACCTTGTAAACAACCCATTCAGTTTAAAATTGAAATGAATGGCAAACATTTGTGTGTAAATCTAAAATAAACATTATAACCCCCCCCCCCCTTGTGTTGTATTTCCTCTGTTGTCAGCTGCAAAAGAGCTGGGGGGGAGGAGAAGCAACCGCACACTGATCTTCCCAGTGAAAGGTTGTGCAGGGGGGATGTGTCAGGACGGGCAGCTAGAGAACTGACCATGGTGAGCTCTCCTGCCTAGTGTGGTCAGTTTTTAATAGGAAAGCAGAGGGACTGGCAGGAACACCAGGGATTTTGCATAAATGAAGCAATACAAAGAGAACAGGATACTTTCTCATACAAGTACATAGTACAGCAGGCACATATCAGGAATAGAAAATGTTGTGGTGACAAACACGGTAATACTGTAAATTGGAAGCATTGCTTGGTGTTATTGGCCTGTTCTGCTCCAAAACGTCTCTTCTATTTCAGATCTACTCTAAATAACACCTTCTTTACATCAGATTCACAAGAACTACACAGCACTAGCTGTGATGACAGGTCCATGCCTGCACTGACTGATGAACTGCCAGAAAAGAAACCGAAGGAATGGTGATTTACACCTCTACTTTCATCATCTTCTCTGTGCAGTTGAGTTGTATTTCATGTGCTGGAAGTTGGTGTTGGTGCAATGCTGCCATAGTGTTTAAAGTATAAATAAGTGCAAAACATTTTATTTTTGAGTAGAGTGGAGAGGAATTTGAACGGTGAGGCTTTTATTGCTGTCTGTACCCCAATTAGAGAGATTCACCCTCTGTCCTGTTTACTATTATTATTGAAAGTAAAAGAAAATCCCAAATTTTTAGTTGTCACCAGAACATGTGTAGAGGGGAAATCTCCAATTGGGGACACTAGTTCTGGCGGCCCTGGTGACAATCAAGGATTGCCAAGGGATTTCATCTCGCTTCCTCGTTTGGCTATGGGGCAGGAAGTGAGGGAAATGTCCCCAGTAACACAGTTGGCAAAAAAAAAAAAAAAATCACATATGGGTAAAATAAAGCTGACGGGCTATAACTTGCTCTTATCAGAAATGAAAACTGTGCCATTTTAGTACTACTTTTAAGGTACAGTAAGTATCTGTTTAGCAGTAAATGTCTTAACATGTGGACACAGATCGATGGAGGACTTGATATGTAGAAAGAAATAATAGATGTAGGTAGGCATAGTCTTTTAAAAACTCTTAAAGACCAACTGAACTTTCAGTTTGTTAGCTAAACACATTGAAGGTGCAAAGTGTTTGTTTTTCTTTAGAAAGCAGCCATCAACAACATCCCTTGTGATAGCAGTAAGCACTACAGGTCCTCTTTATGGAGAGATCTGGGGTTTATTAGACCCCAAATGTCTCCTGACCTCCAAAGCATCTGATCAAACCGAGATTAGTAACCGCTTGTAGAGAAAAAAAATGGCATTTGTTGCAATATTTTATGTCACTCTGTATTTGCGCAGTGGTCTTTCAAACGCAATTTTTGGGGAAAAACACACTTCAATGAATAAAAAAATAAAAAATAACTTGGCCCAATTTTTTTGTATGTTATGCCACAAGAATCGTGAGAAAATTGTGATCTTTTTTTCTAAGCAAAACAATTGTGATTCTCATTTAATCCAGAATCATGCAGCTCTGGTTTGATGTGTGTTATTTGCAGGGCTCGACAAATCCCAGGTGCCAGGTCGCCATGGCGACAAGTTTTGTGTTGGCACCTGGGGTCGCCGAATTTTCCCCACACTTCCCATACAGACTTACGTCTGCTCTCCTCACCTTCTAGTTTGCCTTGACCTATCCTAACATTTTAGCCCCATTGTATTTCCAGTGCCTTGAAAAAGTATTCATTCACACCCCTTGAAATTTTCCACATTTTGTCATGTTACAACCAAAAACATAAATGTATTTTATTGGGATTTTATGTGAAGGACCAACACAAAGTGGCACATAATTGTGAAGTGGAAGGAACATTATAAATGGTTTTCAAAATGTTTTACAAATACATATGTGAAAAGTTTGGGTTACATTTGTATTCAGCCCCCTTTACTCTGCTGCATGCATCACCCCAGTAAAACCCCTTGAAGCAATATCGGTAATATGGTCAGTTTTTTGACCAATAACGATACTTCTAAAAAAAAGTGAATATCGGCCGCTAATAATTGGTTGATCCCTATTTACAAGGTGCTTTTGCTTGTATGTAGAAAGACTGCTTCAGCTACATTTCAAGTTTTTGAAGCTGCCCCAAGGCATAAAACAAAGTACTGTAAAGGTGTCATCTTAATAGCTGTTCTGCACCCCATAGAAGTACATATGAAGAGCTTATGTATTTTAAAATCACTATTTTCTTTGTAGATATTGTTTTTCGAACATATTCTCTTTCGAAAAGCTAAAATCCGTAAAACTGATACAATACACCGGTATGAAGTGATCCTCTCTTCTATGCATGCTTTTGTCTTCCTGACTGTCAGACATTCTATCAAGAAGTATTCCCATACTGGTTCATGTGACACCAGTGGGCATTAAATATTTCTCTTTCGTAAAAAGCATGCAATAGATGATTTACATAAGCTAACATTGTCTTGCTGACAGCCTGTAGTAGAGCTGCACAGTTCTGGCCAAAATGAGAATTTTTTTTGCTTAAAATTAAAAAGGTCACGATTCTCACGATGTAAAATCTTTCACATTATACAAAAAAAAAAAATGGGCTAACTTTTATTGGTCAGTTTTTTTGTCCTCCCTTTTTTTTTTAAAATTCATTAAAGTAATATTTTTTTTATAATATTTTTTAAAAAATTGCATTTAAAAGACCGCTGTGCAAATGCAGTGTGACATAAAATATTGCAACAACCGCCATTTTATTCTCTAGGGTGTCTACTAAAAAAAATTAAAAAAAAAAAATATATATATATATGTAATATTTTTATATATGTGTGTGTGTGTGTATGTATATATATATATATATATATATATATATATATATATATATATATATATATATATATATATATATATATATATATATATATATATATATAGTTTGGGGGTTATAAGTAATTTTCTAGCAAAAAAAAAAAACGATTTTAACTTGAAATCAACAAATGTCAGAAAAAGGTTTAGTGTTTCAGTGGTTAAACTTTTTTCACTTACACACGAAGTCTATTCCATTGACAAATTGTTACAATGTTTATACTTAAGTTCAACTGATAAAGAATGTTTTGATTCTTGGCAGACTGCCCAGTTTTTTTTCTTCTTTTTGAGGGCTGTGGCTTCAGAAGAGCAGAGAGAATTCTTTGCATAGAAAGAATTGTGAAATACTTTAGTCAAGATCACGATAACGATTCTTGACGCTTAATCGTGCAGCTCTAGCCTGTAGTATATTAAGTAATTCAGGTCTAAGGCTGGCCATAGACATTTCGAATCGCGGCCGGTTCAGCAAGAACCGGATGAGATTTGAATTGTGCATGGGCAGGCTAAATTTAAGTTGACTGCTCAATTTGGGCACAGCCAGCCTGCCAGGCTTACTTGCGATTTTTTTTTTTTTTTTTTTTTTTATAGCCGCTTAAAGGAATGGATGGCTGCACACCAAGGTAGTGATAAATCTCTTTATTGTAAAATCTGTAACATGAATAACGCCACAGGACAACACCAGATTGCCTTGGCGAGTAGAAAATGCGGCCTGGTGCCTGGGCTTTTGTCAGCCCGAGCGGCTAGCATGGGGGGGCGCAGCTAAGCGCAACATTGCCGGGTGGCTGGCAGGTGTCCCGAGTGTTTACTGATGCAGGGGTGAAGGGCAGGAGGAGGTATGAGTCAGAGGGGGAGTGGAGCTGACAGGGGTGGGCTGGAGTCCCTGGCAGGAAATGTCCCCTGTACGTCTCTCTCCTCCCTCCCGCTGGCTACATCAAGCTTTCTGGGGAGACAACCTGCAGCAGGATCCGGCTGCTCTAAATAGGCACAGCAATGGCCCCAAGCTGGACATCACCTCTCACAGGGTGGCTGCTCTCGGCTCCGGTTCCCCCCTGGACAGACTCTGACTGTGATTCTGAGTCGGGTCTAAACATTCCAGGAGCCGCTACTTCCTGGACAGCCAGTGTGGCCACCTATCACTGCCCATCAGTGCAGCCCTGTCTGTGTCACCCCATCACCTCACAATAATGAAGAAAGAAAATTACTTATTTGCAAAATTTTATAACAGAAATGAAGATTTTTTTTTTTCCATGTATTTAGCAGAAACTAAAACGCCCAGTGGTGATTAAATACCACCAGAAGAAAGCTCTATCTGTCTCAAAAAAAAAATTATAAAAATTCCATATGGGTACAGTGTTGCATGATCGCACAATTGTCATGTAAAGTGCGACAGCGCTGACAGCTAAAAATTGGCCTGGGTAGGAAGGGGGTGAAAGTAACCAGTAGCAAAAGGTTAAAAAAAAATGGGGTCCTAACTTTTTTTTTTAGCTGGCTCCTAGATTCAAAGAAAATGTGTCAAGCCCTGCAATAAGAGGAGGAGGGGAGAACAATCGGTGGAACCTCCTTTTAGGAAGTGAAGTTACTTTAAATTGTTACTTGGGCTGTTGTGTCCAGAGTGATTTGATTGTGAGTCAATCCCAAATGGGCTGCCTATTCTGAGCGAGATTTGTCCAGGTCTGATCTACGCGATGTGTAGAACAGATTTAGGGGCTGAAGTCACTCATATCTATAGTTGGGATCTTTGTTATCGTCACGATTGGCACATTCATGTTCTTCCGTCTTGTGCTTATTTTTTTTTTTTTTTTAGTGTACTTTTTATGTTGTATGATATATTCAGTCTTCACAGCTTTTACATAACACTTTTTTTATTTTTTAAGAGTCCTATGAATATGTATAATTTTCTATATGTAGCACACCTTGAGGTATTTTCATATATAGTTTCCCATTGTAGCACTTTACTATACACACTCTTTCAATAATAGGTAAGTAGGTAGAGTTAAATAATTTTTGAATATGCATGGAACACTTGGTATCCATTTAATTAGCACACCCTATGTTATCTTGTATAGGTGTTGAGCACCAATTGTCTATTACAGAAAAATACACCAGGCAAAGGCCTGGTTGCCTTTTCTTGTATTGGAGTGCCAGATTTTCGAGTGCTTTACAAATAAACAAAGAGGCATTCACCCGTGTTTCTTGCAGTGCATTGCATGTAAATGATTGCTTATTCACATCTGTGTGCTACAGGTTTGTGCTTTTCCTATTTATAGGACTTTCTACCTTTTTATGCATCTGTAAAGAGCACTTGAAATGTAAAAATATGTTCCCAAAAAAGGCAAGTAAAGAACTAGTCATCAGTACTGTGGGCTCCTTTCCGCTGCTGAAGTAGGCGTCACTCACTCATGTCACAATCTCCCTTCCTCCAATTGTAGAGCACCTTTTTGTGAAGGGAGGAGGTGCCAGGCACCTCCACAGTGATTGGTGTACTGCATCCAGAACTACAAGTCTCAGTGCTAGTTGTTTGGCTCTGAGAGACTGATCAAACATAATTAAAAGGAAGATATGTAACAAATGTGTATGCTTAAATTGTTCAAGTGTATCACTTTGCTGGCACTGTTGTATCAAAATCTAAAAGCCTGTTCATTTTGACAAAGTCAATAATTTCCATAGTGTAACCTCACTTGGCTGTAGTTCATTTTGTCATGTTCAGAGTTGGAACTTTTGGTTTTTATTTGAGGCTGTCCATTCAATAGAAAGTGTAATCTGCTATTTTGGTTATTTTTTATTTTTGTATGCTTTTAACAAATGTTTCATGTTGAGCATCTGAAACCAAATTGTCTTTGTATTTCTGAGAGATCATACTAATTGACTTTTTTGTTTAACCTTTTTGTTGCCACCAATGTAACTACTATATCATTTTGCCATAGTGGAATTTAGAACCTTGATATAAATTTATAAAGAGCACCTGTCACTTAAAAGTGCTATCAAATTGGGGAAAGTGACTTATCTGCCCCCTTTTTAAAAGAAATATAGTGAATTGG